>VZRX01009761.1:74423-246960 GCA_013398075.1 Notiomystis cincta | reverse complement strand
TCCCTCCCTCCCCTGCCTCCCTCCTGCCACACTGCTGGGGTGCCTGGGGTGGAAACAAGCTTTGAGGCTGTCTTACTTTGCATGAAAGGTTTTATATCTGTGCCCTGCATCCTGTAGAGTAAGGAAGATTTATACAAAGAAAAGGTGAGTAGAAAAACAACTAAATAGACTGGAACCTGCCTGGATTACCTTATATAAAACAACCAAACCCCCCCCCATGTGTGTCAATTTGGAATATTTTAAATTTAATACATCCTTGTGGTTTGAGTAATGTGGTCTCTTCCTCAAGAAGTTGACTGCAAAGAGTAAAAAACTTATATAAAGGCAACAGAAATCGTCACTGAAATAGCTTTAAATGTTCCATATGTGGGGCTGAAGTGCAGCTATGTACTGTTATGGGGAAAATAAAAACACAGTGAGGAGGGATGCTAAGGGAAGTCTAGTAAGGTTTTACAGTTTCTGTCTATGGCAAATATGATTTTTATGAGGCCAATTTTCTATTGCACATCTCAACAGGTTGATCCTTAGCCACTGACAGTCCTTGTAACTTATGTATTCTTCTCTCTTTCCACTTTCTTCCCCTCTGTGGAAGAGAAAAAGTGACCTCTGAACAGTTTTGTTTGAAAGACAACATTTGGAATGCTGGAAGGCATCCTTGTGGTGGAGTTGTTTTGATGGCCAAGGAAATACACTGGGAAAAGACACTCTACTGTGGTTTGTGGCCCTTTCCAGGCACAGTGGATCTCTCCTGGAAGTGCTTGGAAGAGAAGAACAAATGGTACCCTAAAGGAACTCTATGGGCCCCTGCCCAACCTCTCCTAGATACACTGGGGAAAAGTCAAAGTTTCTGAGCTTAGGCAAATGATTTCCAGCCTGTAATCATTGCCTGGAAATTTAAAGGTTACAAGACAGACAGTGGCTTTTGGAAAATAATGTCCTGTAAAATACTAAAAAATTTGGGCTAATTAAAGCTACATCATCCTTTGGGAATGGGTCATTTGTATGTTTGTTCTAAGACTAAATTTGGATTTTGGTGGATGTTTGCCAGCACTGATGAGTAGGTTATATATTTGTTTTAAAACATCTCCAGGATTACATCTTAGAAATGGAAATGGAGAAAAGAGGCAGAACTTTACTGGAATAAATAAAAACCCTACAGTCTAATGTGTCATTTGAATAAATTATATTAATTGCATATTTTTTTTGTGCTGGGTTTTGACAGGGTTGGCCTCCAAATTATAACCTACATTGAGAAGTTATCACTAGATTGAAGGCCCTGAGTCACATCAGCAAAGCAGCACTACCAGCATCACATTTTTGTTAATTTCTACTGCAAAGTCAAAGCAAGCAGTAAAATTGCAGTGTGGCAGGGGAAAGAAAGGCAATGGGAACAGCGGTTTGTGGCCCCACACTGTCCATTTAGAAAAATACCCTCAGGGAGATGGCAGGTGCTCACCATGCCAGGTAATTCTTCTCCCAGGGTTCAGGAATTGCCAGGAGAGCAATGAAGTGCAGGATGTTTTCTTTCATTCAAACAATTTCTCATCAGTGCTCTCAGCTTTCAGGAATCCCACTGCTCCCTCCTCAGAGGCAGCCGGGGCTGTCCTGTGGGGAAGGTAATCCCACTGCTGGCTGGGCATCCAACACCTCCCTCACAATGCCTGCATCACTGGAACACTGCTTCTTTAGGTCCTTCTCTTGATTTCTTTAAAAAAAATAGCATTGACAATCTGAAATCCTGAATCACTTAGCAAAACAAGAAAGAAGGTGAGGCTGCTTTGGTTTGAAGCTGCTTTCCTGGTGCACTGAGGGGAGGAGGTGGCAATTCATGCAGGGAGAGCATCCTTACCCATGTAGCTCTCAGAGAGCAGAGAGACTGAATTAGGGAATCCTAATTGTTGTGTGTTATCAGATATCCACTGAGGAGGAGCTGGTTTGTGCTTGCCATCTCTTAAGACTTTCCTGCCTCCATACTGGCAGCAGAGGGGTGATGGTGCTGAGGGCTGGCATGTGCTGGGAGGCTGACAGCCAGCTCTGGGAGTGGAGCTGGCAGCATCCCCTGTGCTCCAGGGGGATGAGAGTGGAGGCCTTGTCATGGGACAATAAAATATTCACGTGTTTGAGACACATGTGTTTCCATCACACTCGGGCACTGAGGGTCAGAGCTTGTTCTCAGTGAGGCACAAAATTTGAGGCACAAATCAGCTTTGCTGAGCTGCTTTGCCTGTGAATGTGTGTATGAGATCCTTTTTGCACCAGTGTGAGATGTATTAAGGAATCTGATGCCTTCTATAAACTGTTTAGGAGCTGTTGGTTCAGGAGGAGCCTGCCATTGCCAGGCTTTAGGGATTGCTATTTATACATGCATTTTAAACAGCAGTTGTTCTAGGAAAACTTGATTTAAAAATAGCATTATGCCTTTGTATTCCTCTGATTGCCAGATGAGATGCTCTGTTTTCCCAATGACTTGATGGGGTTTATTCCTCTCTAAGTGACAATACCAGAAATTCAATCTCAGTTCTGAGAGCAAACTACACATCCTTGTCTTCTCACATATCCTACCAGTAATAAAAGCCTGCAGATCAAAGCATGCCCTTGGTGACACCTCTACAACCTCTTTATTTGCCAGTGATCAGCTCTCAGCTGGAATCCTGTCAGCACTTCTGTCCTGGGTGCCTGAGAAAGGGCTGGACCCAGATTGCTCCTTCTATTGTGTCCTCCTCGACAGCAAAAGAAAACCAAGTACAAGACAACTTCAAAATGACAGGGATAGGGATGTGATTACATGTGGTATTACCTTGCTGTTACTAGATAGAATATTATATCAGTGTTGTTCACCTGCTGAGAAAGTGCTGATTTTGTCTTTAGGGACAAATTTTGCGTTTCAGTGCACCTGGACTGACAAATGCCAAAGTTGCTGTTCCCAGAAATTGTCTTTTAAGCCCAGGAGTAGAGGCAACTAACTCTGAAGCCTCTAATCCATGGCTTTAAACCTGAGGAATTTAAACTCCAGTGACTCTCCCTCAGGCTGCAACTCATCCTCTCTCCTCACACCACTTTCCTGGCCCCAAAAAGACATCCCCACAGAAAACAGGCTAAGACACCCCATCACACAGAGTGCTGAAGCAGACCATGAGCATTTGAGACACGACATGCCCAAATTTAATAACTTATTGAGACAGGTCCTATGGGCTTTCTGCCCTGGAGGTGGCAGGGAGGGCTCGCAGTGCCCCTGGCTCTGATCCACGCTTGGAGAAAGCTGCAGCTCGCAGGGATGCCCATGCTGTGCTGGCTGCAGGTTCCAGCCTTCATCTTGCTGGCACCAAAGCTGTGCCCAGCCTTGGATGTAAATTTAATCTTGTTGGGAGCTAATGGAGTGAGGAATTTGACACACCTTTTCCTTCTCTGTAGATGGGAGCCATATGGCTCCTGACTCTCACAACGCTCCTCGGTCTGAAGATGAATGAGCATTAACATATGTTCCCTGGAGTAATTAAAACTGTGATCATAAACAGAGTCTGACTCACTGCAGGCAGAATGTTGTTATCAGGGGAAAGCTGAAGCCAAGCCAGTGCTTAAGAGGTGAGCACCTGCCTGGGCTCCCAGGTGCAGTAAGGGTGCAGCAGTTTGAGTTCAGCATCGGTGATGGAGACACTGGCAAGGAGGAGGAGGAGGAGGATGTGTCTGGTGTAACCCTCATTAGCTTGAAGCACTCTCAAGGAAGTGTGGATTAAAACATTCAGAGGGAATGGAAAGATGTGGCTGCTGCAGCTTAGCTTGGTGAGACAACTCACTGAGCCAGAGGAACTCAGTTATGTGTCCAAGTCCTAAGAAATTCCAGTTGCTGAAGTGGAGCTAAATTTGAGGGATGTTAGAGAATTTCCCTGGAAAGCACCTGAGGACTGGATAGCTCTGGAGACAGAGAAGCTAACTCTAAGGCTGGGGGAAGAGGTTTCATGTTTCTCTGAGAAGAGCTGTATCCCACAGCCTTGCTCTACCAGCAATAGGGAGATAAAGAATTTCTTAGGGAAATTCAAGTAACTCATAATGGAAATCTCTGTGAAAAAGGAGGAAGTTTCCTGTTTCCCATCTCTCCTGAGAGGAAGAAGTGACTGTGTGTGTGAGAAATCACAATGGTTAATGACTTAAACATTGTCAAGATCATTGGAGGACTTTAGAGTAGAGGAGAAATTTTAGGAAATTAAACTATGAAAGGCTAATCTGAAGCCAAGGAGAGGTTGTGCAGTGATGGGTTAATAATTGGACTTTATGAATTTAGAGATCTTTTCCAACCTAAACTGTTCCATGATTCTCTGAAGCTGGTGGAAAAACTAACAATAGCAAATGTATGAGAATTTCACCTCAGGAAATGCAATATTAACAAGGGTAAAGGGTATTTTAAAGGTTCCAACATGAAAATTTTCAGTTGATGTTCATGACTAATAAAAAATGGATGTTCTTCAACTGATTCAAGGCTCTTCTTGGTCATGACTGGGAAATTATAGACAAGGTGTGTTGACTTCTCTAAATNAAGAAAGAAAGAAAGAAAGAAAGAAAGAAAGAAAATATGTTTAAACTAATTTAACATCATTAAAATCCCCCATGCTCAAACATAGGCCTTTGAATTCAATGTTTGGTCTGATGGTGTCAACTGCTTTAAGTTATTTTCTATTTCAGAGAGTAGACATTTTTATTTAAATGATGTTTGTAGAGAATTTCCAAATGTATTATAGGTCAAAAGGCAAGCAGAATAAAAGACAAATTTAAGATAAATCATTTATTGCAAATACTTTGCTTAGTGAATGATGAACCAGAATAACTGAACAGATTTAGATCTTCTGCCCCTCTTGGTCATGATATATTACTGCCTGCAGGTCCTTTCCCATTCTTCACCCATTCATGTCTCCATAAAATGTCTTGAAAAAAAGTGAGTAATATCCCAAGTCCTGTTGTCCAGGGACTGTCAAATGGATGGAGAAAAAATGCATCAAATGTAAATGTAAACTCCACTCTGCAATGTAATGGTAGGGCATAATTTGCATAAATATTGTTTGTAAAGAGCAATTAGCACTTCATTTACATTCAGTGAAGTAGCAATTTGCACATTTTCAGGAAAGAATTTCTTTACCCATATGTGCAAATTTTGTGCACCGCAATTGACACGCTAATAAAAAGATTTTAATAGACCAATTTTTTTTTATTTTACATCACAGTGTTCTGAAATATTGATTCCCTCTCCTGAAATATTGATTCGGTGGGCTATTTGTAAAACCAGAAAAATGCAGATTTGAATTTTTAAAACTTGCTTTCTAAAAGAAAAATCAGAATTAATTTCAGATGGCTGCAGTCTTCATGCTCTTTAAGTGGTATTTTAATGGGTATTTTTGTCAGAGAAATATAATAAGCATTATTAAAAAGCATTAGCAAATTCAGTCTCCTAATCTGCAATAACAATGAGCATATTTGCATATTGCTGTATGGAAATAATACAGTCCATTTCCTAGTGTCAATATCACACTCAATTCTCCATTAAATGTTAATAAAAATATTTCACATTTATATAGAGTTTTCTCCAGAATGAAGAAACTTCCTAATTAAGAGACGAATTTCATACTCACAGCAAGTACAGAGAATTTTTATAAACAACAAAAATTTACTTGGGAGTTGGACAGGAAAAGAGCAGCCCCAGTGAGTTCAGCCAGCTGTTGTCAGTGGACATTTCTGGCCTTTGCAGCAGCAGAAATTGATGCTAAGTGATTTATTTAGACCTCCTGCAGCTCTGTCACTAACAGTTGCTCTGTTTGTTTAGTTTCCTTCACTATTTTGTCACTTCTCCTATGACATGTACATTTGGGGAGAGGTGGGGACTGGAGCTCCCACAGAAGCTGGGTTGAACTGTGCTTGGTAGCTTTTGAAGGAGAGGAATCATTTGGGCCAAGATTACTGATATTTGGAGTGTTGCACTATTCCATTCTCAGTCTGACTTTCCTGAAGGGTTATTTTTTTTGGAGACTGCTCAGTTGCCCATTCTGGAAGGGTCAGCATTAGGGCACAGCAGCAGAGGATGCAGATTTTCATCGATCTCCTTGCCAAGCAGGCTGGACAGGGGCTGCTCTGCTCTGCAAGCCTTGTCACAACATGTCCTGACCAGCAGGTCCTGGCAGGAGACTCTCAAATGGAAATATTTGCTAAACTGGCCCCAGTTCAGAGTGCAGGCAGTCAACTACTCAAAATTCTGCCTGCTACTGTTCAGAGGCAGCGCAAGTGAAACATCCAAACATCACAGGGCACCTTTGAAAACCTTCCTCGCACTCTGCATTTTAATAAAAGGCATTATTTATCAAATTTTGAACAATCACAAGGAAAATGAATACCAAATATGACAACAAACAGCAAAGACCCCACTAAATCCCAGTTTTGCGTGCTTATTAAAGTAATTGTTACAATAATGATCCTCTATTCCTTGCCTTTTCATCTCTGTCACAAGAGAAGGTATCATTATCATCACACACCCAGGAGTGTGACATTCAGATCTGTTTTGATGTCTCATTATTGTTGGTGTTGTCTTTTTACTTCACAAATCACATATTTATATTTCATCCCCTATGTCAGGTATTCAAAGCTCTGCTTTGATCACTGTAAATTGCATGTGCCTTTCACATAAGGTGGGACCTCTGTTTGAACCTACAAAGTAGTTAATTCTGAGATCTCGTGAATCTCTGAGTTACTTATCATTGGTTTACTCTATTTTATTGAACCCTTTATTTCTTCTTTTTCTTTTTTTTTCTTCTTTTTCTTCTTTTTCCTCTCATTCTTATTTTTCTTCTTTTTCCTCTTCCTCTTATTTTTCTTATTTTTTTTTCTAGCATGCTACAGAACCTCTGGGGCCTTTGGCAATATTGACCCCTAGCCCAGCTGTGTCCCAGCCATGCAGTGACTTCTGGGCTGCTGAGGATTTACCCAAGCAGTGGGTGTTTTCCTCCCTGTACAGACCTTTAAACCAAAAGTCCACCACATCATTTTGTACATTACAGACAAATAATACCCAAATGAGAAGGGGAATAAATATCTGAACCTTTAATGTTTCTACAGGCTCAGTGGGACCACATTTTGCAAATGCCTTGTAACATTACAAGAGAGGCTAATGACTAGAAAGCACTAATGACACGAGATATTAAGGAGACCTCTGACCTTCAGAAAGCCCATGGGTTTATTGTTTGAAAAACAAATAGATCTACCCAGTTGTCTGTTGACTGACAATAACTAAACCCAGTGACAGCCACTGATCCACGTGCAGCATCCATGAGCAGGAAAGGCTGTGGCCAGCAGGTACTTCGGGCTTGGGCTGAAACATGGACATTGATCTCTGCAAAACCACCTGGATGATGTGGTGTCATCTGCTGAGTTTCAAACTGCACCAAGCCAGGAATATGATGATCTGGGGCTTTTTTTTAATAAAAAAAATGGATTTCCCTTTCTCTGTCAGTAGCCTCAAGAGGTGATGTACCAGGTCAGGCCTCCTGCTGCCTGTAATTAGGTTGGTACCAGCACCCTCAGCTGAGAAGCTGGCCTGAGGAACATCTGTCTCTATCTCACACATGAGCAATTACTAATGAAGCCCCAATACAAGACAGAACACTTTGAGGGCCATACTCATCTAATTTCCCACTAAATTTTTGTATCTTGTGTTTTTCTGGGGCTGGCTCTCAGCTTTCACAGTGCAATGTGTCCAGTGTGCATTTTGGTGGTGGGACTGCAGTCTTTAGGATGCTGGGGGGGTCTCTGACATGACTGTGTGATAAAAAAGCCACAAGACCCCTGTACTCTGCCCTGTATCTATGGCTCCAGAATCAGTTTAAGTCTAATTTCCCCCACTACAGCTGCATTGCCCCATTTACAGCCAGTAGCAAAGCCACATCTTAATATTTTTGGTTTTTGCTTGCTGCCTCATCAGTAGTAAACAGTCACCAAGAAGTTCCTCTTGTCTCCAGGACTTAAGGATGTGCTTCTGTCCTGATTTATTCACTTTTGAGACAGAGTTTAATTTTGCAAAACGTCTCTCTCCTCAGTCTTTGCATTTATTTTTGGCAGGAGCAGTTGCCTGCGGCACGAGCACTGAAGACTGGCTCAGTGTTAATAGTTGTCAGGGAAAATGAAGAGGCTATTTCTCACACCAGACTTTCACCCTGCATGACAAATGCTAGCATGAGCAGATTAAAAATCAGTGCATGGTACAATATGTCACACATAAAGCAACTGCATGTTATTAATTGGTGTGCTACCCATTAGCTGCTCTCAGTATGTGCCTCTGTGAGTGGAACAGGGGCTGGTGAAGTCAGGTGTGTCAGACCTCCTTTGCTATAAAGTTGTGCAGCAATTGAACTAATTGAGGTATGCTGATTCATAGCACTCTGCATGCTTGGATAAGGCTTTGAGATGCTTTTCCCCCCCTAAAATGTGATTCAACATGAGTTTATTAGAATGAACAACAGAGATACTTTGGGATGTCTCTTCCCCTGAACCCTAAACCCTTTTTAATCACAATAGGTCATTTAAAACCATGATGTGATATGGAGAGGGTTTTTTCTTCTTCTTTGTGTCTTTCTTTGTGTTCTTTCTTCTGTCTTTGTGACAGATCCTTAATTATTGACCTTGAAACTTTCCCAAGGAAATGACTCGATCTTAGGATACAAATTAGTTGCTGCACATAAAAATGGAAAAAAAACCCAAATCAGCAAAGGCTGAAGTTCTTTTCCAAGTCATATTAGGGCTGGGAATTGTTTGAGTAATCATCAGGAAAAAAACCCCCTGAACATAATTTTCAACAGGTTCAGAGCTGGAGTTGCAAGTGCTGGGCATCCCCTACACCAGGCTCTGGGGCCAGACTCCCTTCTGCAAAGTGTCCATCACAGTAAAGGCCTCAGGATAAAACAGGATAAAACAGGAGGTCTCCCCCAAAATTGCTGCTAGATTTCTGCATGTCTTAGGAGTTACCCTGGCTAAACACACTTTTCTGTGAGGGGTAGAAGCAGAGAAGGGAACTGGGACAACCCAAGGGACTTTGTGGCTGAGTGGCTGGTGAGGCACAGCCTCTCCTGGCTGCTCTGCCCACTGCCTCCCATCCCTCAGAGCAGGCAGGGGCAATAGAAAGAGGCACAGCACAGCCCTTTTATGGGGGGAAATGGTGCCTCCCAGTGACTGTACAGGTGGAAAAGAGCAGTTCAAACACAGCAGGACCCTGTAACAAACTTCAGTGCAGCACACAAAGGGCTTTTGGGTGTGGATGTCTGCAGGTACAGAAGGCACAAGCTCTGAAGAGTTTTTAGCAGACACAAGGCTGTTCAGATATGGGAGAGCACAGTGACTGCTTGACTTCTGGATATGATGATATTGCAGCCTTTGGCAGTCACAGGTTAAGCTGTAGATGTAAGATATTGATGTCACATGTAATGACCCCATTTAATTTAAAGTGGGGCAGTTACATTTACCCTCAGGCTGGGTTTTGATTGCTTGGACACTGTGGGTTCTTAATTTGCTTTTCTCTCTTCTGTCATCTTTTTTCCCTCCCTTTCATTCCTTTTATTCTTTTAAGCAGGTTCCAACTCTCCCATGCTTTTCTAATATCTCCTTGGTGCCAGAAGAAAATACACTTTCACTCCTGAAGCCTGTTTTACCAATGCACTCTTCACCTGGGATCTGAACCTTCCTGGAGTGTCCTACCCTTGTCATTACCTCTATCATCCTCAAGAGAGGACAGCAGAGGCACTTGACCAACTAATGTGCCCTTTTGGGACCATGTTCCTGCCAGCTGTTACAGCTCTTACAGGCTGTAAGGTGCTGTGGAGTCTGACATGCACATGTCACTCAGAGATTTGCATTAATGATGCTCTGAAAAGCTCAAGCACCTTTTTTCTTTATTATTACTATTATTTTATTTTATTTAAAATTTTTTTATCTTAGCCACAGCCTGGAATTGTTCAATTCAGAATGTGAATATATTTGAATATGTTTGATTTTCCTTGGATATCAAAATAGAGAGGTTATTCTATCTGGACACATTAATGATATTCAGTTGCTTCCTGCTAACTGCTCCATTAATGTCTGTCAGCATGGCACCTTCTCTGCTCATAACCTCTTCCCAGACCAGACAGCTTTCCTAGCAGAAGGGAAATACTTATAAAAAAATAAAAGGCAAAATGTCAGCATGTTCCCAGATGAGATGCCCTGGGAGATTCATGATGCAGTTATAGCTGTGAAGAAATGCAGATGTGACAGGTGGCTGACAGTTTGGTACTTTGTCTATAATCCTTCTGAACTAGTGGCAGAGACTTTCTTAAATACAGTGATTACCAGGAGAAACCTCTCCCCAAAAGTGTTATTTACATCAACTATCATAAGATGATAGGGGACATGCCTGGGTCCTTTCAGAGGACAAATATCATAGGTCAAGGCTTTTGGAGGACTAATAATAATAATAATAATAACAATGGATTAATATAATAATAGAACAGAGAGCTTCAATAAAATAGAACAGAGTCTGAATAAAATAGACTCCAAAGCCTGGGGCAAACTGCATTTTCTAAACCATTTGGTAAAATGGGCTGAGGCAGATGTTTGAGCTAAAGTAAATCAGGGAGAAGTTGCCTTTGGGTGACTGAAGGGCTGGCTCAACAGCAGCCATTTGGACTGCCCAGAATACAGACACATTGCTCCCTGGGCATCCTTTTGCAGGGGTACTGCTGTGACTCTGGGCCTTCTCTCCAGAAATAAGCAGTGCATTACTGGCACCAAGGTGGTAGTCACCTTCTAGACATACTGCAGCAATTTTTCCTGGACCACAGAAATGATATATCCAACGTAGAATAAATATAAAAACAAATAAAACTGCTCTAAATTTTTTTTTTCCTGAATAATTAATTCCTCAGCAAATTTTCTCATAATAAAACATGTCCTAATGAGCTATCAGGAGGAGAGGAAATTCATCACTTACCTCACAAATATCAACTTGAGAGCACTGCTCGTGTCAGATGGCATAATTAATGACTTGAGAGGGAGCCTGGAGCAGCACAGCCAAAAACACAGTCCCCATCAGTCATTCCACATCAGCTCAACTCATACATGTTACTTGATCTACAGAGGATTAGCCAGGCAGCCAGAAGGAGATATGGGGCTGAAGGGAATACAGGCAAATATGGTATATCTAATCTTGATTTATCCTGGTTGGTTTTCTGCTTATACTGAGGTGCCATGGCAGTTGGCTGTGCACTGTGTTTTATTTTGTGCCTTTTCTTTTTTTCTCAGAGAAATAAAATTTACAAACTTTGAACTTCACCCTCCCTGATGCTGAGCAAGCTCTCTTCATGTCAGAACATGGTCCCCTTGGGGTTTCTTCCTGCAGGAGGTGGGTTCAAGTCCTGAGCAGCAGGCAGCAGGCCTGGGTGGGTGCCCTGGAGTGGCTGAGGTCCCTGTGTGCTGTGGAGATGAGGGATGCTCTGGTCACAGTGATGCTGTTCGTGGTGGGGCTGCAGCAGAACAGAACATCTGAGCTGTTCTTGTGGTGGCACCACCAGGGCTGGGGAAAGCTGCAGCCTCCTCTTGTCACACATCCATCTCTTCTCTCAGTGCTCTGCAGTTGCAGGAACTGCCCCACTGGCTTTGTCCACTTGTCTGCTCCAGGGGTAATTCCCTCCTAAGGACATTGCCAGGAGCCAAGGCCTGGGGGGTGCTTTGGAGGGACAGCTGCCCCACTTGGGTGGGAAAGCCCAGACACCAGGATGAGAACCTGAAATGGCCAAAGTGGGTCAGACCAAAGGCTCATCTCCCTGGGGATCCCCTCTCCAAGGGAGAGCCTTGGAGTACCAGGCAAGAGCAAGTGCTTGGTTTAGGGAAGAACAGAGGATTCTGGCAAATGTAGAGGGATTATTTTGTGACTCTACCTTCCCAGCAACCAGCTGTGAGGGAGTTCTTGAGCTGAAGGCTACTTCCCCAGCTCTGCATTTCTCAGGTCCTTATGGACTTCTTTTCTCACATTAATTTCTCTATTATCTTTTGGCACCAGCACTTATTTTTGCTCCCTGCTGTGTCCCGTGATGTGTGCCACAGAACAATTATGTGCTGTGAGAAAAATGTGCATCTTTTCCTCTGTTTCAGAGTTGCTGCCTGGCCTGTACATTGGATGCCCTCCATTCCCTGTGATATGAGAATGAATGAATCATCATTCACCTTGCCTTTCTCTCTCAGTTTCACCACGTTGAGAAAAGTAAGCCTATCAGATTTACTCCACTGAAGCAACTCTATGTTTCTGAGACCAAGTTCCAGCCTAGCATGGCTTTTTTTAGGATCTACATGAGAAATCCATGCAGCTGCCAAAGTGAGGGCTGACAGGTTTTATTTCCATCCCTTTGCTCACTCCAGTGTGTGGTGGCTGCTTAAGACCAAGTCCTGTGCTCCAGTGGCTGTCAGCCTGCTAAGTGCAGCTGCTTTACATGTCTGCTCACATTTGTAAATGCCTGGCTGTGTTTGCTGAAACTCTCCAATAAATGCTCACTCCAGTTAGTTCATCTGCAAGGACAACTTTATCCAAGTGACCCCCACATTCACCTCTGCAAAACCCCTCGTGCAGCAGAGCCCTGTGGTTGCTGCTGGTAAGATCTGAGCACTGGGATTGCCCCAGGCAAAGCGCCCTTGGCATCTGCTGGCCCCTTCTGTAGGCTCCAGTGTAAGCAATAACTGGGCTTTTATGTTGGTGCTGACCTCCCAAGTTAACTTCAGAAAACATTATCTGGCAAATCTGATGTGCCATGTTTCAAAGAAAAGAGTTTTCCAGCTCAATCCAGGTTTGATTTCTTTACAGATAAAGGACAAAGCCCTCTGGGAACCAAGCACTTCTTGGCAGCAAGGTTAAGAGCAATAAACTTTCCTCCTTACCAACAGACTGAAATATCAGCGAAATCTTTTCTGTGAATAACACACATCTATCCCAACAGGGTCAGGTCAGTGCTCTATAACTCATCTTGCAAAACTGAAATACAATTTTTGATGATCAGAGCTTGGTAAAGATCAGAAAACTGGCCTGACACATTTAATTTATACTGACAAAAGTTTTTATTTGAGAAATACTTCCCCTGCATGGATAGAGTGAGATTTCAACATAAGATGCATTAGAAATGATTTGCAATGAAGTTGAATTAATGTCTTCTCTGAGAATCCCCCCAGTGCCTGCCTCAGGACTGTATCTGTAACCTCTTAACAGCACAGAAAATAATTGTGTGGTTGCCTGATGGAAACATCAGCCTGAATTCCCATGTGCACAATATTTGGGGTCCCTGTCCCTCATCTGCTTCTCTAAACACTGCCTGGGAAGTGGCACAGTGATAAAACGAGCGTAAACAGCCCTGGGATTAAGAAATGATTTGAGACCTGCAGCTGATCTCAGACTGGATATGGTTAGGAAATTGGATTAGGAAATTACTTTACCTGGAACTGGGCATTAATTGCAGTGTCTTGTACTGGAAGGAGGATTCATGCTGAGATGGAAAAATGAAATGGGGATTGTGGGGAAACTATAACTTGAGGTCAGTTCAATTTGGATTTTTGTGCCAGAGTGATCTGAGCACAACTCACATTCCTCTCTCTGATGCCTTTTGCTTTCTGGCATCCTGGCCTTGTGGTTTTGAGCCCTGCAGCAGAGGGGGTGCTCTGAGTCTCCCCAAGCATGGTGTGGGGCAGGGAGCTGCTCACTGGCAGTGCAGAGCAGGGAACCCAATGCCCTCTGTTCCTGCCATCATATCCCATTGCTGTGCTGGTCTGTTCTCAGCTTCACATCCAGCAGGAGCTTGCTTAAGGTTATTTTCTTTCAGCCCTGCTCCACCTGCCAGCCAGGGGATAACGCAGCTTGTTCCAACCCCAGGCAGCCCCTAAATGACACCAAGGCTCAAGAAAAGTTATTCCACCTCTGGTGAGCCTTTGCTCCCTTTGCAATATCTTGGTAGGGGATGACCACCTGGGCTACAAAGAAAGCCACTGGGTCTGCAGGGCCCAGGGTGGCTGAGCACCCCGTCTGTTATTGCCACCCTCTGAGGCTGGTGGCTGGTTTTAGAAACCTGGGTCAAAATTTCCTGGGATCCAGCAGCCAGGATGAAGCCAGTTTGCTGGTTTGGGGTTGGTTTTTCGGTTTTTTTTCTGTGTGTGTGTGTAATGGCCATCGGCAGGGGTGACACCAGTGTCCTGTGCCATTAGGGGGACCCCGCACTGGCGGCCCCCAGCCCTGCTGGAGGCGCACGGACTGATTTAACCCTCTGGCCGCCGGGGCGTAGTAGCAGCCAGATTTTCCCGAAGAGGGATGCCCCGCAACAGCTCTTCCTCTCTCCGCTCCCGTCTTCCCCTAGGAGCCCTGAAGCCATCCACAGGGGCAGCTCGGGCTGCGGGAGAGGGAGCAGCGGTGTCCGGCACCGGCTGCACTGCACTGCACTGCGCATCCTCCCTCCCTCCCTCCCCACCGCCTACTGCTGCAGCCTTCTCCCTCCATCCCTCCATCCCTCCATCCTCCCCGTGTCCCACCCCACATCGCTCCTCCTGCGTCTCTCCCCCCTGCATCCCTCCCTCCTACATCCCTCCTCCTGCATCCCTCCCTCCCTGCTCCCCTCCCTCCTTCCCTCCCTCTGCCTGCGCAGAGCCGCGGACATGGCGCTCAGCAATTTCCTCTTCGCTCAGTGCATCTGCTATTTCCTGGCCTTTCTCTTCAGCTTCATCGTGGTGGTGCCACTCTCCGAGAATGGCAACGACTTCCACGGCCGGTGCCTGCTCTTCACCGAGGGCATGTGGCTGAACGCCAACCTGACGGTGGAGCGGCAGCGCTTCACGGTGCAGGAGTGGGGGCCCGAGGCCGCCTGCCGCTTTAGCATCTTCACCGGGCTCCTCTCCCTGCTGCTGGCCACAGTGCAGGCCTGGAGGACCCTTTTCTTCCTCTGCAAAGGGCACGAGGAGTAAGTATCCCTGGGGATAAGCCCGTCCCTCGCACAGGCTGGGGCAGTGGGAGCAGTGTGGGGGTGAAGCACCGGGCTTTGCACCGTGCAGGTCACCCTGCTCCCCGCAGGGCTCGGCAGAGGTGGCGCTGCCCGTGTCTGTCTGCACACACCCCACGCACCCCCAGCTCTGCCCAGGGCCCTCTCTGGAGGATGATGCTCCCTTGCAGAGGTTTGGGTGGGGGGTCAGACCCACTGCCATGCACCCAGTGCCCTTTGGCAGTCTTGGTGCAGCCTGGGGTCGCTCAGCTCAGTGGGCATGAAAGGATTTGGAGGCCATGGGGTGATGCTGGAGTCTGGGGCTCGCAGGTGCCTCTTGACCACGGTCCCACCACACACCTGTGCCAAAGAAGGCCTCCCCTAGGTGTGCACTGGGTGTGTGACAAACACTGAAACAACATGGTTGTGCATGGGGGGACAGAAGGGAGAAGTTGGTGACTCCCCTCTCTTTTTTATGCTGCTTTTGTTGTGTACATGGAAGCAATTGCAGACCACAACTATTGCTTTGTTACGACGTGAGAGCAGCGCTGGGCGCTCCCTGCAGCGGCTCAGGGTGGCACTGACAGCTGCTCAGACAAACCAAGGGCCATCCAACCCCAGCCACTGAGAGGCTTGGTGGGCCAGGCAGCAGCTCAGGAGCACTGTGTTGTTCTGTGCTTGCCTCTCTGGTGGCCTGAGAGGACAGAGACCTTGGCACAGGTAGCCCAGCCTCTGGGTGCTACAAGGCCAGCGCTGGACAATGCACTGGTGTCAGTCTAAACTAGGAAAATATTTCTTTCATGGTTTAGGAACCATGCCAAGAGTAAATAATTCCTGTCCAGGTCTATTTGGACTAGAGATTTCTTGAGTAAGAGGCTGTTACATCTGGGCTTAGTAATCCTGGAGTCTGGGTAGCAGTGTTGTCTTTCTGGCTCTTTCCAACCACTCTCAAGTTGCCTAATCCTCAGACATGCCATAGTAAGTATAGAGCAGAAACTTGTTCCATATTGAAACTTACCTCACACTAAATACAACCAAATGCTTCTTAATATCTTTGAATTCAGCTTCCTCAGGTGATCCAATATCTGCAGAGAGTTAATTGAATCTCAACGCTTTGCAGTTCAGAGCTTTTGAAGAAACCAGCAGTAAAAGTTCTGTAATGGTGACATTTGGATTAGATGTTTGGCCTGTTTCCAAAAGTGACTATTAACTTCAAAACTGTTGGGCATGCCCCTGAAAAGTGTCCCTTTAGGAGCTGCTTTCAGGCTCCTTTGGGAGTTGTGTAACACTGTTCATAGTTGCTCCAGGCCAAAAAGGCAGAAGAAAGCTGTGGGGTGATGGAGAGCAAAGATGGAGTAAGTTGGGATGATGAGATAACCACAGAAGGTCACAGAAGGGTAAAACATAGCAAGATGCTTGGGAACAGCAGTTTCTTGGTAAGAAGGAAGGTCTGTCCTCTACCATACCAGCCACTGCATGAAAAGCAGGCAGGGCACACACTGTCCTGATTTTAGACAGACATTTGTTAATGGTTCAAATGTGCGTGAGAACATTTCTGTTTGGGAGGAGAGATAAATGTGAGCTCCTCACCATGCATGATAATTGTCTGTTCTGATTAGAGGTAGTTGAGGAAGAACCAGAATGTCATAACTGATGATCCTGTTGAGGAGGATCACTGCTACTGGGCCAGCTCCAGGGTGAGCCAGCCGAGGCAGTCAGGGTTAGTTAGCACCCTTTGCATCTTTCATGTGCAATGGCTTTGAATGATTGCTGACAGATAGTTATGACTGCTAAAAAACCTCCTTAAAAGGGTCTCAGCAACCTTAGTCTCAGGGCCCTGGGGCTCTTCAGTTCAGCTGAAGGGTAGAGGTATCACTCAGCTGCTTCATTGCTAAGATTGCAAAGCAACTTTAGGCATAAACATGTATTACTACAGGGCATTCAGTCAATCTGTAATGAATAGCTTGAAGTTCTAATCTAAGGAAGAAAAATCAGATGAGCTAGAGAGCCAAATAAGCAGTTTTCTATCAGGATGCCCTGTCCTGAGGGATCCCCAGCCAGATGCAAATCAAGTGCAAGGCTGAGCCCTGCTTTGTCAGCAGAAGGTCAGATCCTGGACCATGGAACCTCTTTTGCTGCAGGTAGGAAATAGAGGGAGAACTAGAGACCTGGGCTGGTGATGGCCCACTGAATAGTCCTGGTCACTGCTCCTTTTCTAGAGCCGTTCCTAATTCTGCTGCAAAGTCTGTTTTATTCTGTGAAGAGCTCAAGTCTTTTCTGCCTCTCAGGCCAGCATACCATGCTGAGGTGCACACAGAGGGTATGATGTGACTTTAGCAACATTTGGGATGAAATCCAGGCTGGATGTGAAGTCAGGGCAGGGAACATGCAAAAATCTGGTGTGCTCAAAGCAGCTCTCTCTGTATGGGTAACCCCAGCACAGAGCAGAGGGGAGCTGATCTTCTTTGCCAAGCCCAGCTAAACCAGAGTAGGATTCAGCTTATTGTTCATGCAGAAGTCAGGTGTCCTGGCATCCAGCACCCACTACAGTTGAAAGAGGCACTTCCTGGAAGGGGTTTATTTCACTTCTTTTCTATCAGCCTTGGGATGGGACAGCTGTCACTTTGGAGAGAGCCTAGACAACCCCTCTAAAGCCACATCAACCCAGGAGCAAACATCCTAACTCTTCCTCATCTCATTCTAAAGAAGTCCTCCTGAGGTCAAAAATGTATCATGTATAACCTGTAGAAATTGGGATTGTCCATTCCAGAACCTTTCAGGACTCAAACAGTCATTTAAAATGTCTCTTGGCTTTTCATTTAACGAGCAACCAGGGAAAAGAAGTGGCTGAGGGTTTTTTTTTGTTCTCTGGGGTGAGTAGATTCCTTCTATCACCAGCATAATGAGTGGCACTGGTGAGAAATTTGTCATATTCATCTTTACCACGTACTCTGAATAGGATGACCTTCCTCCTGGAGCTGCCAGTCTATGTCCAAGCTGGAGCAGATGTCCAGTTTTTAGATACTCTGACATTCCAAGGTGTCCTATTCTAAACAGCCACTTAGAGCAGTTTCAGGTAGAGAAGGCCTTTGCCAGGTGACTGGGATTAGAAAATTTTCACAGCTGGCATTCAGGTGAGGAGTTAAACAGTGAGGCTGGAAAATGAGTGAATGATTCCATGGCCTTATGGGCAATCTGTAAGCATCCCACCCCATCCCACTCCAAACAGCACGTGCTGAGGGCAGGCCCTGGTTGGGCAGACTTAATGGGGCTGAGGTAAATTGATATTCAGCTGGCAGACATAGCATACTGACACCAAAGCCAGAGAAGTCCCAGGAGAAGCTGGCCTGCTCTGCAAATTGCCCATAAAACTAAGATTCTTGTCCTGTGATGGCAGTACCTTGTGTTACAATGCTTAAAATGATTATAGCTATCAGTACTGTGTTTTTGTTTTTAGTTTCCCTCTCCTAAGCAATTTTTGTCCCAATTATCACTTAAATCATGAAATAATTTTAGCTCCAGTTACTACATAATCTAGGCTAATGACATTTATTTTAACAATGGCCATTTTCATCATTACAGCTAATGAAAGCCACACTGTGTATGAACAATCACCACTTATTATATAAAACCACATCTTCTTATGGTTAAGAAAGAAATCAAAATCAAAAGCATTTGCAAACCAAGGCAGCATGACTCAAAATCAAGTCCATAGTGTTTCAATGTATTAGGTGTTCTTAATTAAAGATGTGTTTCAAATGGAAACTGATATCTTTGTGCCCACTCTGTGCTGCTTACAGAGACTGCTGATGTTGTGTTTCAGCTGTTTATGAGTTACATTTTTCTTCCCTTTTATTACAGCTCTTTCTTTTACGCCTTCCTGAATCTGCTGATCAGCGCCTTTGTGGTGTTCATCACGTTTATTGCCAGCACTATAGTGAGTGTAGGATTTAACATGTGGTGTGATGCAATTACTGAAAAAGGAACCATGCCAAATAGGTTAGTATTGAAGAATACATTTTCTTCCCTTTATTTTTTTCTTTTTTCATATAGGCACAATTGAACTGTGGTGTTACGAAGTGTAGTTATTACATGCAAGGTGAGCAAGGGGGAGAAGGCATCTGTAATATGGAAATCCTGAGTTTTCTCATGTGGAACCAAAAAAAGCAAATCAAACTCTTTTTTTGTTTGCTTATTTAGAAGCCCACAAAGAAAAGTGTGTTTCCATCCTATTTTGTGGTTTCTTTGAATCATGCTCATAGGAAAAACAAATCCATTATGTTAAATTTTTTTATTTCCAAAGGAATGCTAGATTTGGAGCTTTTCTAAGAATGGGGGGAGTGTGGCCCTGTGAGCAGTGCAGGGTGCTGGGGGTCAGGGCTCCTGACTCCTGCCCACAGCCCACTGTGTGATATCAGGCAAGTCACTTATCCTGCCTGTGCCACAACTCATCATCAGACAAAAAATTTGGGGTAGAAGTCCTTGCCTTGTAGTGATACCATGGGTGCCCTGAGAGCCACAGAATGGAAAGCACTTTTTAAGTGCAAAGTAGAGATGGCTGATGCTTTGTCACAGTCACAAAATGCACAGCTCCTAAAATGGTCCACTGTATCCCACGATGCTTATGCTCCTTATAGGAAACATGATAAATTGAGGAAGATTTGCTCCTATCAAACAAGTAATGATCAAGAGAGAGGAAAAGGTGACATTTTATGTCATATGATATTGAATAAATGTACTACTTAAAGCATACATTTATGTTGCACATTGTCATATGTTGTAAAATGCCATAGTGAATGTTCTGTTTAGGGCTGCAACGATTAATCGAATTATTCGAATATTCGGTTAAAAATTCAGTTGCAAACCCCATCTAATCGAATATTCGGGTAAGAACCCAAGATGACCGACAGCACTGAAAAGGAGAGAGAAGAGGCTGCAGAAATCAACCAAGAGGTAGAATGACAACCTCAAAATCCTGGGATTTTTTTCACACCAGTAATGGTCCAAGTTATTTGTAAAATCTGTAGGCAGCCCCTATCAGAGTTTCACCTCCTTGCTGGAGCATCCGAAACAAAAACACAATTCCTTCTTCTGAGGCTTTTCCTGATGAAGTCAGAAGGTAACAGAGGATCATACACTTTGTTTCATTGAGGGGTGAAACAACCTACCTGGGGTGATGCCAGTGGCAAATCTATGGGAGGTGAGGGGGCAGTGGGAAAGAGGGGTTTAAGGATGCTGTGTTCATAATAACTATTACAATTCCACTTATGGAAGATTTGTGTTATCACTTACATAACTGCACTTTTTTTTGTTTTGGTTTTGTTTTTATATTTTTAAAATAAAGTAATTTTTATCTTAGTTTTAGAGAAGATCAGCAAACAACCTGATTATTGCAGTAAATTAAATATCCTTTGATGGAATGTGTCATTCAAAATATATATTGCTTCATTTTATATTTGGTTTACCTGGAATCTCTTAAATAATTTTCTTCTTTTGTTTTTTGGTNCCTGATGAAGTCAGAAGGTAACAGAGGATCATACACTTTGTTTCATTGAGGGGTGAAACAACCTACCTGGGGTGATGCCAGTGGCAAATCTATGGGAGGTGAGGGGGCAGTGGGAAAGAGGGGTTTAAGGATGCTGTGTTCATAATAACTATTACAATTCCACTTATGGAAGATTTGTGTTATCACTTACATAACTGCACTTTTTTTTGTTTTGGTTTTGTTTTTATATTTTTAAAATAAAGTAATTTTTATCTTAGTTTTAGAGAAGATCAGCAAACAACCTGATTATTGCAGTAAATTAAATATCCTTTGATGGAATGTGTCATTCAAAATATATATTGCTTCATTTTATATTTGGTTTACCTGGAATCTCTTAAATAATTTTCTTCTTTTGTTTTTTGGTTTACCTGGAATCTCTTAAATAATGTTCTTCTTTTGTTTTTCCCTTCCAATGCCTTTCTGGGTAGCTGTGAAGAATTGCAGGATATAGATCTCGAGCTGAATTTGGAAAACTCTGCTTTCTATGACCAGTTTGCTATTGCACAGGTAGGTCAGACTAAGTCATGGTTCTATTCCAGTTCATTTGCCATTTGCTTATTGACCTGGGGTTGCTGGAGCTGCACTACTATTCCTCAGAAATCAATGGGAATGTTTCCACTGACTTCAGTAAGTGCTGAATCAGAATGATAGTGATGGGCACATTTGCATTTTAAATTCAAAATAGGCAGTTTTGAATACAGACATGTCAAAGCATCACCCTGCCACTGATCTTGTTCATCATGACAGAAGACTCAGCTGTTTATCCAAAGGATGAGGTCTGCAAAAGTTGCAGCCCTGGTATCCTGGGTCTCTTCATTACTGCTCAGAATAATTTCTGACCTGCACCACATTGTGGGGTTTCTAGTTTTGCCTTCCCTGAGTTTGACTGAGATCTCCTGAGCTATGTAAATATCAGACTGCTGGAAATAATCAAAGATTAATTCATTTGGATACAGCTGTTTTCTGATGAACCCATGAGAATTAGACCTCTAAAGCTGTGAGACCTTTCTGTTGAATATTCTGGCTCTAAGTCAATGGTCAGAGTCAGTGAACACTGGGACATGAGCACATTCTAATTCTGCAGGGACAGCAGTCCCACCCCTGCAGGGCTGCACCCTTACCTTATGTTGTCCCACATGGAAAGAGGCATTAGCCTGCCTGGAGCATTCCTTGAAGGTGACCCTGCCTCTTGGTCACAAGCCAGTTTTGTTTTTTTGTTGCCAGTATTGGCACCTAGATGCCCAACTCAGGCATGTCTGCATTTAGGAAAGAAATATGTCAAAAGTGACTCCTTTACATGAAAACCCAGGACCTCTCTGGGTTTAACTGGGCATGACTCCATGGGTTTTGGTCCAGCTGAGGTTTTGATAATCACCTGCACAGCTGACTTTCTTTTTAAGTTACTGTACTGACCTCTTTATGATTTCTTTTCTTCTCTAGTTTGGTCTCTGGGCTGCCTGGCTGACTTGGCTGGCAATTACCATTCTGGCTTTCCTGAAGGTTTATCACAACTACAGACAGGAGGACCTGCTAGATAGCCTGATCCATGAGAAGGAGCTGTTGCTAGGAAGATCCCCTTCAAGATCCTCCTTGCAAGATGACAAAAGTGGCATGATCTAAAATATAAGCAAATTCCCAGGGCAGGATCTAGATTTTGTTATTCAGTAGTGTGAGCTGAAGTTGAGTCAGGGTATTGAGTGTGTGAGGTATTTTCTTTTCCTGAAATGAAATGTCCTTATGAATCACTCACTTCCCCCAGGAGAAATTGTTGGCAGAAATACTGATATTAGGATAAAGAGAATGAGCTGTCCTCTGTGCCTTTGGCACAGCAAACTTTCTGTCCTGTGCAGCCAAAATCTGTAACCTGCCCTTGCCAGCAGAGCTCCCACGTGTCCTCGCTGGCTTTTGGAGCAGGGGCATTATTGAGGACTGAGCTGGCAAGACCAGGCTGCAGTGTCCAGGCTATTTCTTCAAAGCATTCTTCAACACTTGTAGCTGGAGCTGTGTTGAGTCCCTCCTCTCTGCCTCTCCTCCCTTTTGCCAGGGAAGCTGCCCCTGCCCTCTCTTTATCCTGGGGAGCTGCAGCTCTGGTTCGGGGCAGGCTCTCGCTGTCCCTGCTTTGCTGTGTGTGGATGCAGTGCTGACAAACGTGTTGCTCCTGCTCTGATTTTGTTTAGAATATAGAGACCTGTGTTCCAGACTTGATATTTAATATTGGACAGTGTTAAGGAATTCCATGAAGCCTGTATATTACTATGGCATCTGTCAAAAACTGTGTATAATATGGAAGGATGATGGAGAACTTTTGTGGTTTTGTCTCTTCTTAGATTTTGGCATGACCAGCATTTATTATGACTCCTAAAGTGAAGTGTAGCTAGCAATTGCTGAAGCTTGCATACTAAGAAATTAAGCTGAATAGATAGTATTAATGCTTGTGCATTTATAAATGTAACTTGGTCCCTACCATTGTATACTGTTCTGTTTTGAGTATTAGAATTTATTTGTGATATTTATTTCATAATGGATATGCAAAATTACTGTAAGCATTTGAATTGTAGGTTTCTATATATAAACATAGCAAGGAGTTCAAACAGCTGAGTTATTTTATAGGTGGTTCAGTGCTCAACAGGTCCATTCTCCCCACTCATGGGCAGGAGTTCCAGGGCAGATGAATTTTGCTGTGAGAAGGAAGAAGAATTGTTTACCCAAAGCTCACTGGTGACTGTGGTTTTGCTTTCAGTTTTGCTTGGCCAGTGCTTCAACAAATCAGGTGGATGTTGAGATCAGAGGTAGATCTGGTAATTAAGAAGAGTCACTCAGAGGAGTGGGGGATTTGCACAGTAGAGAAGTAAAGTTGTACTAGAGTTAAGCATTTATCCTCAGGTACACATTACACAGAAGACCCCAAATCAGCAGAAAACTTAAGCAAACAACTAAGTTTGGACTGAAGATTATTTTGGGAGTACACTGACACTGCCTGCAGTACCTGTGTTGGAGTTGAGTCTGAATTATTGCAACAGAAGTGCAAACCACACACAATTATATGACCTGGTAGATCAGAAGGAGGGAAGAGAAGACATCAGGCTTCTACCACGTCAAGACTCAAGCCTGGGGTTTGCACAACCATGCAGATTTACTGTTGTCTTCTGGGGACTCTCTGGTGCTTAGTTAAGTACCAGCTTAAGCATTTCATTGAAACAGAATTTGTTGTCATGACAAATCCCTCAATTATTGGGCATTTTAGGGCATGAAATCTCACATTGTATTTAGCTGCCAAAATGTTCTCATAGGTTTAGAGAAAAAGCCCTCCATGGGCCCTAAGCAGTGAGCCAGCCCTGCAAACATTGCTTATGGCCCCAGCTGGCCACAGCTCTCTGTAGAGGGCTTGTACTTCAGCATGATTTCTGCCCACAAGAGAATGCAATGCCTTTGAAAGCTTTGCAGCTGTGGCTTTTTTGTAGTTGGGAGTTGACATCAGAGGAGGACTCTTGGAGAGGGAATCAGAGATCAAGGTAATGGATACCAGTCTAAAATTCAGATACCAGGATTGTTGGAGTGCCTTTTTTTATTCATTTGGTCGAATAGTTTGGATATTAAGAAAAATGTCTTCATTGAAAGGGCTGTCAAGCACTGGAACAGGCTGCCCAGGGAAGAGGTGGAGTCACCATTCCTGGGTGTATTTAAAAGAAGTGTAGGTGTGGCACTGCAGGGCATGGTTTAGTGGTGGCCTTTGCAGTGCCAGGTTAATGGTTTGACTGGATGATTCTAGAGGTCTTTTTCAACCTAAATTTCTCTGTCTCTAGCAGGAGATAAACTCTTCTAAGTATCTGAGCCCACTGCCAGGGAATGATCTTCTTCATACCCTGAAGAAGAGCTTGGGCCTTGTGAGTTAGGCTGTTTCCTACATTTCCCCCGTTTCTCCAGCTGTAAAAGGCCGTCTCACTTTGGCTCAGCAGTGATGTCTCTTCCCAAAAATTACTTCAGTGCATGCCTTCTCCTTGTGTGGAACCATGCTGCTGCTTTGTATAATATATTTTATATGCCAAATCAGGCTTAGGCTGAAGTAACATGTGGGTTGGGACCACTGTTCCTGGTGTTGGCCAAAGGTTTGAAGAACCACGAGGCAGAAGATAACGAGTGTCTTCTTGTTCTTGCTCTGAGGGTAGCAGGGCTCAAGCCTTGTCTCTGGTTCTGAAAGAGAGGATGCCTCACCTGTGGGTGAGGTTGTCTGGAGCTCATGGTCTCTTCTACCTCTCCTGTCTCAAGGTCTTTTTCCACCTTTCCACTCCCATGAGAAGCAGCAAACACTGGCCCTGGGGTTGAATGTGCAAAATGAAAAGAGGCTGAGGCTCTTCTATGAGTCCTATGTGAATCTCAGTTTGTTTTTCACAGCTTCCCTGCCTTGACCAGGTGGGGTAAGGCTGGTACCCCCTTGCAAGCATCAGTGATGCTTAGAAGCAAAGCTGTTTTTGATGGAAGCCCCTGTGTGAGTCAGAAGGCAGAGCATGCAGTGAGAAGCTCTCTGCCTGACCCAAGGGGAGGAAAGGTATCCTGCAACTCCCAGTTATTGGGTGCACTTGGGGTTTTTTATTTGCAGTAAGTTTTCTGCAACCTCTTCTCCTAAAGTTTGGGCACTCAGGCCAAGCTGGTGATGCCAGGCTGAAAATGTATTAGAATTATGGTATAATTTATGTACATACACATACTTACAAATGCTCTCTCTCATGCACTTCTCCCTTTTGTACATTTCTGACATCTGCTTTTAGTCATCCATTGCCAACCAGCACATCGTGGGGCTGAGTCAAATGCTGCATTTCTGTGACATTTCAATACCTTTAATTTGCCATGTCCAGAGGCAGGTCTCTGGGAATGCTCTAGCAAGAGTTGTATTCAAAGAACTAGAACACTGTGTGCTACTTATATTTGTTTTTATTTATTTTCACATGGTGGAAGGGGGAAAAGCTTTGTGGCCTTTCCAAGGCACTGGGATGTTGCCACACCATTATTCTGTTGTAACAAATATATTCCCTGCTGCCATCTCTGGTTAAAGTCCTGCCAATTCCCTGCCAGCTGTCCTCATTGGGTTAGAAGAACCTAAGCTAGTAAATGTCATCTGAGCTTTTAGATCAATGCTGTTTATTACTATTTTTGATGATGGAGAAGCAATTGCAGCCATCTTTTGGAACAGAACTTCCTCATGAGTGCCTTCATGCTCAAACATCTTATACCACTAACTCATGAGGCATCTTTCAGCTGGGAAATTCCAATAAGAATCACAAAAATAAGAACATGGTGATTTACAGTAAAAACTGAAGGACATGTTCATGCCATAGCAGTGATTCTGTGGTCCCTTACAAAAGGGGTTGTTACAATAACCAGTGATGGATGATTGAGTGTGCAGACCTTGTCATGGAAGCATTCTCCGTGTATGGACAATGTACATGGGTAAGTGCCAGAAATAGCTCCACTGCTCTTCTGTGATGTGGATAAAGGCTCTTCTCTTAACAAGCAGCTTAGGCTGGAGCAGCTGTTAGGATGCTTTAAATTTCTACACTTCTTTTTACTTACTTACCTGTAGGACTCGTGCAGTGACAGTGGTTATGATACCCAGAGGTGGATTTGTTGTGAGCAGAGCAGGAAAGCTCTGCCCACTGCACAGCCTCCCAAAGGCTGAGATGAGTTTCTAATGCAGGTTTGCAGGAGTTTTATTTCCTCCCCTGTATCTGAGTAATGTCCTGCTGCTGGCCTAAATTAGTCCAGTTGGGAGCAGAGTCAGATTTCCCCTCAAGGCTTCACTTCCCAGTATGGAACAGCATTGATTTAAGCTATGTAGTGCTCAGGATGGAAGCAGAGTTGCAAGGAAGAGGAGCTCACACTTTACAGTGATGCTGCGCACAAACTTGATATTGGGTGTTTTGTCATCTCCCTGCTCCAAAGTCTTCCCAAATATATTGCATGTAAAATCACTTTAACGATTTAAATTATAACTTTAATGAAAATCCAGAAAATCCAGAGAATCCAAAATGACCTTCCAGTAATTTATACTGGAAAGACTGACAGTATTTTGTGAAAAACCAATCTGGATTATGAGAAAACTTTTGGTTTTTTTCTTCTGTATCAATGGCCTGAGTATCCTTGAGCAAATGAGCTTCCAGGCTGTGTCCAGATCCTAAATCTGTGCCTCAGACCATTTCCTTTGCTGATGGAAACAGCCCATTTTTATCTCTTCGAATGTTTGTTTTGAAGATCACAAATGTCCTTTCCTTCTGGTTAGGCAGTCTGGAAAAAGAGGAACATTTTACCTGCAGTGACAAAATGCTCATATAATTTCATAAGCACAGAAATTGTTTTAGAATTATTTTTGTTAATGGCACTACTGACATGAAGTATATGTTTCTGTTTTTGTCCTCCATAAGGAAGGAGGAAAACTATCCTGAGTTGTATTTTAGTACTCACAGATATGTACCTAAATGTTTTCTTTTTTAATGAATTTCTTTTTAAATGACAAAATTCAACTCAGTCATTTATGAAGTTAAGAATTGTATAGAAGACAGCACTTTGATGCTCTCCTGATTTAGAAGGGAACTTCACTCTCTCAGAAAAATTAACATTTGTTTCTGAGAGGTTAGAATAGAATTTAGTTGATATAGCAAGTATTGCTTATTTCAGTGCAGGTTCTTAATGAATAATGTCTTTCCATCCTGCTGCTGGGAAGAGCATTAACATAGCCATGCTTTCTCTTTAGTTTTTTTGTCCATGCCAAAGAGTGTAATTGAACTGCAATTGCAAACACAGATTAATATGAATGTATTCACCTGAGTGCTTGAAGTTTTCTACCTCTCATAGCTACTATAACTGCTTGAACTGTTATTGCACACAGCAGAGAAAAAATCTGAATCCATGTGAGAGTCTAAATCCTATTTCCATAGACAGCTAGAGGATTAAGGATTTAGTGCTTATTAGCTTACTGTAAAATCCTCATTGCTAAAAAATGGCCATAAGTACCCAAGAAGTGCTGTGTGAATAGCACTTTGCATTGGTCAAATAATGGTATAATTTTGGGTTGGGATTTTTTAATTTATTTTTTTCTCATCAAAATAAAAAGCCAACAACAGCGATTTGTTAGACATGAAAGGTTATCCTTGATCCCCCTCAAATCCTCCTGCTGGAGTTCTTCTACTTGGCTTGAAATTCCTAAATAACAATGATTGAGTGTGGTGGCTCTGGTGTTTATCAAGGACATAAACTGCTTGGAAGCAAGAGCTGCTCACTGAAATAGCTGGAATTATTTGTATATGGTGGAAACCCAATGTGAGAAGGTTTTGTTCTCCCTTTCTACTCAACTGTGTTGTAAATTGAGGGTTGAGACAACCTGCCAGGAGGTGAGAATGATGATTTCTAAGTACTGTTGATATCTTGGATGATTTCTAACACAAGTCAGTAAACAGTCCTGAGACTAACTGCTCTTCATCTCCTCCTTATTTTCCCCTTGTTTCCCCCCAGATTTGAGCAAATTTGACTCCACTGTGTATACAGGCTCTGAAGAGTATTTATGAATGTGAAGAAAATTGCCATCTCTATGGCAAATTTTGTCAAAAAATAAGAAAAGCAGTCAAGGATTTTGCCTGTTCTCACTCAGCCTCTCTGGACTGAGACATCAAGCCCTTCCCTTTACAAAAGCCAGGCCTGATTTGGATGATGTGTTGCTTTGGGAGGTTTCCAAGGCTGGTGCCAAGTAGTCCCTCCAGGAACCTGGTGGAGTTAGACAAGTGCTATGTTAAACCATAGATTTTAAGGCAGGGAAATGTTTGAAAACTGTCATGGTATCCCACATAACACAGTCCAGAGCTCCTCACCCCATCTCTCCTGCAGCAGAGAGAATTATTTTTCCCTGTTAACATTGTGAAGTCCAACAGTTTGTTTTCTGAAACACAGCACATCTTCCTGCAACACACTGGATCTGGATTATATCACTTCATCCATTCCACTTTCTAGGCTGCTGCAACATTTTTAACCATGGTTGTTGAAACAGGGCCCAGCATTTGGCTTCAGAAGGTGCTGGCAGCCTCCTTATTAAACCACATTCTTTGAGAGCAGCAGGCAGTCCCTTTGCTCCATGATGCTGAGAAGCTCTGTGCTGGACAGCATCCTTCCAGGGGGGACCACAGCCAGTGCAGACTGGTGGCATCAGAGCAATTCTGGTCAAACACTCTCTGATTAAAACAGCCCAAGCTACACTGACAAATCAATATACTGTGATCTGAAGTACACTCTGGAGGAGTTTTTGAAGGTTTACAAACAAAACAATACCAAAAATCCCCAGCACTTCCACTGAATTATCCCTCTACATCCTTTAATCTTTGAAAACATTCCTGCAAACTTCAGAGAGATTTTATTGATTTTATTGCTATCAAGATGATTGGGCCTTACTTCTCATATCTCTTCCTACCAGAGACAAGGACAGCTGAGGTGTGCAGGACAGTGGCATCATTCTTAAAAGAAGTAGGTAATGAGGAGTTAGTGCATTTCCTGTGAGGGATTTCAGCTTTCAGGCTGTGATGTGGGGGATCTGCAAGGCACTGACACCAATTTCAGCCTTTGCTTGGCCTGCTCAGCCCTCACTCGCTCGTGTGGCCTCTCAAACTGCAGAGCATCCTCTTGAAGCATGTGCTGACCTCAGTCAGCTCCTGGAGAGAGGCACCTGTGCCACTGTGCAGGTATCTGGTGTAAAGGTGCTGACATTGCCATCAGATTTGGAGGGAAGCAGATCCAGGTATCCTACACTGGCCCTTGTCCAGTGCAGCTCGTGACTTGCATGGGGAAGGAAAGTTCCCAAATCTCTGTAGACTTGGCATTTGTGAATGTAGCTCATTAGCACCCATGGTTTTAAAGGGTTTAGTGTTTTTGTGTGGTACCACCTGCAAAGATCTGAAGCAGATCTTTCTTGCTTGTAAGTCAGTGCAGAGCCTGAAAGCATTCCAGCCTCTCTGAAATACGTGTCCTCTGCTGTAAGTATTCATGAACTACTGTCTCTTATATACCTGGGAAAATTATAAGAGTCTAGATTAGCTGCTTTTTATTTTTTTAATGCTGCTAAAGGGGTTCCTGCAATGGGTATTTGGGTAGAAACTGAACAAATTTGTTTAACCACTGGAAGCAGTGGAGGAGCAGATCCCTCACCAGTGTACATAGATTATCCTGTGAGCAGCCATGCCAGTCCACACAAGCTGAGGGCAGAGCCTGGCCTGTTTTGAGTATTATCTCTGTTGATTTGTATGGTCCTTTGCAGTGCAATGACTGCTGATTTGGAGCTTTAATTGCATGTGTTTGACAAAACCAGAAAGGGAGTGAGGTTTATTATTGTTTTGATACAGTCTCAAAAGGGAAGCTTTTTACTAGCATTTTAATACAGCCTTTGTAAACACCCAGCAAAGAAAAATGCTGAGTCCAATCCTTCTGCTAGTGGAGTCAGTGAGTTTCCTCTGGCTTCAGGAGGAGCTGGACTGGGTTCAGTGTATGTGGTACACTCCAGCATTACTGATAATGAGTTAATGTGTTTTATATATTGATGCTTTTTGCTGAACAGTGCATCGGCTTTTTATGATTTGGTGAAATATAAAAATAAATTATTTGAAAAGTCAATATTTCTGTGCCTACTCTTTGAAGGTGAATTTAAATTGGTACACTGTAAGATACAAAAATTGTTCTCAAAGTCAGTGGTAGTCTCTTTGTGCTCTTTCCCCAGCATCTCCATGTCACAGCTTGTGTATCCAAGGGTATGCCCAACCATCCTAAGCTGCCTGAACTCTTTTTGTGTCCTCTTCCAGCAGTTCACCCTAATGCCTGTGGAGACAAAGAAAAATGGTCCTGTGTCACTGCACAGCTGAAAGGCAGTTTGTTACCAAATGTAAGGGGAGACCACAGGCTGCATGGACAGGCTACTTTTCTAAATGCCAGCTGGTTAATTTTCTTCATGTAGCATTAGTCTTTCTCTTCAGAGGTGGGCCTAAAGGTTCCTGACAGCTATCTTGGAGCAAGGAATTAATAAGAAACAAGTCCACCCTATTATCTTATAGGTTCCTGAGTTGTTCCTTGAGGGCAGCTGGTAACACCCTTTTTATAGTCACAAGCTGCCAGCTCTTCTGCTTGCTTCTAAGTGGCAAAAGGCAGAAATGACAATTACAATTGCTGCTATGGGCTCATTTCCAGACTATCAGGGTTGGAGAGATGAAGGGAAGGAGGGAGACTCGAGGCAATCTTTGGGGCTGCCTTTTACTGGTGCTAATGCTGAGTGCATCAAAAGGTTAATGCAGAAACATCCAGTGTCATCTCAGTGTGTCCTTTTCTACCTCTAATCATATGGGTATGGATACTCCTGCTGCTGCAATCAGGTGCTGCTGATGTGGCTGCAGAGGGTGTTGGCAGCTGCCCTCCATCCGTTCACACCGCAGGAATGTCCTGAGCACTGTCAAAACAACACTTCCCTTCTGCTGTGGTCTGCTTATTTGTGTTGGGTGGTAGATACATGCTCACTGCATAAGGGAATTTAGGCAGCACTTCTACCCTCAGGGACTGCCATTAATCCCTTGTCATGCACAGATCTTCTACTCTCCCCTGGCCCTTTGTCTCCTGCCACCCCAGACATTGCTCCTGGGAATCCCTCCTACCCACTGTCTGCTTCCAAACCCACATCAAAGGTCCTGTCCTACATCCTCCCTCTTTCAGTCCTTCATATCTAAATTATGACCATTTCTGTAGGACTTTTGATTTCTGAAGCAACTCACCAAGCTGGTTTCAGTGTGAATTCTGGTGAGCATCTCCACTGTTTGCAATAAATTATGTACTCTCTCTCCTTTTTACCTCTTTTGAGAAATTCTCAGGAGTTGCACTGCAGACAAATATTACCCAGCATGGCCAGCAAGGGGATTATTACCCAACACAGATGACTTTATGTAACTTTAGAGATCCAAACTCATAAAGGTGTCACACCCAGAAAAAACACCATTGAACAAGAATAAGGAGAAATCACATCCAGCTCACAGTGGTGAGGATAAAGCTGTGATGGCTAAAGAATGAAGGGGCAGAGAGGGAAAAGGGCTTGTGTGTGTTTAAGCAGGATGGATTAATGGAAAAAGAGCTTCAGTGTGAGAAGGAAATAAAACAGGTAAGTCCACAGTGAAGTTGTGCAGCAGTAAAGAAATGCAGGCCCAGGAGTTGGATTTTTTTTCTCCTATTCCCAGTCATGTTATTGACCTGCTTCATTCACTCCCACATGCAATGGCTTTCTTAGCTTCAGTTTCTTCACCTACAGGATGCCACAGCTCTGCCAGGAACAGGTTTTAGCTGTTTTAGCTAAGAGGTTTTAGCTTTTATTTATTTCAAACCTTCTGGCTTCAAGGCAAATTTAATTTGACTTTCTGCTGCCTGCCAAGTACCTGACTGAGCACAGTAAACAATCCTGACCCTGGAGACCCTGTAAAGCCAGGGTGAGACCTCAACAGTGGTCTCAAGATAACTCAAGTGCTGCCTTTTCCCATGCCCAAAACAGTCCCTAACAGAGCCAACACAAAAGCCAAGAATAGCTTTTCCTCTGCTAAATATCCCTGACAGCCCAGATGTGATAGCAGCTCTCACTCACACCAATAAATTGGGCCCCAACTAGAGGAACGTGGACATTTTCCATTTAAAGGAGGCTCAGTGGGAAGGTGGTCCTGTGTCCATCTCCTGGGGAGCTGTGCAGGAATGTGAACACATATATGGTCTTCACACCACCTCCACATTTTCCCTCACAGTCCTAAGAGGAGTCAGTCCAGAGCCAAAAGGAAACACCACTGATTTGCCAAAGAGTTTCAACCTGGCCATTAAAAAAAATCATAAACATTAAAAGATGCAGACAGAAGTTGCAATGACCCCCTTGCCCCATGCAGGTACCAATCTGAACCTTTTCCCCAGAGACTCACCAGTACACAGGTTTAAAACCTTTCTTTTTTATTACCTGAACAGCAGGGCTGACACAGTGTAGAGGGGAGGGAAGCAGTGGTGGGACTTACCCTCTGAGCTGGGGTACCTGGGTGGTTTGCACACAGACCTCTGAGCCAAACACTGCTCCTGCAGCACCCTCTGCTTCCCAGACTGGAACATCCTCTGCTTCCCAGGCCAGCTCATGTCCAATGCCACTCCTGTGGCTTTGACAGCTTAGGAAGGCATGAGAGTGGCCACTGAAGGCACTTCTTTCTGTCTTGGGCTGCAATTGTTCTGACTTATTCTCAATCAAACTGCTGCCCTCTCTTCTGAGAGAAGGTTGCATGTGGTGTTTCTGTTTATCCTCTCCTGGTTAAAGTCCTTGGGCTGCTTGGAAGAAGATTGCTGGGACAGATGTATGGCCCTCTTTTAAAAAAATAACTAAAAATAAAGCACCATTTTTTCTTTTTGATGGTTGTAATGGCAGGGGAATTCAAGCCAAGGTCTTGCAGATATCTCTTCATCTTCTCAGCAGTGGTTTCTTTCCCCCTTTTTGTCCCTTTTTCTTTTACTTCCACTCTTACAGGTTCTGATGTCAATCTTACTGTACAAAATAACCCCAAGCACACATCAGGTACTACCTGAGCAGAATCTAAGGCCTAAAAAGCTGCTTGTGCTGGTTCTCTGAAGCTCATGCACTTGCAGTCATTTGTTGTCCTCTCAGATACCCAGAGCTCCATTTCACACGATCCCCATTAAAAGGATTCCATTCAGAGTATGGAATGTCCCTGTATGGAGGGACAATGGAGTGATAAAGGAACCACACATCCAACACCTTCACAAGCAGTCCATATTACCATGGTATAAGGCCTTGAACACCCAGGCATAACCTCTGTCTGAATACAAGCACTCCCATAAATCCTGTATGTCAACTTGTGGGGTTTATGGACTGAATCAAACCCAGAGGATTAAACTGCTCAGTTGATGATTAACCTGGGTTTCAATGCTGCTATTTATTATGTTAGGCAAATGAACTATTTTCTGTTTAAATGAGTTTCCATGTTCTTTTTCACACCTGGGAGTCAAGTGAAGAATTAAGAACCAGCTTTTGCCCATGGAGGAAAAAAATGCATGAAGGGAAACAAGAAAGCCATTTGCTGGGATTTTACTAATAATCATTTCAGGTGTGTAAATATAGCAGCTTGCCAAGCCTTTGGCCACCAGAGCAGTGTCTGTGCAATAGCTCAGCTTTATTTTAACTTTTGCAGAGTAATTCTTAGGAGACTTGAGGAGAAAGATGGTTTGGTATCTGAAGTCTTGACCCGAGACTCATGAGACTTTTCTTCAGAGTTTGCTGCTGTCTTCATAGGTCAATGTATTTCTCTTTCTGCTTTTTTTTCTCATATCAGCAGCTTATAAACTCTGGGGAACAAAATCCAGATAATTTTTGCTGTTCAGGCTGATGGAGCACAAGTTTGGTGGAACCTCAGGGCATTAGTATGAATATTCATTGATGTGGAAAAATAAAAAACAACAAAGAAGGACAAAGGAGAACAAGTATTTTCTGGATGGTGTACAGCAGGGGTGATTTTCCTGCTCTTTGAGGTGGATGCTCATGTGGTCCTTGCATGTGGCTGGGAGATTTGCACTGATGTTTCCTGGCAGTGTCAGGCTGGAGGACACTGCTACTGCCTCATAAACCACGTCCAGCATCTCTGAGCAACGTGTCTGAGGTGAAGAAAGAAGATAACAAGTCGGGATTGAAATTCCTCCAGGACTTTGACGTCTTGCTTCATGCTGGTGTAGTAGAGACTCACAGCAAGGATCAGCAGTGCACAGAACGAGAGCCACAGGAGCACAGGCACTCCAGATGATGACCTGTCATCTGCTCAACGGTGATGAGGAGAAAAAAAGAAAGCAGCATTATTTTAGTGCCATCTTAAACACTTCCCAAATTTGATCCCCTGCTGATGCCTTTGTCCCAGTTTTCTGGGAACAGCAGGGTACAGAGGGCTCTGGTGGTGAGCACTTCTGTAGGCATCAGTTAAGTGATAGTGAGTCACACCTCCTGATGGAGGGTGGTGAGTATAAAAGATATCATCTAATGGAGCATTTAAAGAGTTTAATTATATACAATAAGAACAGGATTAGCATAGCTAATGCATGATCTCAACTTCCCCTTCAGCAATTACTTTTTACACCTTTACACTAAATGTTAAATTGAATACTAGGAGAATATGAAGCTACTTGGTGTAATCATTTAATGTTCACAAATGCTCCATAAAAGAGAGAAGCTATAGATTTCTGTCTTTTCCCCTGGTAACTCAGCTTGTTTGGGACTCCTGCTAACCATGGAAAGAACCCAAACATGGATCCATTAACCAAGAGGCATGTTCAGAAAGCTCTGGCAGTTTTAGCCCCTCTCTGAGTGCTATGTGTGCTAATTACACCAGAACATCCTCTGCACTTGCTCTTCTGCAAGAGGAAACCATAAAGATTTTTCTTGCCTTCAAAACATGTTTCAAACATGTTTAAAGTGTCACAGGTCAGGTACAGCACACATGTGGAACTCAGAAAGCTGCATTCAGCTTGCTGACAGCTGTGTCCCAGTCCTTTCCTGTGTGTATCCATCCTTGGGGATCCAGCTGGATTCAGATCTGGCTGCTCTGTCTGACTGCATGGCCATCACACAGTCGGCACTATTTCATAAAGCACTTAGAGTATCAAACATGCAGTATGAAGCCAAATTCATGCCTGAATAAAACCCACCGTGTGCAGCTATTTTCCTGCCATATGCACATAATCAATAAGGAGATAAAAATGTGGAGTGTATTATTATGGGTAAAGGGCCAACATTAGCTGTAACATATTTAAATTAGCTTCCACTCCGAGCCCTGGAATACACACCAGTCAATTAAACTGTCATACAGATGTACAGAGAGGAAGGTAAAAGTCATAAAACCAAGCCAGAAACACATAATAATGTATCAAAAAGTGTATGGGGAAAAGGTAAAATGTTAATAGGCAGTCATTTTATAGCTAACCAGAAACCAAATCAATGTCCCATAATAGATCTGAGTGAATTATTTGCAGCAAGTAATTTATTCATTTGAATTTAGCCCTTCTTTCTGTTTGCAAATTACCCATGTGCAGACTTCAGATTTTATAAATTTGTTTATTTGGCATTATTCTATGAATGGTTGATATGAAGGTGTTTAGCCAGGGAATTGCTCACCACTCTCTGGTTTTGCAGAGGTTTGTGAGTTGGGAATTGGTGTTTCCCTTGTGAGATTTCCCACACCCCAGGCTACAGCTCTTGACTGGGTGCCCACCTGCCTTTCCCAGCATGGGGCTCAGCTGATGAGCACACAGGGGAGCAGGGAAACCTTCCTGAGGAAGCTGAACAGCTTTTCACATCAACCCTTTCATATGAAATCCTTGTAACCTGTTTCAACCTTGCAAAACTTTCTTTCCATGTGAAATTTCTGGATGATCTCAAATACAAAACTGGGCTTTCCTTACACCCTCTCAGTTAGGAAGTATGTTCAGTCCATGAACAGAAAAAAAATAGTGCAGAAGAGTAATTCCACCTGCAAGATGATGATGAGCTATGCTCACAACAGCTTCAGCCCATCACTACAGTTATGTACTGAAATTCAAATTTGTTCTTCTAGATTACAATTAGAAATTTAGTGCTTAAATTAGTTGGTTGAATTGCTTGTTGGACGAGCACACTCAGCCACAGAACTGTGCCCAGTCTCATGGCAACTCATCTGAGAAAAGCACTGGACCTGGATACAGGATATCTTGTTTCAGTTCCTGCCTTGCATACACATTTCCACAGCCCCCTGAAGAATATTTGATCTTTGCTTTTTCACTGGGCCCTTTCCTGGCTTTAGTACCTTGTTTATAGCCCAGTAACAGCCCTGGCTGATGCTTCCATTGCCACGAGCATACAGCCCCTCTCCCTGGACAATGGCAACAGCTGAGGGATATGGGGACGTTTGCCTTGGAGGCTTTTTGGCCTCCCAGAACTGTAGGTCTGTGTACACATATATAGGTACCCCTCTACACTGCACTGCCCACAGCAGGGGCTGGATGTTGCCCAGGACCTCTAGAAATGATCACCCTCATCAAAATATCCAGATACACTCATTTGCTTGGGGGTCTGTGAGGCTGCCAGGCCTCAAACAAAAACAGAAGAAACCGATTATTTTTATTATTTCTACCCTGCTGTCAGCATATAAATGAATTGTCTCTTCCTCTCATATGAAACTCAGCAGGGAGAACAATTGTTTTGCTTGGGGTGCTTTCCTTGCATATCTTAGTGAGAAACCTGTACCTATTCTACTGCCATAAAATATATTAATTATATTTAAATTAAAAATAGCTTCAGGGATTTAATTTTTGTTTCCACTATTTGTCTTACTAGATGTCTTGTTTAAAACTGCACCAGACCTCATCAGCACTTTGTGCTGCTTATGCTGAGAAGAAAAAGCAACAACAACTGGCAGCACAAAATGCTGTGTATATGGAGGATATATTTACACAGTGCATCCCACCAGCTGCTAAAGCAAACTCAGGTTAATGCTATGGATGGCTCACAGTTATAATGTGAAAAATTCCACTTACCCACTACGTAGTCACAGCAGGAAATGACTAGAAAACAGAATGAAAATGTTCTTACTCGCCTGGAAATGTCTCTTGGCAGTGGGTGAACAAGAAAAGCCAGAACCAAGCAGTGTCTCTGAAATTGCCTGTCACCTTGGAGATGCTGGGCAACCTCTTACACCACTTTTGGCTCTGGATCAGGGCCTGTCCTCTCCATGCAAACATGCAGATGCAGGTGCACTTCAGGAAAGTGAGGAAAAATTATTGTGTGTGAGAATTCAGAGGTTGCTGCTGTTGCAGGGAGGTCAGGAAACAGCTCTGCTAAAAACTCTCCCTATTCCACATAATTCCTAGAAAGGAAAGGATCTAAACCAGCAGCCTGAAAGAATGAAAGTTAAGAAAGCACTGTCAGAGCAGCTTTCATCAACAATATCCTGGAAATGCCTCTGCTTGGCAGCCAGGGCCCAGACACAATCCAGGATGAAAAGTCCATAGAATGGAAAAATTTCATTGGTGCCAGAAACCATTTTACCAGCCCTAAAGTTAATAATATTGTGTGGATAAACAGCAAATAATCTAAATCACAGACTGTTTGCAAGACAGAATGCTAATTATGGGTTGGAACTTTTCTCATGTCTCCATGGAAAAGAGTCAGTCTTCTCCATCCTTGCAGCTCCCTGCATGAGTTCCAGCATGGTTTTGCTGAAGCCAGAGCCAGTAGGAGTCCAGCCTGGTCCCCTGGGCTGGACTGACTGCAGGATTTCCAGTGCTGATGTGAGGCATGGACTCTGGCAGAGAGCTGAGGGAGTTATTAACTCCCATCAAAATCCTGCTCTTGAGCAGTCAGATGAACTTTGAGGAATTTGGTGCTGACTCACTGAGTCTTTCCAGGAGTTCAGTTTTGGTGGGAAAGCCCAGGCCATGTCAACAAGCTTATCAAGAAACAGCTTCCTCTTCCTGCATCAGGAGGCATCCCAAACAATGTATTGCCAAACAAATGAAGTTCTGTTTATAGACACATCAGCAGATGCCAAGCCTTATTTTCAGAAGCTGTAGCAGTTCAAACAGGTGGCTGACATAGAAATTTTACCCTTCTGCCACTTGTGTTTTCACCAACTGATGTATCAAATGTGGACAATTTTAATTCTCTACCAATAAATACAATTTTCTTGGTTGGATCAGTTTGGGAAAGTCTGAAGGCAACACTAATTCTTGTTTGGTACTGCATACAGCACATGCAGAAGTGCAAACTGGATCCTTCTGCCAGACCTCTGCTGAAGGTCACTCCCAGCTGACCTACCTGCAATGTTTTGGCTCATGAATGAAAAGACCAGAGGTTTTGTTAGCTGTGTCAGTCCTTGGCTGCCTTTGTTGGCATAAGTTATTACATCCTGGCTGCTAGGCTCAGACCTCTGCTATTGTATTCCGTGGCATCCCCGGTAGCCACAGTGACATAATTAAGTTTAAATTTGGTCTGAGTGGAAACATTGTTCTGGGGAAGCCCTGGGGCTCAGCCAGGCCCATGGTCTGCAATGATCCCTGTGGGGGCTGACTCAGGAGGGTGAGGCAGGCACAGGCAGGCAAATGGACCAGGTGCAGTTCTGCAGAGCACAGAGCAAAAATCCTCCAGCCTCTGCTCCATGCTGGAAATCACAAATCACATTATCAGAGGGGGAAGCTGATGGGGACAGACAGAGTGGCTGCTAAAAGCTAGAAAGGTCATGCCAAAATTCCTGATAACTTGAGCATACCATGTTCAATGACTTCTTCTGGCTCGCGAAACCGAACCCTTCGCTCTGCTCTCCGCTTGTCCCCCACAGCCTGGTCCACGGGTGGCCTTTTCCTCAGTATGGAAGGAGGATAGCTGCTGTCTTCTGTCTGGAGAGTTGATCAAAACACAAAACACCTGGCCATTCAGTCAGGGTTAAGGTATCTGTGTGCAGTTTTGATCTGTGGTGGGTGTGTTACCATGCCCCTGGAAGGACATCGTATGTGACACATCTGCTTGGACGCAGTCAGGTCACTGTAATTTCTACAGCAGCACTATAGGGATATCCCTACATTGCCACAGACCTGCAGTACTCCAAAGCTGTATTCTCAGGGAAAAGGACAGTTAAAGCAATGGACAGCAAACTGTTTGGAAAGGATTCCTCTAAATTGTAGCAAACACTTGCTGAAGGTGGCTGCTCAACAGCCTTGGGCTGTTCTTGGAAGAACATAAACATGATATGAGATATATGAACCATATAATTTGGAGCACATTTGAAATGTTCTGAGCTAAGCAGTTCCCTTCAGAATGCAATGTTGCCATTTCAACAACTAGGACTCTGCAGCTGACTCTCCTGGTGAGTACAAGAAGGTAATTTATTTGCACTTTGATATAACAATTATGCTGTTGCTCTGGTTTTTGCTTGGAAACCACATTTAGTCTTTGACAACAGAATCATAATGCTGTGGATTCTTTGTAATTACAAGAAACAGAGCTGCAATAATAGTAATAAGTCACTGTTCTGCATGGGAATGCTTCCACAGTCAACTGCCCAAAGCAAATCCAAAGAACCTTGGTTCAGACATCCACTGTCCTCTGAAAGTGGAGAGCAGATGGCAATTTTTCTACTTTTCAAAGATCTAAGTGAGGGGTAGAGACTATTCACATTTTTTTTTAAGATAGAAGCAATCTTCTCTAGCCCTTTCCATCTCTTCCCTCTGTTTCTCTGCTATATAAGGTATTATTTCTTCTGGTCACTGTCCCTGCTCCCTTTTTCCCCCCTTAGTGATTGCCTGCTCCTTACTCCAGTTATTCTCCTTGCTTTGCTCTTTCTACTCTTCAATTATCTACTTTTGTCCTTTTTTAGACCCAAATACCCTTGTCTTGCCTTTTCTCTTTAGGTGCTTTCCCCACACTCACCATTTCATACACGCACACCTTAAACTGCAGAAATAGGATTAAGTCCCCCATTCACTACAATCTGGGGGTGTCAGACCCCAAAGTAAAGGGGATAAATAGGTTTTCTTACACATCACATTCTGGATAACCTCGGAAAGGCATATTACATAGCCAGCAGGACCTGCCATGGGGGGAGGAATTCCTTCAGCTTTGATTCCTTCCCCTGAGAGATTCATAAAACCAACCTTATCACTGATAAGGATGCTTTCTCAATCTAGGGGTCATACCACCTCTGTCTCATGGCTATGGACAGTGTGTGTTGGACCTCTGTGTTTTTCATTCAGCAGCTAAGAAACCAGAAGCCCCAGGGTACAGCAAACCTGGATTTACCTTCTTTCCAAGCCCAAAGAAATACAAAGCCACGTCTCTTATATACCCGCCCTCATCATCAGAGTTGTGGTGCACACATGGGAGCAGGGAATCTCAGTCTCTGCCACTGAAGCTGTCTTGTTTGGCCTTGAATAATTAAATATTCATTGAGCTAAAGAAGGAAAGAATGACTTTACAGCCTGGTGTTTGGGTGCTCCCTTGGGGGTGGCAGAAGTCTGCTCCTATCCTTGCTCCAATGAATACTTAATATGTAATACTTAAATATTCATTGCAGCGGTCACTGGGAACAGGGTCTCTCATCTACCAGGTGAGTACCCCAATCACTCTGCAACAGCCACACACACACTTACTCACATAATGAATATTTGATTATTCTGTGTAAAATGAAACAGGTTTAGGGAGACACAGCCTAGCTAGGTTATAGCTTTAGCTGTGAGGGCTTCTCCTGTGGCACAGCCAAGGAAACCGAACCTCATATTTGAAGAGATTTACAACTCCATTATAAATCGTTGTCCATATGAGCTTTTCCAAACACTTAGCAGCGACATCACATCAGAAGAGAAACACATTAAACAACCAGCTGGTTGGATAGCACCCAGCCAAGGAAGACCTTAAAAAGGAAGTGATTTTATGATATTTACTAGACTTTAATAACTTACGGAAATCAAAGCTGCACAGTGTCAGAACAAACAAAGCACTGTCCCCTCAGATAGAAACCTGCATTAACATACTGTGACAAGAGCTGGAGCCCTACCAAGGTGAGAGCTGGGGAACTGCATGACCCTAAAAACAACCCATTTGTAATGAGCTCCAGGCACTGGACACGGACTCATCGCCCATCGGAAGAGGACTTACCGGCAGCTCCTTGGCACTGCGATCAGAAAGTGAGGCTGGGCATGTTTGGGACATGTACTCTGGATGCCAACATGAAGCCTCCCACACGAAGCTTTGGCTGGAAAGCCTCTTGCCCAGGAGAACGAGCAGGGCCAGGGAAAAGCAGGCGGAGCCGCCGGTGCGGCGGGGACGGAGCCGGCGGCGCTCAGCCGGAGCGGCTGCGGGGCACAGAGGAGCGGAACGAAGAGTTCCAGCCCTTCATCCCCGGGCCGGCCTGGGAAGATGACGCTGTGTGAGATGTGCTCAGGAGCCAAAAATAGCACAGGGTGATAATACTGATTGTGCAGCTGGAAGCAGGGCTGTTCTGGCAGCAGGAAAGGGCCTGAATGGAGCAACTCAGAGATAAACACCTACATGTTTGTTCTGCGTGAATGTGAAGTTGAGGGTGGGTTTTTTCAGTGATTATTGTTGCATTTCTGTGATCATCTTGGTTTTGTTTCCAGAATCCATTCCCAATCACAAAAACCTTGCAAGTGGGATTGCTTTTAATCCTTCTTCCATTCAAAATATGTGGGTAAAGCCATCAGGAAATTATATAAAAATAGTGGGATGACAGATATCTCCCTCCAGAACAGTTATGGCCTCACTTTATATGTTTTACAAATTAAATCCATTATTATAGTAATAAAGTGGAATTTAAACATTTGACATTCCTACTCTTATTATAATAAGGTTATTGATAGAAAGAGAGGTGATTTACTGTTCAAGAGGCTTTAACAAGCCCCGTGTCAAATACTGAAGGCTGGGCATCATCAAATGTACAATTTTTAGTCAGAAATATCTGCCATGACTGCTGAAATATACTGTTTTACTGTCCCTGCAAGCACAAGCTTGGGCTTTTTTGATTTTTCTTTTGTTGTTGTTCTTTTCCTGGAGCTATTTATTTGCTGTGCCATATGTAATGCACATGGTTTGGTTTTTCAGCAGGTGGTTGGATGGGTTCTCCCATGGCAGGCTCAGGCTGGCTCTTGTTCTGCAAGATGCTCATACAGGCACTGGGGACCAGAGGGCACAGGTGCTCTGTGGACTTCACTGCTCATTTAAAACTGGGCCAGAGCCACAGAAGAGGCTTCTGTGGCTGCTGTGGGGCCAGCAGACCCCTCAGGACTTGCTGCCCTCCTGAAGCTCAGCCTCTGTTTGGGTCTGGTCTCCTCAAGCCTGCCCTTAGTGACATCAATATCCACATGCAGAGGAACAGATTTTGCTGGTCTAGGTCTCTCCACTGAATTCTCCATATCAAAAAGCCCCCTGGAGAGAGTTACCTTACCTTCTCTTTCCTGTGCATTGGGGTGATGGAGGGCTTTTCCTCATGCTGAAACCAGCTCACAGCTGCAGGCCTTGTGAAATGCTCTCAAAATCCCTTCTTTGGAGTGTCCTGCAAGTGTTCCACAGAAGTTATTTCAGAATATCTAGGATGGCTTTTGGTGGGGAAAAGACATTCTTCAAAATTTTGTTCATAGCAGATCCTAGACTGAAAGGTGACAAAACCTGTCAAACCATCATCCCTGGCTTCTCTGGCTCCTCCTTCCTCCTACTGTGACAACCACTTACTGCTAATTCATGTCAGAAAGAATTTACCTGCCTATTTTGGCCAGCAAAACTGATGGAGGAACAAAGAGGGAAGTCAAGCTATTGTCCTCATCTAGCTTTGACTTGCTCCATGGGAGTTGTCCCATTTATTTTTGCTAGTGTCACCCAGCAAGGCACATGAGAAGGTCTTGTGCACCCTCTTATTCCTACAGAGCAGGGCAATGCATTTGCCAAGTTTTAGATCTGAATGAAAATCCTTGTTCCTGTCTTTTTCACTGAACCTGGCTCTGTTGGTCACACAGTTTTCTAAGTATTTGGTCAAAGATATTTTGGTAGTTTCCCTCTCTCAAAACAAAATAAGAAACAAACAAACCAAACCAAACAAACAACCACAACCATCTCCAACAAAAAAAACCTAAAGCAAAAAAAGCCAGAAGTTGATGGGAATTGTTGTATTCAAGAAATGGATGTATGGAGACAATATTTATAATTTTGATGCCAGGAACCATTTCTTTTCAGTTCTAGATTCCTCTCAAATGTAAACAGTTTTTTTGTTCATTTGATGGAAAAATAATTGGGCAGCTTATAAATGTGCTTATAAATCTTCATGAAAGGCTGAAATTATCATTCCTGGCATTTAGATAGCATAGTGGCATCCTCACTTTTATCTCAAGATGTGCTAATTATATTGATAGTAATGGCTGTAAATGCTTGAATAATTAGTAGTTACCTGGGCACTCAAGTTCCACTGGATAAGGATGTCAGGAGTTCAAATCTCATAACTGGGACAGCTCTATTTGTACTAAGTGATTTTGATTGTATTTAAACAACTTAAAATTAGTTATATTCTCAGAATAAAACACAGCCTAATTCTTAAAGTAAAAGAATCCAGGAAAATAACTTCTCTAGCCTCTGAGATCACTGGTAATAAATAACAGTTACTATGGTGGGATGATTTCTGCATTAGAAGATGTAAGAATTTCCTTTAATATTGGCCTTCTTTTGAAAGAATTTTTTCATCTAAGCTTTGATCTCATTTCATGCAACATATGTCAGAAACAAAGCTGGACAAATAATTAATAAATGAATTATTTAGCTTGTGAGTGTCACCTCTATTTCTTTCAGCTAATTGTTCACAAATAGATAGTGACTTTTGTGAATGTATTCATTATTCAGATTTATTCAGTGGATAATTGCTGGGAGTAATTCTTTGTCTGTAGATTGCTTGGAAGCATTTTACTGTGAACATTTAATAGTAAAAATCTATCCAGGCTTTCAATACAAGACAAACTAAAATTATCTATAACTACTGATGTAGTCCTTAAACACGGACAATATACTGCAGTCTTAAAGAGCAACACCCACATTTTCATCAAGAAATCCACTACTTCCCATAGTAAATAGGAGGGAAAGCAAAAACATTTCAACTCTCTGTGTAGCACTGACATTGAATGGTGCACATTGTAAATGCAAATAAGTTTTTACAAGAAAAGGGTTGCTTAAGTGTTTGCTCAGCAGAAAAACAAAACAAGCCTAAACAAAACATGATTGACTTCCCAGAGAATAAATATGAGCAGTCCACACAAAGGAATTAACTACACAGCCAGTATTTTTTCTGCAATGCCCCAGTGGAAGATGTCTAGGAAATAAACATAACATGATAAAACAATTTTACACTCAGAGGATAGCTGTGTAACCATATGAACTCTTTTTCCATTTCCTTCTGTGGGAATAAATATTTTAGACAAGCAAAGTACTTTGTAAATGATGCCTTTGTGGGGATTCGTCTGGCCTGGTTCAATTATTCTGAAACCTAGCAATTTTCTCATATCATTGAATCTGCTTTTATTGCAAATAGGGTCATAGAAATAGTCACTCATTGCAATAATGGACTTCGTTTATCTTAACTATTAACACTTCCAGGAGGTTTACACACACGTATATATTCAATATTTATGGATATGCACAGTGCATATATATTAATAATGAAGTAACTTTATCTCCAACAATCTGAAAACAAAATCACGTAATACCATACAGGGTGGGGTGCAGTGGTAACTGGAAGCAGCAGATCAGGATAACAGAACAGAAAAGGAATAAATAAATTAGAGGGGAGTCTTCCATATCTTCCTCAACTTCCAGAGTGTCAATTGAGCCTTTGTTCAATATTCCACCTTTCGTGGTTCTGTGTACTCTTGATTAATAATTTAGAGATGCACCTTTTGGAAGCAGGGTAAGTTTTGTGTTTGCCAAGAGTGATTTTCCACTAGTCAGGGAGTACATCAGGAAATAAAACAGCAAATTGCCCCACAGAGTATAATTAGCTGTTACCTCCTTCCTTTTTCTGCCTCTGGAGAAACAGATTTGCTGCTGAAAGTTGTGGGACACACAGGAGATGTCATATGGCACCATTGCTTCTCAACCTTCCAGTAAAGAGAGCACTGTGTAAATCCCAGCCTCAAGACAAAAAAAGCTCTTTGGACTGCATGTTTCCATTCCACATCCAGAAGGGTCATGATTAATCTGTTGTTTGGTGGTCACTCCAAAACGAGGCATTTTTGTGGAGTTGGGGGAAAAAATTATCAACAGCAAAGCATAATGGGAACAGAGGATTGAATGGGAAGATGGTCTGATAACACTTGGTTTGTGCAGCCAATCAGGATGAAAGCAACTAGTTTTCCTTCCTGTACATCTGTTAATTCCTGTGATGCCCAGAGAGCTGTATTTCCAGGTGAGGATATCCTTTTCCCCAGGGAAGTGCAGCTGTGGTCAGTGCAAGGTGCAGCATCAGCAGTCCCTGTGGTGCTCCATGAAGGACCCACAGGATTATCCTCCCATGGCACCTCTTTGCCCTGAGCTGTTACTGCCCTGTGCTGCAGTTTCCATGGTCACACAGCTCTGTAGGTCCCCCTTTGATGCAGGTAGGCAAACCTGGGCCATTCATCCAGGACCTGTGGGCCTGGATTCTAACCTCAGTAAAAGTTAGATTAGGGGTGGTATTATTGCCTTGGATCCACCACAACAGAACTCACTTCTGGAGGCAGAGCCGTGGCTTTATTTGCAGATGTAGAATCAGAATAGTTTGGGTTGGAAAAGATCTTTAAGGACAGTGATTACAACTGTTAACCCAGCATTGCCAAGGCCACCACTAAATCATGTCCCCAAGTGCCACATCCACGTGTCTTTTAAATACCTCCAGGGACAGTCACCCAACAGCTTCCCTGAGCAGTCTGTTCCAGTGCTTTACAACCATTTTGGTGAAGAAATTTTTCCTAATATCCAATCTAAAGTGCAATCTGAGGCCATTTCCTCTTGCTATTTCTTATTATTTGGGAGAAGAGGCCAACACCCCACATCTACAACCTTTTTCCAGGTAGTTGTAGGGAATGCTATGGTTTCCCCTGAGCCTAATTTTCTCCAGCCAAAACTGGAGCTGCCTCTTCAGTTTCTGCTCATAAGACTTGTGCTCCAGAGCCTTCCCCAGCTCTGTTACCCTTCTCTGGACTTGCTCCAGCACCTCAATGTCTTCCTTGCAGTGAGGGGCCTAAAACTGAAAACAGGATTCAAGGTGCAGCCTCACCAGTGCTGAGTGCAGGGGACCATGCAGCAGGTCCTTCAGGGTGATGATCATCTTCCTGGAGCCATGGCACCAGTTTAAAATCCACAATGTGCACAGGTTTGTACTGGGGTTGAACTGGGCTCTTTTCTGAGGCCAAGAGAGAAGCACTGAGTGGAAGTGTTGCAGGGTTTTGCACTATGGTGACAACAGCCCTGATGCAGTCTCTGCTCTATTTGGGCTGACTGGAAGTGATTTAACTCTGTTGAGGAACTTGGTCTCAATTTATCCCTGGCATGAGTCCATTGAATTATAAAAGGCATGGATCTGCCTCCATTTCTTAAAATTGCCTCTCTTATTCATGTGTCTTTCCGAGTAGATGTTACAAATAACCACAGAGGACTCGTGATGATATATAGTAAACACAGAGAGAATTTCTGGCTGCTGAAATGAACTTTCTAAATAATTACAGAATGATTCCACATCCGATTCATAATTAGACTCCTGAGATTGCAGCCAAGCTATTATTTGTGATTTCACATGCATTTTTATTTTAGAAATGTCCCATAGCCATTAGGTTTATTCCACCTGAGATTTCCTAATTTGTTCTGATCATCCTGTCACTGGGACCTAAAAAGTAAAGCATGTACTGATCGAGTAAGAGTTACCAAGTAACCAGATGCTAATATCTGCTAATATTCCAAATCAGTCAGTCCTGTTGATGTGGGATGTGGGAGATGGACAGGAGGGAGTGAGGTCATTCTGAGTCAGCTTTTGTCACACACTCATTGTATTTTAGGAACAAAAAGTAGTGGAACTGTAACCTGTGCCCAAAAGCATTTGGGCTGCTGTTGATGGCAGGGCTGCCATCAGCCATGAGATGGATGAGGAGAAACCCACTGCCAGCAGGAGGACATCTGAGCTGGCATGAAAGACAAAAGGCATGCAAAGAAAACCCTTTAGAAACAGGAAAAGTGGAATTATGTTCAGGAGTTCTACTTCAGCAGTGGTCACTTTGTGCTGGATGTTGTGTTCACTGGGGCCTCCTGCCCACTTTCCTGCATGAGTTTTGACCTGAGGAGAAATCCAAATAGGATGACTGCAGGGTACAGCCTCAAAAGGGGATTAGTGGTCTTGTCTTAATCCCAGGTATCAAAAGACTTCTGTGAGGATTTTAGAAACCTGGCAGGCATTAATGGCAAACTGGCCCTGAGAGGGGCAGCAGGCAGGGCTGACAGCAATGGGAAGGGAAGGAGCCAAGGGAATCACAAAGCACCAAGACACAGGCAACTACATAACATGATTTGAGGGCACTGATGTAAATGCTCTTGAGCTCCATTTCCAGTGTCACCTTGGAAGAGGATTAGATTAGATTAATGACATGAAAGAAGAACAGAAAAATGGAGAAAAAAGCAGATTGAAGTGTAACAAAAACCCAAATGAATAAAAAAACTCATGAACTGGAAAGCATTTGGATGATGATATTGGATGATAAAGATTATAAAAAGAAAGTGGCAAATCCCTCTGTCATTGGCAGCTGCTTTACATTAATGTTAAGTCTATTAATGATAATATTTGTTTTTCTAATTAGTATATAAGTCTCTCTCCTCTACCTCTCCAAGCCCTGGAGACTGGTGATTTCAGAGAAAAACAAATAGTTTTAACAAAAAGTAATTGCTACAATTTCCAAAACTGGCTGAGTGCTTCTGGAGTTTATATTCAATTGCATCTCAGTTTAAGCTGAGGCAAAGAAAATAAGCAAGGGAAAATTCAGGCAGAACATCAAAGTACACTTGTTGGCATCAGGCTATACAGATAAGTCAGGTTGAAAGCCAGTTATGTCTTGCAGAGGCAAGCTGAATATTTAAGTTGTGCTTTCATTCCAAAGCAGAGCATCCTTTGGCATTCCTTCAAGGGAGTTAGAGGGTCCTGCTCACACCAAGACAATTTGTCTTACAGTGGGTAGATGAGAGCAGGATGTGCTTTTAGAGTGGGAAACCAGGGTCCAGCTTTGACCCCTGGCAGGTTTGAATCAGAACCTTCAAGTGCAATGCCTGTAGGATGCAGTTTCTTATTAGCTGCCTTCTAACAGCTCAGCTCTCTCTCTTCCTCCCCCAGTCTCTCCTTCATTCTTATCAGAAATTTGGTCCAGGACCAGGAAACCTCTCAGCTTAAATTAATATGTTGGTCAGAATCATCTCTGCTTCAACAAATGCATTTTTATTCTGATGTGGAGCATTTTCATCATCTTCAATGTATGAGCCTTTCAATCAGTCTCCTCAATGAAACAATGGAAATTACTTTGCCTTTTCTTTTAAAGCCAGAGAAATGCAAAGGCAAGGAATAAAGCTTCATGGGACAGCTGTGGAGATGATGAAATAACAGTGTCTGAAGGGAGGAGCATGGAAGATGAGCTCTTGGTCTATTATGTGATTCTGACTACGTGGCTGTTCCCTGGCAAAGACAAAACTTTTGTGTATGCAGAACTAGTTCAGCATCCTGCATTCTTTTGTGCATTAAACCCACTCTCCTAAATGTTTCTGGGAGAAGCTTTGAGACTGGAGTGTTCCTATACTTCCTACCTAGTGTTGGCATTTCTCCCTGTGTTGGAAATCTGGGAAAAGATTAGATCCTTTTTGGAGCATTCTGGGCCAAAAGGCTCTTTGCAGCTCTAAAGTGAAGATGATGGACAAGTGACACCACCACTCCCTCCTCTTTCCCAGAAGTTCTCTCCTGCCTCTGTGACACCCCTGAGGCTGTAGACCTGAAACATCTTGTCCTGACACTCCTGCTTTTGGCAAGCTTTGTTACTTGCTCTGTGGATAATGCCAGAACTGGGAAACAGTGTCACCTTCTTCAATGGTATATTTGACAGCCCAAATCAGAGGGTTATTAGCAAGGGGTGCTCCAGGAGCCACCACTCTGCTGTGTCTTTCAGGAGGATCCAGGGTGAGCCAGTATCAGTGTCAGAGATTTAGACTAAGAAGTGCCAGGTTAATCAAAGCTGGGTGGGTTTGCTCTCTTCTGTGCTCTCCATTGTCATTTCAGAAAGGACACCTTCAACTCCTTTGCCTTTACCAAATACAAATCAAATGACTGCAAGGCAGCAAAATGACACTCCTTCCTTTTTCTTTTTTTTTCAGTTTGTTTTTTTTTCCCCCTGGGAATATGAAACATAAATAAAAAATACAAAGGAGGAAAAGGGAATTTGGAGAATTTGGAGCAGGTGGCCCTGGTAGCTGTCACCTTTATTTGTCTGTTCAGAGTTTGATTTTGGGGCAGCATATGGTGGAAATGGCCTGGCACTGAAGAGAAGTTAGTGCTCCATGTACCAAACACCTCTCAGAACTCCATCTACTTATCTCTTTTACAAAACCAAGGCTGAAGGTGTCTTGGGGATGAATTCTCCCAAATCTCAGCACTACCCCAGTTCATTCATTGTTAGTTCTCACCTTCCTATCTGAAATCTTTACTTTATTTGCTGCTTTAAAAGTAAAGTAGCTGCTCCAGGATGAAGATAGAACTTTGTAAATTCAGATAATTGTTAAAATCTTTTATTGCAAAACATTTCTATCTGAATCATGATCCATTCTCTCTAGGTGCCTTATTGGAGCAAAATAGAGTTTAATGCCTGGGTTTGGGAATGTCATTAGGAAGGGAACATGGAGCTTTCCTTATCCACACCATGTTAAGCAGATCAGACCTCCTTTTTGGAGGTGAAATGGGTTATTTGGGATTTGAAATGTTGATCTTGTTTTCAACATTCATGAAAAAACTGATCACCATATTGCTTTTATACTGATTCAGTTCTAAGAAGTCTGATGAGTTATTGCAGCTCCTAATAAGGGTTAATATTGTTCACAAATAATGTGCTCAAATTCATCAGCCTTGTTTAAGACCAGAGCTGTACAAGAGCTGCAGACACTGGCAAAGAGACTGTTCCTACCCTGCAGTCTGTATAAACTGAAGGAGCATTGCCACTTTACACCAGAACAAAGAGCTGGCCAGCAGTTTTCAGAGAGGCTGAATATAGAACATAGGGGAAAAGAAGCCAAGAAGCTGCAGTGCTTGACAGGAGCAGGTTAAGCAGTTTAATGACAGAGGCTCTCTCCACACTGGCCTGTGCAGCCAACAACACACAACCTTTTTTAGACATACCTGTTGGTCATGATGAAAAACGTAGGCAGCATCTCACACTGACAGTCTGGCTTGGGAGGCCTGCTCAGAAAAATCCCTCATCAGGGCAGCAGCTGTCTCCTTCCCCAGGGCAAATTCCTTTAAAGCTGTCAAAGATGCTGTAATCAGACTAGGTCATCAAAACCGGTCCTCCTGAGGACTGGAAATAAGATCCAGAGATGAGCATTCAGCTCCATGGGCAAGGTCTAAAACACTAAAGTTTCCATTGAAATTAAATGAAGAGACTGTAATTGCTGTGAAAGAGAAGCGAAGCAATCATTGGGAGAGCCTGAAAGCTTTCAAAGCACCTCCTGAAATGAGGCTTGCTGGAAAGCAGGGATCTATGTACTGAATAACAAAATCTGATAACAGAGCACAGCTTTTACAGGGAAACCAACTTCGATAACTGCTGGAGCATTTGACTCTCTGGCTCCTGGAGAGGCAAATTTTAATTGAGATTTCACCACACAGCTGAGTAGTTTTAGTACCAGGTTAAATAAAAAAGGTTAATAAAGTAATAAAAATGGATTCTTTGCATTCTTGATTTCAAAACACTGAGCTGTGGTCAATATGCTTAATAATTTGTCAATAGAGTGAAACAAAGCACAAATAGCCATGGTGACCTCTGAGAAGAGATTGCTAAGAGCTTGTACCCTCCCTTGCACTTTTGCTTGTATTAGCAGTATTTCAGTTTCCATAAAAAAGGTAAAGCAAATGAACTGAATGCCTCTCTGTCCAATGTTTACTGGAGTTACATCTGGGATAAATTTGGCTTGCATTTGATTAAACCCTGTCTTGCATAAAATAAAAGGGCATCAGTGTATTTGATTTTGGCCGTATTTACCATAAATTGTTTACAGTGTCTCTGATTTTAAGTGATTGATCCCTGCCTGAGGAATACTATCAGAGTAAACAGATCAAAATTTGTCCTTAATGCTTCTCCAGTACTCTGGCATTACACCACATACTGGTTGCTAGCTCTTTCCTACTTTTTAAATTAAAAATATCACCACCGTGCATGATGTGAATGTTCACATAACTACAGAAAAAAAATGGGAAATAAACAACCTTGCTCCTAAGCAGGAATAGCTGGGGGAAATCACTGACTGAGCTACCCATGGGGGAGCAGGCAGTGCCTTGGCTGCTGTGGTGGGTACAGGAGAGGGGATGGGGAGCTGCCTAAGCTGAAGTAATTAACAAGAGGAATCCCTGGAGAAGGGAGAAAGAAAATGGAGGTAATATGCTCCACTGAGCTTGTGAAAAAAGGTAGTTGGAGGAGAGCTGGAAGTGTGTCATGATGGAGGAGTGAGGATCTCTGGAAAGGGGAGACCCTGGAACAGCAAGGCACGGGGAGAGCTGGTGCAGAGGAGCAGCGAGCAGCAGTCCCAGGAGGTGGATTTTGAGTGAAACTAAGGAATCTATTTCCCATTTCTGATTGCTGTGCTGGTCAAAGTGTCCAAGAATATTTTACTCAGCTGGCTCTGTACTGCTCTTTTCCATCTGTCAGAATGGGAAACAGAGGCACCAGGTTGCCAAGCGACTTGGCCTCTCATAAATGCAAGAGCAGAGCTCAGTGCTGGGGTCATCCTACTGCTCATCCCACCTCCCAAAATTCCCCTGCTACCAGGGGCAGGTGACTGCTCTGAGATGCTTCAAGCAAAGGCTTTTGCAGGCTGTGCAGCTCACTATTATCCAGGGAAAGCACCCTAAGAATAATTAGATCATAAAACCTGTGGTAAATGCTGCTAAAAATCCTGTAATCCGAAGAGCAGCCCCGCAAAAGTTTTGCAGTGAGGCAGAGCAAAGTGTAGAGCAGGTAGTAAAGAGGAGCAGTGAAATATATATATAAAGCCATGTACTTGCCTGAGCACCCACCAAAGGCTCTGTGAGGGAGTGAGCAACAGGGCTTCCTCAGCTGTTTGTGCTGCTGAAGGATATTTAACCACCCAGTCAACTGGCTGGAGCTCAGCTGGAACACACAGTGCCAAAAGCACAGGAGATGGAGACAGTGCAATAAACACAAGGCTGCCTTGATTTTTTTTTCTAATTATATATATATATATATGTTCAGTGTTCCTAGGAATGAATTAGAATCTTAAATTTGCTTTTCCTTCCTCAAAGGCTTTGTCCCTGAGTTAAGCGACCAAGAACAAAACAACAAGTGTCTTTACTCTGCAGTTCCCTTGTCTCATTATTCCCATATCGAACCTGGCAGCTTCCAGCCTTCCCAACACTATAATTAGAGCATCTCCAGCCATTGAAATAGCACTGACCCTCACCACAGAGCTGACCTGCCTGCTCTGCAGCTCTCATCTGTCACGCACAGCAGCTCCCTGCCCATACAAAGCAAGTGCATGGAGGGGACAGGGAGTTTGCATTTCGGCTGTGCCTGGCCAGCAGCTCGAGCCTGCACATCACCCCAGCTCCTGCACACCCTGCCCTGTGTTAGGGGAAGCTGACTCTGCTCCAGGTTGCCACTGGAATGGGGGAGCTGGAGGAAGGGAGACTTAAGTTTGACATTTGACATCTTTTCAACCAGGCTGCTTCTTGAATTAGTACATGAAATTCAGCTCTTCTGTCAACATTTCATTCTTGTTTGATATATAGGAACATGCAAGCAGGCTGGGGCTGGCTCTACAGAATGCTGATTTAGGGAGGGCTGAGACCCCAGGATAAATTAACACAGCCTGGTTTTTTCAATCTGTTCTTTTTGCTGGGATTCCAGCTCCAGACTCCCCTCACTGAGAGCTGGGAAGCCCCCCTCACCTCCCAGACTCCCTGCAAGGTCTGGGACGAGAGGAAGGAACAGAGGGTTTCCCTATGAAGCAAGGATTGCCATCTTGTGGGTGGATAGGCAAAATTTGCCCTCAATCTGCTTTCTACAGAGAGCATTCAAAGTGCTCTCAGTATTTTGCTGAGTTTCATTTAGAGGCATTTATCCTCCTTAGCAGATGGAATAATCAGCCAGGAGAGGTGCAGGCAGTCACAGAGGGCACCATGCTCATCCCATTCCCAGAGCTCTAAAACAGATGAGCTGATAACCCCTTCCCTGGGGCAGGGGGGAGCTAATGGCTTTCTGCAGGGAGCCACGATGGCTACCTTGGGTCAGAAATCTGAGTTTTGTGTCGCTGAGAAGACACATGGACTGAGTGGGAAGGGGTTGGTGCAGGAGCCAGTGCAGGAGCTGTGGTTTCACTGCTGGGCACACTTCGTGCTCAGCTGCCTTGGGAGCTGCAGGCTGTGAGGGTTCATGTGCTCTGTCTGGAATGGCCAGGACTTCTGTATTTTTCCCAAAATGCTTCTCACAAATGAGGTCTCATGCCTTAAGTCGCTTAAGTGCCTTTCTCTCCTTTCTCTCTCTCTTCCTTTCTCTCCTGCTCACCAGCATAAACTGGAAAAGATGCAAAAAGAAAGCTCAGCTCCTCTTCCTATCAGCCAGTTGGCAAATCCTTGCTCATCTGGGTGGAGTAAAAGCATTAGCACTTGCACCCTGTGCAGGATTTCCCCACCCCAGGAAATACTTTCTCTCACTAACTGTGAAGTCAGGATTCAGCTGCTCAGACATCTGCTGCCCTGCAGGTGCCCCACAGCTGAGAACATCACCTCAGGCCCCCACTGCAGCCCTTGGAGACAAACATGTCTTTTAGGGGCAATTCATTCACCCTCATTTAAAACCCTAAAATTAAATAAGCTGCAGGTGAATCCTACACTCTAGGTGCCTTTTCCTCTCTCCAGAGCAGGGAGGACTGGCTCTGATGCAGATGTTTCCATCCAGAGGGGTGGATTACACCTACCCTATGCTAAGGCAGAGAAAATTGCTTTTCCTGAAGGCTAGAATGACATTTTAATACATATTGCTGGGAGGCAGGGGAGGGCAAGATCTCTGTGGGGTGACCTTACACTGAATGTGAGTTCTCTGTGGTGAGTTTGCTGGGCTGCAAGGGGAAAGGCAAGGAGAGGTTACCAAGAGGAAAACTGAGCTTCTATTGAAGCCTCAGTGCAGAGCTACCCAGGTGAGCTGCATGAGCCCTGCACCAGCACCTCTTTACACACATCTCTCTCTGCTACTGCATTTCAGAGCGTTAATTTTAAATGTAAACCAAGGCTTTTCTCCCCATTCTGAAGTGTCTCTTTGTTTATCAGAACATAACTTACATTTTCTTTTACTTTTATGGGAGGTTTGCATTTCCATGTATGTCAGCAGTGCATGGAACCGACATCTGAGTGGGCAAAGTGGAACTTTGATTTATTGGAGGAGAGTGCATTAGAAGTAAATTCAAGAGACTAAATCTGCCACAGAGAGGACTTCTTTTGTTTCCATCATCAAGTCAGACATTATATCCTGTCAAACATCCCAGGGGGCACTTTTGCTCCAAGCACCAGAGGTAATAACTCAGCCCAGAAATGTATGCTGTATGCTGAACCCTTCATCTCACCAAGCATTCAACTCTTGTTCAAATGCAGGACACAAGTGAAAGAGAGTAAAAATAGGAATTGATCCTCAGCCTTACCAGCCCTGTGATAGCTCTGCTTTTTTCAATGCAGAATGTGAAAATCTTCATCTGAACTTCTCTCAGAATGATCCCATGGCTGAGGGTGGTGTTGTGTGATGAAATTTTTAGGTTTGGATGCACTGCCACAGCATGGCAAACATCAGCTGGCAGTGTCCTATCACTGCTACAATGCCTTTGTCACCTTCCAGGCCTCAGAGCAGCTGCAATGCTTGTTATGAAAAGATGGATGGGTTTTCTTTCTTGCTTTTGTCCCCTTGCCTGGGGGGCTGTGCAGTGGACAGGTGACCTCTTGCTCTCGGGCTCCCTGGCACTGCTCCTGGTCCTTGGGCTCAGCACGCTGCCCTTGCACAGAGGGAGGTCATGGCCAGGTCCCCTGGACCAGTCTCTGCTCCACTGACACCACTGCTGGCCACAGCACCAACACCACCACATGGGTCCCTTGTTCTTACTGTTCAACGTGCTCAGCTCTGGTGGCATCTGGGGAAAGCCACCAGGTCACCTCTGCAGCTCATCTCTTCCTTCACCAGAGTGTTCATCTGCCAAAAGCCTCTCCCTATTTTTTATTTTTAAGAAGCCAATGAGACCTGTGGGTGCAGGAAATTACCTCAAAAAGCCGCATTTTGCACCATGCAATAAACACACTGAGTTTTAACCATTCTGCTTCTTCTAATGCCCCTGTGGAGCCCTTCTGCTCTTGACAGAGTTCTGGTGACCAACAGCAAGACTTAGTGACAGAATTTTGACCCAGTTTTGGGCTTCACAGGTCACTGAGTCATAAAAAGGCTTGGGTTGGAGGAGAACTTAAAGCCCATATAATTTCTACCATGGGTAGTTGCTCCTTCCACCAACCTTCCAGATTGCTCAAAGCCCCATCCAACCTGGCCTTGCACACTTCCAGGGCTTGGGCATTCACAGCTTCTCTGGGCAACCTGTCCAACTGCCTCACCACCCTTTGAGTGAAGAACTCCTTCCTAAAATCTCATCTAAATAGTGACCCACCCTTGGGTCACTGAATGAAGCTCACAGCAGCTCATACAGGGAGTGTTTGGTGCAAATTGACGGAACAAATATGTGGTTTAGTGAGTTCCACAAAGCAGAGGGAGACTTTCTGAACAGCCAGCAATTTATGAATAAATATATCTATTCAGAGGAGGAATCACATAAAACAATGGGCTGGCAGTGGCTGGCAGTTTAAAATGCAGCAGGCAGACTGTTGCTCGCATTAGTAACCTACAAGACACATCTCTTAAACAGCACAATCAGCACCAACCAGCTCCTTGGGAATTACTGAACCATTTGTGGTTCTGTGCCTCTACTTATTCTTAGAGAAACTTGCTCTTAAGTCTCTATTGCATCTGTTTTCTTTATTTACATAAACTTGCTAACTTTATGTGACTATGGTTTCCTTTAAACCATATGCTGTTTTTTTACAGAAAGTCACATACAGTCAACCCTCAGTATTACTTACTTTGGGTTCCTGGTAGGGTAAAAATTTGTTTATTTTGGTAATTTCTTTTAATCTCTGATGTGCACCAGATTCTTCTCACCTCTAAATTTGGAGTTAAACTGTATGCATTTCCCATGTATTGATTGTGCCTTTTCCTAATCGTTTGGTGCTTATATCATTCCCTTAATTTTTGCAAATACCATCTGCTGTACCACAGACACTGTAATGGTGGGCTGTGTTTATCTGGTGGCCTTTTTTCTACCAAAGGACTTTAAGGAAAATGGAGGTTAGTTCATATATTTGATGTAAGAGGGGGATTTTTGAGAAGCAGTTTGGTAGATCCTCACCTGGCCTCAACTCCAAATGGAAGTAGCTCTGTTAAATGCAATGAAAGGTGCTGATTTGGCCCAGGTTGGCCAAACATGATCTTGAGTAGAATCATAAGCAGAATAATCATTGTTGGGATCACCCTCAGTGATGTTGGTCCTGCTCAGCCTTTCTTTCCATTTTCTGGTTTTCTATCAACTATATCAGACTAAGCTGGGCTGAAAAATAGCAACAACAACAATAACAAGGCAGGAGTTCACCCAAGTGAAATAAAAAAGAAATAAAATCGTGCTTTAGCTCTGGTCCTCAAACATTTTAGTGAGCATTTCTTCCCTGGCATTGTTTGACCAGACAGGATATTGACATCATTAATGGAGATTGTATTGTCTCAAAATGACAGTCCTTAAAGTCAACAGTGATGAAATGAATTTGGAGACTTGCTAAATGCTGACTGAGAAGGAAAAAGCTGTAGTAGGCATTAAATCCAGTCCCCTATTACAGGCAATCGTATCATACAATTTCATTTCTAAATGTGATAGACTTCACACAGCGAAGCAACTCTCCATGCCCAGAGTCCTTCAGAAACCCTTTTCAGACTTTCCTGTGTTCTAATCATCATGTTTAGAGTTATTGATGGCTAATTCATAGTAATTTATTCTCATGGCAACATCTTTTAGCTTCCACAACTCCTCCACAGAAGAAACTGCAGAGGCATTTTGCTTTAATTTTTAATTATTCACATTAGAAATAGTGCTGTTAAATGCTAAAGATCAGGATGAGACCTAATGTGTAGTTGTGAAGGGGGAAATCATTCCCAGATATTCTATGTTTGGATATGCTTGTAAATGTCTGATTCAGCATCAAGAGGGAGTGACAAAGTAGTGAAGGAACAAGAGAAAAGACATTGCTGAAGACATTTCCCTCNTTTCTATGTTTGGATATGCTTGTAAATGTCTGATTCAGCATCAAGAGGGAGTGACAAAGTAGTGAAGGAACAAGAGAAAAGACATTGCTGAAGACATTTCCCTCCCTCCCCCTTGCCTCTCCTCCTCTGAATGGTGAGCTGCTGCACGCGATCCTTCAGGAGGAATTTCTGCAGCTGAGAGTTTTGCTCCCTCGAGGCATCATTTCAGAAAGTCCCTCTGCAGCTTTCTGGGCACCCCTGTGCTGTGCCAGCTGATGCTGGGGCAGCTCTTGCTCACGAGCACGGCTCCATCCCAGCCCGGACCAGAAGCTGAGACAGAAGCTCATTTTACTGCTTCTTCCACATCCAATTTCATCTCACTCCTGTGAGTGACAAGGTTTAGGATACATTCATTATGCAAAACTGCATTTGTGCTCCAGCCTGCTTTTTGGAGAGGGCTTGGCCAGTGCAGTGTCTTTGTGGTCCAGGAATTTTCACATCGGCTCTCTTATTCCTGCTGTAAATGACGATTCCTCAATTTCACTTTCCTCAGTAAATGGATGCTTAGATATTTAATTAGGAAGCAAACCATATAATCAACCTTCTGCAGATAGAGCTGCACACTGTAATCAGGCCTGTTCAGCTTCTTTGCATGCTGCTGGAGTGCCAGCAGCTCCTGAATTTATCAACACTGTGGCTTGAGTGGCAATTTGCCCAAGGATTTCTCAATTAATAAATATGAAGCAGCAGGCAGTCCAAGCACTACACAGGCTATGCTGCACATCTAACATCATGGTTTCACTCTATTTTTACTGGGAAAAAACAGCTCCAAAAAACCAAATCAGGCAGAAACACAAGTTACATAATTGCAAACTGCATTTATCTTTTTGTCTTTATTTCTTTTTGTGCAGTTTCATCTCCCAATTCCCACAAAGTGCTTGTCTCAGTGCTGTAAGTTATCCCAGCTGGCATTCAAGGCTGTCACATTCTTTGTGAATGGTCCAGAGCCCACCTGCCAGGCAGGTAAAAATATGGAAAACAAGAGCAGGATGCACGGCACACATCAGACATGCAGCAGAGATACAGAGATGCCCCTATCAAACACAGCTCACAGCTCCACAGCTCTCAGACTAAGGAGTAAAAAGTGGTAAAAGCTGGGTCAAAGCTGATGCTGGATGGAAGTAAGATTCCCATGAGGGTGGTGAACTGGAGGAAACAGGAATGGATGAGCATTTCTGCATGCTCAGACTGGAAATTTTTTTTCTGGTACTTCCCAGGAGCATGGAAGGAAAGGGTTGAATTCAGAGGGTGAATTGAACTGAGAGTGTCTTCTGAATAAAACCTTCCTTCTCCTTTGCCAGCTAAGGGAGTCAAGGAATACTGACCTCTAGCAAGTGTCTGTGGTGGGTCTGTGGGCTCCCAGCAGAAGTGTCCAAACTTGAAATCTCTGACTGTCCAGATACATTCCAGTGAGAGTGCAGATACTCCAGCAGTGGGATAGTCTGGATTCTCATGTTGAAGGCCACTGGGTCACTGATACCCACCGTGCTTGGGTCCTGCTAAGGTCTAAAACTGCAAAAGATGTGTTCTGTGTTCATGTGCTCAGCCCCATTAGTTTTGTTTGCAATGGTGCAGCGGCAGAAATGTCTCTGATCTGACCAAATCAGCTGGTTTTGAATAAAATGTCTGCAGGATCCATCCCAAATCTCCTCCTGGTCTCAGGCCAGAGAGGTTGCTGCAGAGGAGCTTGCTCTCCACTGCTCATTGTGAGGAGCTGCACATCTGTCAAAGAGATGCATCAGGAGTGCCTTCAGAGACATTTCTTGTTATTTTGGTTTTGGCAGCCCTCAGTCCCTTCATGCCACAATCATTTTGACCACTGACACACTAATCCTTTTTGACACTTCCACTTCTTTCTGCAGTCAAGCTCCAATGAAACATGAAGTGCCTCCCAGGCTTCCACCTCGGCCTGCTCAGAAGCATTTGCCTGATGTCCTGGAGGAGGCAGAGCTGCAACATCCCTGCATGAGAATTCTCTGCCTCTGGGCTTCGTGCAGCTGTGTGACACCAGCACAAGCAGCACTGGGACAAACTGGGACAAGCTCCTGTGGCTCCTGGCCACCCAAGAGATTTTTGGTGCAGGAGACTAAGGGCAGTAGGTGATGCCAAGGGCTCAGACAAGCCATGCAGCTCTGGCAGTTGAGCAAGTGACTGCACATCAGCAGGTCCAGAGTAAACCTGCCATGGTCAGGGACACCTTCTACCCAGAGCAGCTTGCTCAAGGCTCCATCCAGCCTGGCCTTGAACACTTCCAAGGATGGAGCATCCAAAACTTCTCTGGGCAACTTGTGCCACGGTGTCACCACCCTCACAGTAAAGGCTTCTTTCTAACATCTGACCTAAATATCTCCTCTTTTATTTGAAAACTGTTTCCCTTTGTTCTATCACTACCTACCCATGTAAAATGTCACTCTCCTATTGGATGCTGCTCTGAGAGATCCACACTAGGTCACACTATTTTCCTTTCTTTGCAAGGTAGGAACACTTATTTTTAAATGCTACCAGAGTGCTCCTGGTGTGCTCTACATTTTTTAGGTGTCATTGAAGTGCACATATGTCTGTGTAGCTCTAGAATACAGAAAGATTAATTAAGTTTAGATGTTCTGTAGAAGAGATGGAGACTGACTTTAAAAGCAGGCAAGCTACACACTGAAAAGTGTGCATTGAATTAGATGTCCAGGGCTATGTCTGAGCATTCAATGACATGAGTTTCCCAGCCAGATGACGTTCAGGCTGTGTAATAAGCCAATAACATTTTTTTGGCTTTGACTCAGAAATGGAGGCTTAGAAATTGATAGATTTTTTAAGCCCAGAAAGATTCATATTATTTGATTACCTCCATAACACTGACTCACACTGAGCAAATATGTAGTGTTTGACCAAAACATGATTTCCCAAATGGTGCCTGTACATCATTTGCAACAGAAAATAATTGAAAAATCCCAAGGCCCAATTCCCCACTGCTATGTAATTACTGATGCCTATGTAATACACTATTGATTTGCCCATGTTTTCCTACACTCATTTTGCAGTTGCTAATGACTTACAAAACATAAAATGTTGGAGAAACAGCCCCAAAGTCTTAACAATAGTAAATCACAGTTCAGAGGTCCTTAATTCATTTTTCTCCACGTTTTTTGTGCTCTACATCCCCCATCAGTCACCTGGAGGTTAAAGCGACCCAAGCATGGTAATGTTCCATATTTACAGCCTTTTACCTGCAAATGTAACCCCACACCCTTCCTTGCTGCCATGTGCACTCCTTGCTGCCAGCACTTTTCCTGCTGTTTCTGTGGACCTGAAGCTACAAACAATGTCTGCTGCTCTACAGATCAGGAATGCAGTGATTCTTTACAACTGCACAGCCCTTTTAAGGATCTCAGTGGTCCTGCCAATCAATGTTTACTTTTAATGAGCCCAATTAGGTGTATCTCTCCAGTGCAGGATTATGAGGATTTGAAAAGGGTCAATTTGTAATGGTTCTTGTGGTGGTCACTGCTACCCACCACATTAATGAAGATTTATTAAATTAACAACACATGTTTTTCCAGCAACTCAAAGTTCACACACACAGAGTTAATTAGGGTTGGATTCTATACATGCACCAGCTTGGTGAGCTGCTTGTGTCTTATGTGTACAGAATTGATTAGCTCTGGTCTTGGAAAATACATCCAGAACTTTGCTGTACCTGTTTACCATTTGTTTTGTTCCTCACAGAACTTTTAGAAACCCACTGGAGTGCTGCCTGTGTTTTAACCAGAGACTCCCAGAAATCTCACTATATTGTAGAGTCCTCAGAGAGTGCTTCAGGTTGCTGCAGAAAGGTCTGGATAGGAAATTGATTTCTTTTTTTATCATTTCTTCCCCCCCCCCAAATCTCAAATTAATGCATAAGACAATACTCAACAACTTCAACAAAATCACTGAGGCATTAAGAGAAGAAATGTCACCACAATACTTCAGGGAGGAATATTCATATAACCAACCAGCCCATTAATTTTTTGCTCACATTTTATCACCTTAAACTATATAGCTTGGTCAAGGAGACCTAACTTTTGTTATGACATTCAAGGTTAGCTTCAAGGGAAATGTTCAGGCCAGATGTGTGATCTGGATGGGATATCTAGTAAATATTTAATCACTAAAAATCAGCCTTCATTCAGCAAGGAGAATTCAAAACATCTGACACAACATTTTTGGACTTATCTCCAGCTGGAAATGGATAGGAGTTTGCCTGGTTCTTCAGAGGTGAGGAGGTGTCCAGGTGTTTTGGAAGCTTTGAGAACTGTTCTCCAATTTATTGAAAATTTAACTTCTGTCCTGGGCAAGCTACTGTCTCCATTCAGCCAGAGGTGGATTAAGGGCTGTGTAAATAGATTTAATCTGGTTTGGGTGGCTGTAGCAGAATGATCTGTACTAATCACATGCCTGCTGGAAAGGAGACTCTTCCAACATCTATCCAACTAAGATATTTCCATGCTTCTCGCATTACTGGCATTACATCCAAGCATAAATCTTAATGTACTTTCCACCTGGAGTACTGGGTAGGCTTTCAGTAAATAAAATCCTCCACCCCTGAAATTATAGTTATAAGTGTCTCATTTAGAAAATTCAGACTTACTTGTGTGTTGAATCACTTGCTGGGAACATACTCTGAATATCTTTTATCCTTGGTGCTCCTTCCCATGAAACAGGGCATAATTAAACCTCCTAACCTGGCTGATTTATGACCAATACATGAAAGATCATGAGGCTTCTCAGTTACTGTTACAAGGGATGCCAGACAAATAATTGAGATGGGCACCCAGCTGCTCTGCCACGCTGCTGTATGCAAACCATGGCAGCAGCTCCTGCCTGGGGGTTAAGGTAGCTCTGGTGTCCCATTAGATGGGCACTCTGCTGCCTTTCATTTATAGCAATGAGGAGCTGGACTCCTGTTTCAGGTTTGACCCACTGAACCTGCTCCCTGTCCCCTGTGCCCCCCTGCCCTGGTGCTCAGCTGGGAAGTGGCTGCACATTTAAAACCAAATTTACTCAGGAGAGTGTCAAGGTGGGAACATGGCAAGTGCAGCATGGCAGTGTATGGCTCTGGGAAAAATGGGAACAGACTCTTATTTTTAATGGTGACAAATGCTGACAGTACTGAAATTTCCTCTATTTCCCCAAAATTTCACACAAGCAAAAAATGCTAACTGGGCAAAAAGAGATCATCACTCTTTGATTAAAATCACTTGCAATATTCATGCTGCTCCAGTTCCAGGTGTCTCCAGAAGCAGAGTAAGTTCCATACCCCCTCTCTTCCACAGTGGAGCATTTTGCTAACCCTGCCTTCTGAAGATGGTTAGGTGGACAAGACACTGACCTGGAGCCTGGCAGGGCTGAGTGCTGGCTCCCACAGAGACTTCATGCTGGGGCCTGCAGAAGTTGTGTCCATCTCCAGCTACAAGTGTGCTCAGACCCCTGACTTTCACTTGAGAAAGTAAGTCCCACTGATATCCCTTTGCTGATGGTGTTTTATTTGCCAGCTCTGGGAATTAACTGTCAGGGTTTAATGATTTTAAATGACTTTGGTGCATAAAAAGCTCTGTTTCTTGTGCTTGGTCTTCTAATGGGAATAAAAATATTGTCACACCTCACTGGCCCATGGTAAGGCATGTTAAAGATTATGAGGTGCTCACAAGCTGTTGGTGTGTGACATTCTAAAAGCACTGGGGGGAGACGAAGTGATACTGTTGTGAAAAAGGAAAGATACAGCATTGACTGATGATTTTTATTTTTTTTGTCTTGCAATAATGCACACAATCAGTGCTGATCAAACAACGAAGACTCTGGAAGCTGACAGTGAATTCAATATTTTTGCAGTGCAACTCTGATATAAAGGATTGAACCAAAAATGGATCCTTTGATTAGCAAATGAAAGTCGAGGCTCTATATTTAGGAACTCCTGCTGATTCCAGCATCCTGTGTGGCTGTTCTCAAGCCATTCAGGTCTCTCTGTTGCCTGCATGATCTTATATGAGACCAGTGAAGGTGAAAATACTGAAGGACTCAGTCAACTATTGAGAATAAACTCTACAGAGGGGTCTCAGTCCTGGTTTTGTGGTATCAGAGTAGGATGATGCAGAGCAGTATGGATTGTGGCCAGGCTGAAGCAGTGAGAGGTTTTGGCCTCTGTGCCTTCCTATCAGACAGGAATGCTGAGAAGATGCAGCAGCAGCAGGTGATGTCCTTGCACACCTGCTCTGCTCAGCAGTGAGCAGCCACAGCACGGGGAGACTCGGTCACATCTTTGGTGGTGCTTGCCCTGAGGCAGCCCATGGCATTTTGCAAAGGTTCCACAGGGTGTTTCTGTGCCTGTGCTTGTCTCACTCACTTCTCAGCTGCATGAGGGACTGGTGAGGGAAGGGATCATGGACCTGCTGCTCTTCTTCTGCACTCCTGGCCAGGCTGTGGGGTCAGGGGCTGGGGCTGTGTCTGCTCTGTCCCGGGGTGTCCAGTGGAGGGGCAGTGTCTTGGTGGCACAGCCCTGCACTGCTGGGTGTGGCTGTACACTGCCCCAAGGCCCTGCATCACTGGGAGGGAAGAATTTGGGAAGTGTTACCCACTGTGCCATTGTGTTCATTGGGAACATTTCCAGCATGCAGGAGCAGCAGCAGCTCCCTCTTAGAGCCATGGGGTGCTGGGGATGTTTGGGGAGACAATATCTGAGTGTCACCCTCCAGCATGAGATCTGACAGGCTTTCCACTTAGAGAGAGAACTGGGAACCCAGAAATACAGGAAACTGAACTCTCATTGTTTATTAGCTACAATTAAACTGCTGACAAATGCCTGTGCAAGAGAGAGCCTTTGTGCAAACCACGGGCTTTCTTTCTGGAGAGGAAAACAAGCAAACAAACCCTGACCTCGTCAGTGGTGGGAAAGTGGTAGGAAAGTGCTTTGGAGCAGCCTCATCTCCCCTTGCTGGTGTTCGACAGCTACTGCAGCCTGGCTTTGTGTCTGTGTTCAGAGTGAGCTCTGCTTCCAGCTGCAGGTTTGCAGGATTTTCCAAGTATTGCCAGAGACAGGATTATATTTTCTGTGTATTTGCTTATGAAGCTACAACAGAGCTTGCTTCTTTTGATGAGGTTTAGCTAAATAAATAGACTTTTTTTTTCCTTAAAGGCCTTCATTCATACTTAACACCTGTATTCAGACTTACTGCAGAGTAGTTCCAGCAGAGCTGTAGAAACTACTGCCAGGGGAAAAAGGGAAATATTTCATTAAAAAAAAAAGGCTGAAGAAAACCACCAACCAACACTTGAAACAAAGTGCACCTGCAAAAATGTTGAATTAATTACAAACAAAAACTTTAGGCCTGTAATACCAAGGATTATGATGATAAATTATGATCCTCACCTGGGAGGAACTAGCAGAAGTGCTGGCACAGGAGCAAATGGGCAAAGGATACACTTGACTTGGAAACAGCAGGAGGATTTCTTGCCATCAGAAAAAGTGGAACAGCTTGGTAATAAAAATAGAGTTGTACAGAGCCACACTGGATCTGTACCAGTTGATGAGGGATCTTAAGATGATGTAGGAACCAGATGTGGTGGTTCTGGAGGTACTTTCCAGGACTGTGTTCCTAAGAGGGTGGTCAGACTTTGGAAATGAGAAATTGCAGAGTCTCTGTCCTTGGAGGTTTTGAAAACCTGACTGTGGGTGGCCCTGAACACTCTGCTCTCACTGACTGGGCTCTGACCAAGGGACATGGACAGGGTGCTCTTCAGAGCTGTCTGTGGGGTAAATACATAATCCAGTGATAGGAAAGCAGCAATCCACCTCCTTTTCTTCTGTGTTTAATTTTACATTTGCTCTTTATGGCTAAATACTGTTTTATTCCTCTCTTGTATTGATTCCCCAAGCTGTACATCACCTTGCAGGAGCAAGTGAAATATGAGTGGGAGCAAGTGTGGACTTTTGTTCTGAAATTTAAGATCAGCCAAGATTAATGGTCTTTTTTTAACAAAACTCAGCAGTGTTGTGCTGTATAGGAAGGTGCAAGTCCTCACACAAAACCCAGAGAAAGAGCTAACTTAAAGCTCTGCCCACAGCAAAGGACTCAGGAAAACATGGGTCAGCTATTCCAGTGGGCTAAATTTTTCTTAACTCTTCTTTCTCTCTGTGATCTTCTTTTCCTCAGCTTAGAGATTTTATTCACAGAGGAATGTGTTGCTAATTCACATACTTCAGCCAAGCATTGATTTGGGAATGGAAGTCATTCCCTTTTTCACAACCCTCTCTGCCCTGGACTGCCCACCTGGATCAAGCAGGTGTGGAGCCAGAGCCACGTGAGGATGCTGTGCTGGCAGCACACTCAGCACTGTGCCTGGGTCCTGCCTCCCACCCAGGGATCCCAGAGCCTGTTCAGAGCCACATCCATACCTGTCAACCTGTGAGGGCTGGAACCTCTACATCCAGTCAGTTTTTTTCCTATTTATCTCTGAATAAGCTTTGGAAATTAATTTCTTCCCCTTTAAATTATATTTTTTTTTGGCACAAGATCCATGCTTCTGGCTCTACTGGTTAAAGAGCCATGGCTGGATTTACTGCCCTCCCTGACTTTAACCTGCTGTTCAAGGCTACAGTGATTGAACACTGGCTTGCAAACCCAGCTCCTATATTTTTAATACCATGTAACTTTTGCTGATATTTCCCTAATGGCCTGGGAATGTGAATCATTTTTTTCCCATGAAATAACCGCCCATTTATATATTTCTCTTGAGAGACAGCATGATCTGACATTGCATTTAACCCACAGCAAGGTATTTAATTTGTTGAAAGGGTACTAGGAGGGGAAAAACTTATGCAGCACAGTTCATAATAGAGAGTAATTTACAGGTAAAATACTGCTCAAAGTGAAAATGCAGCAGGATTGAAACAATGGCATTTTCATTCCCTTCTTTCTCCTTTTCTCATCATAACCTTTTTACACAATTTATACAAATTTACATCATGTGGCAGCTAAACCTTATAATTAACAAATCAGTATGAGGCAAGACCAATAAATAAAGATATTTTTCTATGCTGTTTGGGGAATGAAACAAATGACAGAGTTATAACATGTCCATGCAGTGAGGAAAAGCACAACCACACATGGGTAAAAGCAGACTCACCTTGTTGGATTCAGGATTACAGCCAGGATTTCAGCTTATGCTGATTATGGAATCATAGAATGCTTGGTGTGGAAGGGATTTTAGGGACCACTCACTTCCAACCCCTCTCACCATGGGCAGGAGCACCTTCCACTACACCAGGTTGGTCAAAGCCCCATCCAGGCTGACCTTGGAACACTTCCAGGGATGGGCCTTCCACAGCTTCTCTGGGCAGCCTGTGCCAGTGCCTCACCACTCCCTAAGTAAAGAATTTCTTCCAAATATCAGATCTAAACCTGCCCTCTGTCAGTTCAAAAGCCATTACCCCTTTGTCCTAGTGGGGATCAAATGAGTGCACCAGCAGGAGGTGCAGAAATCTGTTTTCCTGGGCCAGCCAGGTGTGTGGCTCATGGAGTTGGTGTCACACCTCCCTCTGAACACCTTGCAACCCTTTCTGGGGCTGATGTCCCAGAAGCTGTGCAGTCCCCATGGGAAGGGCACCCTGAGTTAGCCCCAGTGGACTCCAGCACTGTCCAGCACTCCCAAGGGGGGTCTAAAAGCCACTGAAATCAGTACCAGAGAATTCCTCCTCGTGTCAGTGGGGCAGGTTGCTCTTGGATTGAAATCTCCCAGTAATGTAATTATTTTCTGCTAAGGGAGGGAAATGGAAAAGTGAAGATGGCATTTTGTGCATCAAGGTCACACACACCAGCTAGCTCTCAGCATCTTAAATGGCCCTGTGTGGAGCTTTTATTCTTTTCCAGACATAAAGATGTGTGAAGTGCATCACAGCACTGCCTCCTGCCTGCCACTCAAGGGGAGTTTTGATGGAGAGCTGAGAGAAGAGGCTTTGTACCTCAGGCAGAGGGGCCATTGGGGCATTTGGGGGATGAGCACCACGTCTGACCTGAGCAGAATTAGGGGCAGGGGATAGAAATTGGGAAGGCTTTGCTGGGCTGACCTCATGACAGGTTTCAAACATCACAATGGTTCCCCTGACCCTGCTCTGACCACATATAATCCTTATTACCAGGACTCAGCCTCACAACCTCCTGGTTCTTACATCGATCCGGTAGAAAGCACTTTTGCAATCAAAAAATATTTCTTTGTTTGTTAAATGATTTTTTTCCTTAATTTTTAGGAATTGAATCATCCATGTTCTGATTAGAGGCATCAGAAAATCTATGTCACTGCCTAACTTCATGTTTGTGCTCTGAATGGAATTACAGTAGATCAGTTTCAGTCAAATTAGTTCAAAAAAAACTTTAGAGAATGGTTCTTGAAAAGCAAATAAAACATTTAAAAACCCCCTCTTTCTGGTCCAAAACGTTCTATCCATAGAAAGTTTGAATTTGAAGTTGAGTTTCTTTTAAAACTCTTCAGGAGAGTACCTGGTTTGACTATGGTTTAACTCTATCTATTTATCGATTACATGAATCATTCAGTTCCTAAAAAGTCAATCATCTCTGCTCTCCTCCACCCTCATTATGCACAGAAGTCAAGGTGAATCTTTCCATTAACTTCTGTGATCTTTGGATCAAGCTCTGAAACAGGATCCTGGAGCTGGGCATGGATAATGAGGCAGGCACAGCGAGGTTATCTCTGCTCCAGGTATCCCAGCACCAGGGCACAACCAGGGCAGCGAGACAGAGCTGGCTCTGACCCCACAGGGAACTTGTCTGGGGCAGCTGTAAATACAGTCAGGCCAGACACTGCAGAGTCAGCCCGGAAAAGCTCGTTTTATGCTCTTAAGGGAGATTTGCACCTTGAAGAAAATGGCTTCTGTGACCAAACAGCAGCCTCTTAATTGTGTCACATCATCACTCGATTTAAAAGTGTGACTACAGCAAACAGGAATTTCTGGTTTGCACCACACCACTTAGAAAGCTTTGTCTTTATGTAGAGCATCAGGACTTTTCCGTGTCACATTCTATTTCCGTCTCTTATTAGGAGAAAAATTGATTTGGTGTGCCAGGGGCTTTTCATTTGCATTTCAATTACAGATTTCGGTGGCTTCTTAGGCTTGCCAGGTTTTAAAGGAGTAGTATTTCCTACAGTCTATTCTGAAGAAAAAAATTTAGGGTCTGAGATGGAATGAAGTTCATTAAAAATAAAGCTTATCACAAGGGCTGCCATCCCCACAGTTAGACTCATTGGTAATTGCTTATATTTCCATTGTTTGTTAAATAAATAAAGAAGAACTCATTACTCAGAACTGAAAAACACAATATATGAGCACATGAGGTGCATGATTTTCCACACCCCAAAGACTTCATTTAACCCAACTTAGCAGTGATGTAACAGGATCTGTGGGAGTTGTGTGGAAAGGGGTAAAGAAGGTGATAAGGGCAATAGAGTCCAGCTGGGGATATGGAACTGGGCTCCCAGCACTTCAGAGGCTAGCAAGGAGCCAGAAAATTTCCTTCAAGCTCAAATTCCCAGAGCCTCACCTTTGCTGGGATTCCCAGGAGCAGAGTCCCAACACTGAGGTAGGAAACTCACCACTTGTGCTCTGTGGTTCAACTAAATGTACAAAATTTCAAGATGAAATGTTGGTAAGGTTTTGAAAGCAATTTGAAAAAAGTCTTCTCTCCCCACTGCAACCCCCATCTCCCTGACACTGAGCACAATCTGGATTATTATGTGTGCAAAGCTCACACCAGGAGTTTTCTCTACAATTTTCTCTACAAGGGACTTTACTCCCAAAGAAAGAGGTAAAGTTGAGCTGTTTAACACATTTTAAAAAGTTGTTTAACACAACTTTAAACCGCATTTTATCTCTCCATCTTTGTGGAACCGAGCAGACATTTAACAATCATTTACTTCTTTCCAGAAGGGATTTTTTTACCCACACTTGGTTTTTGGTGCACTATGGGGACTCCTGGCCATGCTGCCATCAGTTTTCTTCGTGCCACACACTCTCTCAGCAGCTCCTTGTGGACCAGCTCTCCCCACTCCCCCTACATCTCCTGTGGCAGAGGAAATGCAGGAAATACAGCCTCCTGTATAGCAGGAAGGGATTTCCATCCAGTCCATAATTCATTCTGCTTTTTCCATGTACTGCACATGCCCTTTCCTACTGTTGGAAAGGAAATTAAATAATTACACTGCCTGCAAGAAGCATGCTTTATGGCTTACGTTTATGATAAAATTATGGAGCTGTTGCAATGAAATATTCCATCAATACATTAAAACAAAGCAAAATCAGCGTGGCAATAAAAAACTCTTATTGTCCCTGTTTCATCCCTGGTTTTCTTTTGTTTGGTTTATTTAGTGCCTTTATTAAAATATTTCTGTTATAATACTGGTTTTAATGCTGTATTGTTTTTATAATGGCATGATTTTTATTGTAACATCACCTTCAATTTAATATGTCTTTCCATTATATCTGAATTGCTACTAAAATGGAATTGCTCTTGTTATGGATGTAATACCCTTGTAGAAGTTTTAAGAGCCACTCCTACTACATAATTACAAAAGAAAAGCCAGGAAATGGCTTGAGGAAGAGGGATATCCTACATGTCCCAGTGTGAAAATCTGGAGAACACTAAACTGATAGTACAGATGTCCCTCAAAAAAAAAAGGGAACACTTATCCAAAAAGCTGGGCCTAACTTTACTGAAGTACCTTTAGCTCTAGACTTAGCTATCTAATCTGAGGTAGTCATATTTAACAGTAGCTTCTGCTATCAAATGTGCCATGTTTTAGTGAAATAATAATAATAATAATAAAATAAATCGATGGCCTTTAAAGTTCCACAGATCAACAGATAAGACATGGATACATTTTATTCTCATGTGACATTTTGAGGGAGGAATAAAACCCCTTATGTTCACACAGTTCTCTTATGAATCATTGAAACATATGGTACCAGATTTATGGCAGTTTATCAGAAGATTTGTATATACATAGATACAAACTAAATATGCATGTAAAACTGTAGCTGGCTCTTTTGCACTCTAGCTGAAATTTATCTCAGGGTGGATCTGCAATTTCCAGAGAGTGAATTATAGTTTGAATTCTGAGTGACAGAACTCACTGCATTGGTTAGCCCCCATATCTAAGGATAATGCATTTTAATCTCAGCATCTCTTTAGGGCGGTGAAAATTTAAAAAAAAAAGAAAAAGAGAAAAAAAAAAGGACAACACATGCACACACACAAACCCCCCGAAGCCAGTTTGATGAATTTCTATGATCTTATCTCTGCAGAGCATTTCCTTTTAGGCAGGGTGAGTTTTTTTGCTTCAGCGGATAATACGGGAATTCAATCATTGTTTTCCAAAGTACGTATTATTTGCAGTAGTGCGGTCTGGGCGATTGCCTTTCTCAAAGAGCAGGACAATATTTCAGCTAACAGGGTGGAAATCAATAGCAAAAGATTAAAGCTCAAAGGATGAACAAGTGCAGGAGAGCCAAAGGAGACAGTGGCAGTGAGAGCTGCCTTTAAGTGATAGCAGGTGCTCGCAGCCAGGGAGGAGGAGAGCGCACAGAGACGCTTCAATTAACTCATCGCCGAGCTCCCGACACAGCCTGCTTTGTTCTTGGCTTTGAAGGATTCTTGCCTTTCTTCTGGCAGGTTTGCAGCTCCCTGCCAATTTCTGGTGTCCCTTGATCCCATATTCCAGTGGAGCCCTGCTCAGTCTGTTTTCCTGCGTGGTGGCTTCTTTGCTAACCACTTTCTGGCTGAAAATCAGTTTAGCTCCCCGAGTTCCACAGAATAATTCCCTGCCTGGCCCCACCACTGCCAGGGCTCACGTGCCTGATAACAATGCCAAGGTGCTTTGCTGCACCCCTTACCCCAACATCTGAGCTCTCCACAAATGCTAGGGTACAACCATCAGGTTATCATCATCAATCATTATCCAATAAACAAACTACCAGCCAAAAAAGAAGAACTAGCTAGGAGGAAAGAGAACTAAATGATATGCAGCCACATGCTGAGTACTGTGTGCATCTTGGCTCTGCTCATCTCTAAAAGGAGAGGAAAGGGCTGGAAAAAGGCAGCACAGATACCCATGTGTGGGGAAGGAATGGCTGCACAGACAAGGAGGGTGCAGTTCAGAGAAGGTTTGGTCTAGGTAGGATATAATTAGAGATTACAAAATGAGGAAAGGCACAGGGCAACTGGGGAGGAACTGCTCTGTGCATCTCCCAGCTGGGGAGCAGCGGTGAGATTAACAGGTTTGAAAAAAAAATATTAATTGCCAGCATGCATTTAAGCTGAGAAACTCCTCCTTGCAATATATTGTGGATATTGAAATAAACTGAATTACTTTGTCTAGGAGTTCTCATAGAGATAATTTCTGGGTATCTGCTGGTGCACAGGAGACTGTTCAGATGCACTGAGGTCATCACATACCTGAGTATGTAGAGAGGGAGAGAGGGCAGACAGGGGGAGAAGAGGGAGAAAGAGGGGAGGGAAGGAAAGGGAATTTTGGCCACTGGCATGTTTTCATGGAAACACATGGTTATCACAGTCTTGACAGCTTTGCTCACTTTTGGGGCTGGATGAGCAATTACCTTGACAAATTGTGCTTGGCAAATGGAAATAAACAGGGAGCTTTGCCAGGCTGTTCCTACCATGGCATCGTCCTGCACGCCACCACCCCAGTGTCACTGACTGTCCTTCACTGTCACTGAGTTGCTGTCACTGCTGTCTGGGAAAGTGAAAATATGCCAGCATTGATCCCATACCTGCTCATAACCCTTCAGATTCCCAAAGACCACAGAGAATTTTAACCCTTAAATGGAATTAAATTGCATTTGGTGCGAATTTGGGGCCCATCTATCACCTTAGGCACAGGCCCCTTTTCCCAGAATTCAGTCTCTCTCTGCTGTGCCAGCTGGGAGCAGAACAGAATTCCCAATATGCCCCTTTTTAGTAGGGTTCAGCCAAGGTCTGCCTGTGAGCAAGTCTAACTGGGGTGGCAGAGATTTTGTCTGGACTGAAACTGTGGATTATTTTTCAGGATGCAAAAATTAAATCCTTGTGCATGTTACACATTTAATTCAGTTGCAAAGGTTGAGAATAAGCATATTTATTCTAAAATGATGACAATTGTTCTGCAGTCTGGGGATTTGAAGAAAAATAAGGAAATATTCATGTCCAGGACATCCCCTCTGTCACTTCAGGTGACAGGTAGGTTGCTTTGGCCCTTGCTCCAATTCCTTCTGTTAATGGATAAGAATTCCTGAAAGAATTTCCTTACACTCCTGCCTAGGTGACTGCTTTGCTTTCCTGAGCCATGCAAAGCAGAGAGACAGAAACCTCCAGGCTGGGATGCCTTCCACTGCTGAAGAACTGGGGATAAATCCCTGAGTCTCTGATCTGGTGGAAAATAAACTGGGGTGAGGCAGGGGATAAGAGTGACAGGTTCTGACAGCCCATTCCAGGCTTAAGCTCTACAAACTCAGCCTACATGCAGTTCCTTTAGAAATGCAAAGGTAGACATGCTCCAGTTGCAGAGTGATGGGGTTGTCAGTGTGCTCTGAGCCCCAGCTAAAACCAGAAGCAAGGTAAATATCTTGGACCAGTTGCTATTCACAGGCAGAGTGGCAGAGGTGTGTAATTTTCTGCCAGGGGAAGCCACTTGGATGAATTTTTTCCCCCAAGATAAATCCACACTTACTACATCAAGGACAGCAATGTAAAAATTTTCCTCTTTTTCCAGGCACAAGAGAGAAGCACCTGTGAGCAGAAACCCACAAGTGCCAGGTTGCTCAGCACCCCCTTTAACTACTGGGTTTTTATGATCAAAACAAGATTCATGGTTTCCTATTCCCAGTTAGCTTTACTGAAGTAGAAGTGAAAGGTTGATGTTTGCAATAAATGGCTCTAACACCCATTGCACATCAATGATACAGAAATGGAGGCCGTGAAAAAGTTTTGAAGGGCTGAAAGGAAATAAGGCTGTAGCTTAAAAAAAAGGGGCAAAGTGCAGCTACAGAGAGCACACACAAATAAAAATCAGTCTGTATTTTTCTCTGTGAATTATGAACTGGTGCAATGATGCCACAGGAATTCTGATGTGCTTCTGGCCTTCAGGCATTTCAGTTCTATTCCTGTAGTTTTGTCTCTGTAAACTCATACCAGCAGTTGTGCAGAAATGTTTTGCTGACACCATGTGCAGGGAGAAAAGGGTGGGAGGAGAGTCACACTCACTGCCTGTTCTCTCACATTACTGTCTCCCACCACTCCCAAAAGGCAGTTTTATGACACAAATTCAAAGTTGAAAGTTTGTGACTGGTGTATGATATAAAAATCCAGGGACCTAAAATAATGGCAGAGTCAATCAAATTATGATTGGTGGAGGGGTTTTTGTGGTTTTGTTGTTTTGGAGTTTTTTTTGGGGGGGGAGGGGTATTGTTTGTTTGGTTGCTTTGGTTTTTTTCTTTCAAAATTCTTCTAGCTGGGATCTTTCTCTAAAATTTTCCAGGATTGGAAGCTGGTTGTAATTCTCATTATGTGCAACATTCCCACTATGTCTTGTCTGATGCAATACTAATTTACTTCTGTTTTCTGAGCATACAGTAACATTGACTGATAAGCTCTATTAAAGGCCCCCAAACACTAAAAGCTGGCTGAAGGAAGAAAACTAGAGTAATTACTAGGATTTGGATTACAAAATCACCTCCTTGGGGACTCAGAAACCACATTCTCATTTCTGTGAGAGGACAAATGCTGATGTCACTCTACTTTGGCATCTGATGTAGTTTGTTAATTTAAGAGCAGTTTCTCTCCTGCTCAGAGGTCTCCCTCTGGCATGAGACCAGCCCTCAGTTGCTTCTGGTGGTTGTGCTGGACACAGCTCCCTTTGAGTGTCACAAGCCCTTGGAGCCACTGCTCCCGATGTTTCACACTGGGAGGAAGTTCCTGGAGAACTGAATCTGCTAGATATAATTCTAAAATCCAGCAATTTCCACACCAACCCAAGCTCCTCCTTAGGAAAGAGAAAATACAACATGCAGAAGAAACATTGCACTGCTGAGACACTGAGTGTTTGAATATTAACCATCTTGGGGACACAGTGAAGTCCCTGTAACTTTCTGATACCACAAATTCCAGCACCTGCCTCATATGGCAAAAATTGCACCTGCAGCATGGCTCAGGTAACTGCTCTCACCCTGCTTTTCTTCCAGCCCTGCAGAGTTTCCCCCACATAACTCAGCAGCAGCAGGTGAATTCACAGCCTTGCACTGACAAGAGCCCAGAAGCAGAGACTCACACCCAGCAACCTGCAGAACAAAACATGCCAGGGGTATTTATTAACATAGCCTTGTAAATCAAACCAGTCTGCCTGTCTGGTGTCTTGTCCAGAAATTATTGCCTCATTCATCTTAGCCATATTAAGCAGGCCACATTTATCAAGGTTGCATAAAAAGAGATGTATAAAGAGCATTTCTGGACAATAGTTACATGCAGGCACCATGCCTAGAGCAGCTGCCCATTTTGCAGGGATGCAGAAGCTGCTTGACACTGCCATGTTGTAGAGAAAGAGAGGGAAAAGGTGCTTATCTGTGTCCAATGTGCAGGCAGGGATACACAAAACCCAGAAGTGAAAGCCAGAGAAACTTCAAAACTTACTGGCACAGGCTGGAACTCATTAAAATCAAAGACCTCCTTATGTTTGTGTGATTATTTTGGTAAAGGTTTTGTGCAAACACATCAGTAACAGCAATGTCCTCTCTATCCTCCCAGTAAAATACTGGGAACAGGGAGCTGCACATGCACAGGTGGTCAGAAACACCTTTGTGTTCTGCCATTCACTCCTTTGCTAAAGCCATCCTCAACCATGCTTTGATTTGGGTAAATTTCCAGCATTTCACTGGAGCCAGCTGCCAAGAACTTCCCATTCCTGGCTGCTTAGTGGCCAGATGCCTCAGGAGTCTTTTCAACTCCTTGGATGAAGACATGGACATTTTTTTCCACTGACCACTTTGTCAAAATCAGTAGGTCCAGGGCAATTATTTGAAGCTCTCTGTTCCCTTTAACCATTCAGGGGTTATCTTCCAAACCAAATGCAAGTAAATGTTAAATGGTCCACACTAAGTCCATAAAGTGGAATTATATTTCTTTCCCTGGGGTTGCTATAAGGTCTAGCACACAGCTGGACTCTGTCAGAGTAGTAGATTATTGTGCTGGGCAGTGCACAGACACCCAGGGAGTCCCTGCCTCTGGGAGTTCCCACACTGAGGGACAATCTTTTTCTCAAAGAATTTATAGCCTAATCAGAAAAAACAGAGGAAGGTTGGGAAAATGGGGGTAGCAGCTAGCCATGGACACATATCAATAGAGCTTCTTCACAGAGAAAGTCTGTCAAATTGTTTATATTAGTTTTTTATTTTAAAAGATATGAAAATAGGTCCTTTAAAATGGATGTTAAAAAAATCATTGCTTTAAAAATTAATTTTTTTATCTGCTTTATTGAAAAAATTATACAGGAGGCAATGCAATTGCTTCTGGGAAAATTTTCCAATTTTTTTTAAACATCACCATGAAAATCACAGTATAAAACTTCTCAGTTCCAAGATGGTCAAAATTACACATGTAAGGAAACATGCTAGTATTTACAACTAAAATATTTTGGAAAATTTTCCTTTAGAATTGTAGAATATTTTTACTGGATCTTTCTCTTTTTTTTACTCACTTCACTATCTGTAACCCCACTCTGACCTAGTCACTACTGATATGTTTTGGATGACAGAATAAATGTTAAAAACCTTTACTTCTTCAGAGATAGATTTTCCATACATCACAGTCATAACCTTAAGGCCTGGGAGCCAGCAAACCTCTGGAGCTTTCTGGAGACAGTTATATCATTAGAAATCTAAACCTCCCAGACCTCCAGGACAGGTGTTTCTGGTGATGATGGGCAAAGCTATTATATCTTAAACCACACCCTGCTCCCTGCTCAGACAATGCTCATATGAATGGTCAAAGCAGAGCAATTTGGGGAGCAAATTGCAGCACAAAGGCACTGTGGTTTATGTGTTCTGGTTTGGGACATCCCTGGATTATTTCTGAAAGGAAAATTCCACTTTAGTAAGAGATGTTGAGATTTTACGATATTTTCTGTATTGAACTGTGAACCAGATATTAAAATGGCACATGTGTGTGTTGCTAAGTGTAGGATAGAGGGAAAAGCTCTCCTTGTGAGAGCTGACATTCCCACACAGGGAATGCAGGAGATGGAGGGTCAGTTCCTTGCTCTGAAAGTGCAGAGATCCCAGTCCAGACCCCTTGCACGTGGCCCTTGTGGTGCTTTCCTCAACCAGGAATGCCCAAGAAAGGCTGCAGAAAGACAAGAGTTGGGCCTGTGGGCCTTTTGCTGAGTTTCATCTCTCGAGCTGTGGCTGTTGTGGGACCTCTCTGTCCCCCTGTATCTCTGTGGTGATGTACTGGGGGATGTTTCCCAGCACACTGCAACCTGCAGGAGTACACCCACCAGGGGAAGGGGGGAAAAGACAGGACAAGAGAAGCTTAAAAAAGAGAAGGAATTGATTAGGTCCTAACTGCTTCATTGCATGAAATATGCATATTGTATATAAGGCATATAAACATGGTATGTTTATTATAGTGGTTAGCTGTTTCCCATGGCAGCTACACACAGCCAGGAGAAATGAGAAAGGAATTGTGTTAAATGGAAGGAGGACAAAGCACCTCAACAGGCTGCTGGGAACTGTGGAGCCTCTTGTGCAGAAGAGGTTAAAATATAGGCAGAGCAAACATTTTAGGAAGGATTTTCAGACACTGGTGAATCTCTTTTCAACCACAGCCCTCTATGGAGGATCTCCTGATTGCTCTGACACATCATTTCTACCTCTTGGCATTTTGGTTCTTTTGACAATCTGTCAGCCCAGCCAGCAGATCACTGCACTATGAAGTTCCAGATCAGTCCAGCACTGATCCAGCCCAGAATGTAGAGAGAAGATGCTGAATCCCAGCAGAGCCTGTTTGGTGCATGTGGCACCAAACCTGGCTCCTCACCCTGCCTGGGGCTGTGCCATGGGGATGCTTCACTGACTTGGGTACCCCTGCAGTGCATCCACATCCCTCAGTGATGCTACACTGCATGTAGGAGGGCAGGGAAGCAACAAATATATTTTCTAGTTGTGTCCATAGCAAATAAATCAGCATGTATGAATTATGGAGTGAGATGGGGTACACAGCGTGGTGCTGCTGCTATAAATGCTGGGGTTATTAGTTATGCCTGGATGCTGGAGGAGACAAATCAGTGTGGCTGGAGTGTGGATGTGCAGCACAAAGATTAGGGATGATGGATTACTGTTGCCTGTGCCTGGGATGGCAGCACTGTCTGAGAGCTGTGTGTGGTCAGGCAGCCTCACAGCCAGAGAGGCAAAACCCACAGGTGGAGTGGGGCAGATCTGGTGGGGTTACATGGCTGGTCATGCTGGGATGCTCAGAAACCAGGATTCACCCTTATTTCTTGTTCCCTGCTGCTTCTGAGCAACACATGGAATAGAAAATGCAAGCCTGTGCAACAGCAGCTCTCTGAGGAGTGGCTGTGTGAGTAAGTGACAGGTATAAATTGTAGCCCCTGCAAGCAGTCAGGAGGCCCGTGGGAATAAGAGGTATCATAACATGAAAATGAAGGTCAGCTACAATACCATGAACATGCAGTGATCTCCCAGTATATTACAGGGTCTTTAAGAAGGAGCACAAGTACTCGGTCTTTCACAGCCCTCAGGGGTCAGAGGGCTGCTCAGTGATGCCCAGGAGAGCCAGGGATGTCTGCAGGATGGGGCAGAGCCACAAGGGGCTGCTCAGTGATGCCCAGGAGAGCCAGGGATGTCTGCAGGATGGGGCAGAGCCACAAGGGGCTGCTCAGTGATGCCCAGGAGAGCCAGGGATGTCTGCAGGATGGGGCAGAGCCACAAGGGGCTGCTCAGTGATGCCCAGGAGAGCCAGGGATGTCTGCAGGATGGGGCAGAGCCACAAGGGGCTGCTCAGTGATGCCCAGGAGAGCCAGGGATGTCTGCAGGATGGGGCAGAGCCACAAGGGGCTGCTCAGTGATGCCCAGGAGAGCCAGGGATGTCTGCAGGATGGGGCAGAGCCACAAGGGGCTGCTCAGTGATGCCCAGGAGAGCCAGGGATGTCTGCAGGATGGGGCAGAGCCACAAGGGGCTGCTCAGTGATGCCCAGGAGAGCCAGGGATGTCTGCAGGATGGGGCAGAGCCACAAGGGGCTGCTCAGTGATGCCCAGGAGAGCCAGGGATGTCTGCAGGATGGGGCAGAGCCACAAGGGGCTGCTCAGTGATGCCCAGGAGAGCCAGGGATGTCTGCAGGATGGGGCAGAGCCACAAGGGGCTGCTCAGTGATGCCCAGGAGAGCCAGGGATGTCTGCAGGATGGGGCAGAGCCACAAGGGGCTGCTCAGTGATGCCCAGGAGAGCCAAGGATGTTTGCAGGATGGGGCAGAGCCACAAGGAGCCCCCTCCAGGGGTTGGTGTCAGGCAGGAGGAATTTGCTTTGGGTTTTTCCCACTGTAGTACAACTCTCTGGGATTTAACAAACTTGGAACAGGGGAGTTGGAGGGAAACGGTGAATCCCCTACAGCAATTAAATGTCAGTCTTTCTGGGAAGCTTCTATTCAAATTGCGGTAAAAATTAAAATTTCATTTTTGTATTGACCCAAACACAGCTTATTTTCACTAAGTTTTTTTGTGAAAATATATTGGAATAAAAATATGAAACCAGAAAAAACAACAGAACATTTACACAGATCTTATTGCAAAAACAGAGCCTGATTTTCAGCTATAGAGATCCACATTTTACTTTTTTTTTAGTTGTTTCTGTGCTCAAGGAAGAAAAAGAAAACTTTGAGGAGGAGACTTTACCCATTTTTCCAAACTGTTCTCAGGTAACTCACTCAGAAAGGTATGAGTGACTTAGAAAATTAATATTTTCTCTTTATAAGGGACATGGGTTGTTTGGCAGTCACTGCCAGGCATGTAATGGGCAATAAAACTGCCTGCAAAGATTTCAGAACAAAAGCAAAACTGGATCAGGACAGAGAAAGGCCTGCCAGAGACTTTTTTACTTTCTAGGACAGGGAATCCAAAGTCATCAGCATGGATCTGGAGAGTTTGTGGAGCCTGTGTGTGCTTTTCAGCAGAGGCTGGTGGGCTCAAAGATGAGTGTGGCAGACAGCATTTGGCTCTGGGCTGTTCCTCATCCTTCACTGCCCCCAGTTCCCATGGAGAGGTGGGAGGCTTGGGAACTGAGTTGCCCTGAGCCCTCACCTGCTGTTAATGGACTGCTGTCTGCATGCCAAGGGGTGCCTTGTGCTCAGGGACAGATATCTGGCATAATACCATTGCCAAAATGAGCTTTAGTTGCAGATGTGCTGGACTCTGTGGATGGAGTCCAAATGGGGAGCTGTAACAGCCACTCAGCAGTGAAATATATCCCCAAACCCCAATCTGATGTGTAAGGATCTGCTCACAGCAGATGAAGAACCTTCTGGTAAGAGCCTAAGTCTCTGGAAAATTCTGCAGGGATTTCATGGGCTCTGATTCTTGTTGTACCCTAATTTCCATTGTCCACTAGGGCTCCTGTGTGGGGAGAGTCTGGTTTAGTTTTCAGTCCAAACCATACAAAAGGCAAATCCTCACCGGCCCCTAGCAGATGTGATGGGCTGATCATTATTGAAAATGATGTATTTGGGATTTGTAATTAAAATTAAAGCTATTTGCCATAAAACATGTAGAATTTAATTCCTTTCATTAGATATCTTAGGCTAATTGTTGTATCCAGCAGGGAGCAAATAGCATTGTAATTGCTTGATATCTCATGCTGGTTTGATTAGAAGACGATAAAAATGGGAAAAAAGAGAGAGAACTCCAAGAAGAGATTTATTTTTCTTTCTTTGACTTTGCCAAGCATTTCTAAAAAATATAAATTTTTCAGACTGACTTTCTCTTGCTGTTTCAGTGAGAAGGTTATTGGGCTGAGGAGCCAAAATGATGTTTTTTTCACTCCTGGACAGGTACTGAGTTGAATGGTGCTGTTTGAGGGATGCACTAAAAGGCACTCACTGGTCATGCAGAGGAGTTCTCATGATTATTCTTTCCATCCTTCTGCCAGGGAAACTGAGGAACTGAAAGGCAAAGTGACAGGTGTCATGCCACATAACACAAAGACTGATCCCAAAGACCTTCCCATTTCTTCTAGATATGCAGTTCTGAAAATGGCAGTGTGAAGTTCAGAAAAGTGGTGGCTCAGAAAGCTGTCCCTGCCTCCCTGTGTGGCACCAGCCAAAAAGCCATGGCTGGGCACCTGTGACTTAGCTGCTGGCACCCAAAGTGCTGCAGGACACTGAGGGATGTGAGGGGAAGGAGTGAGGTGAGCAGACAAGACTGGCAGGATTTGACTTACTAATGGGAATTTGAAGACTCACCAGAGAGGGAAAACTTTCCATGGAAGATACAAAGGCAGGGAAGCTGTTTTTGTGTCAGACAGCCACAGGCCTTAGGAAAGTGAAAACAGCAGCCTCTACAGCCTCTATAACAGGAGATTTTCCACATTTCCCTGATACAATAATGGATGCAGTTATCAATTGGTGAGCCCAGCTCAGTCAGACACCTCCATGCCACTCCATCCTCATCAGTGTGCAACTCGAAGCCAGCACAGGAAAATTCAGCCCCCAGCAATGACCCTTCCATTAAAAAGCTGGCTGTGCATGGCTCTGTCACAATGCAAGAGGCAGGTCACACATCAGTCTTTTAAAGGTGCTTTTATGGTACTTGCTGCTTCAGACTCTGAGCACCTCGTTATCTTTATTAACATCCTCTTCTCAGCGTTTCTACAAGGTGAGAAAATGCCATTGCCTTGATTTTTTCAGGTGAGGAAAAGAGGTCGATTCACAACATCCTTCAGGTACCACAGATACCTTCTGACCCTACACCAAAGCTCATGCATCCCTGCAACAATCCAGGTTTTGCACCTGGGCAGATCATCTCAGGTTCCAGGAGTTAATGTAATTCCTAGGCAGGGCTGAAATCAGCTCTGTGAGAACTCCAAAGAACTGCTGTTTAACCAGAAAAAGGTCCTGGTGGCATGAGGTGAAGCAAGGCCTGGAAAGGGATCTCTTCTGCCCCCACCACTGTGTTAAAACCGGGCTTTGCTGATGGTCTTCAGAAACTTTGTGAGTGGGGAAATTTTCTTTTGTATCTGTGAATATTTGATGTTTATTCTTCTTCTGCCCTAATTTTCAGCTTACAAAGAAAATTGCCACTGGGTATTTCCAGCCCTTTCTACGTGGTGACAATCTCTTATTAGAGGTTTTTTCCATCTGTGCTGCCAGCTATGACTGGCTTTTGCTAATAGAGGTATGCAGGCACCTTCTGTGCCTTCTGCTTTTAACTGTTTAAATAATCTCCACATAACACACATTAAATAAGCTTCATGTACATGAGTTTAGTCCATGGTAAACGTGGCTTTTAAGCCCAAACCCCAAACCTATAGCGAGCTGCTCTGTACCAGGCTATATTAAGCCCATCTAAGCAAGACTTTTTCTAGTGAACAGAAGGGGGAAAAGTCTCAGTGGCTGTTGTACTGTCAGCTTTCCTATCCAATTTAATTAGTTCTGTGAAGCTCCTTGACTGAATTTGCATATAATTTATTCTCCCCTCCCTTTCCTTGTTATGTGTGTTAATTATTTCCGCGCAGCTCGCTCGGGGCCCGCAGGCGAAGCCGGGCCTGGGCGAACATCTCTGCCTAGGGTGGTGCAGCCGTGAAGGGCACGGGAGGGAGGAGGCCTGGGTGGGAAATCCAGAGTTAGAGAGCCTGAAAGGCAGGCACAGAGCAGTGGGAAACTGCTGGCAGGCTGTGTCTTCTGTGAGTTTCTGCAAATACAGAGGTGGATGGAAAGCGGCTTTATGAAACCAGGTTCTGTTGTGACTCAAGGGTCGATCCTGTGCCAGTCCCTTCGGGATTTTAGGCTGGGGTACACAGACAAGACTTTAAGAGGAATAAAACTGTAGGTCTGCCTTAAAGTGGTTTTTAGGGGTGCTTATGGGGTGTGCTGAGCCATTGCCTGGGTGCAGCCTGCCACAGGAGGGAGCAGAGCTGTGCTGGGGACAGTGGTACCAGATGTCACCACCAAAGAGAGTCAGAGGGACAAAATCAGCTGCAGGTTGAAGAGTGATGCTCCTGTCATTGCTGCTGGGGCTGTTGGAGCAGTAACACCCCTCCTTCAAAGCCCGAGGGCTGAGGTAAAACCTGCAGAAACCAGTTTTTTTTATTTGTTAGATAAAGATACATGAAGTGAAAAGCTGACCATTTTACACCCGTGGCTAGAGCACACCGGTCATCAATCAGGACTGAGTTTCCTGAGGAGTTATCTCCTCTGGAAGGAGGAGGAGGGTGCTACTGCCTGGCCATGGGACAGGGCCAGCAGTGACCACAGGCTCCAGCTCACAGGTCCCCCTGCTGCTTCTTTCCTTGAGAGAAAGTGATAAACTAAAATAAAATTTTAAAAAATCTGCCTATATACTGAGAGAATAGCAGATTTCCTCCTCCACTTGATTGCAAAACCTGGATTTATTTCTACCTTTCCCTTTATATTTATTTATTTGCTTACAGGGACATGGAGGAATTCAGATCAGCACCCTCTTTCTCTGTGTGGTGGAGCCCTGGCTTGAAGAGACAAGGAAGGGGACTGCTTACTGCACTGCTGTGCATCCAAATGAAGATAGCAGCAATCTAGTTCTGCATGATAAGCATAAAAATCGGTCATTTTATGCTAGATCATCTCCTGTTGTGCAAGGTAAAATGGTTTCACATCTCTGTATGCCAGAGGCAAAACCGCTTAAACACAGTCCAGAGGAATATTTTAGTATCCCCCCAAGAAATGACATTACTGATAACTACCAACTAGCAGACTATCTTTGGCCAGTGGTTTCTACTAAATTTATCAGCAGAGAAACAGTTTGTGGGAGCTATTGCATCTTGATTTTGTTATTAATCCATCTGTACAGCTGTGTTCTCCCTCCGTGGTGAATGTCAGCTATGGGAATCTTCAGAGTGGACAGAGGGAACATCATGTTTGGAAGGCACAGACTGTTGGCTAAATAAACCTTCCCTAGGAAAGCATTTGGGTAATCATAGAATCATAGAAAGGCTTAAGTTAGAAGTTCCAACCCCCAATGGGAGCAGGGGGAGAGGAAAGGGGAAATCTGCTTCCAGACACAAAGAGGGAAATTAGTTTAAATTCTTCAGCCAATGGAGCAGAGATTTTTAACATATGACATGAGCAAATGATTGGGGTTTTTTTGAGTGCTTTGTTTACTGCATAATTTAAAGGAATATTTTTGTCACCCTTTGCTACATAATTGAATTTTATAGTGCTGTTAATAAAAATGTACATCAAATGTGACAATTATTATTCTTCAATGGATTTTTATATTATTTCAGTCAGAGAGAGAGATATGAGAAAGCATTAAGGATAACTAAAGATGTGTTCTGAAATAATTTCCATGATTTAGTACTTCTTAAAATTGGTGAAATAGTTGGACGTCTTCACTACTTCTGTGAAGTAATACTGGATTTTCAGAGTTGATATATTTTAACAATCATAAAAGAGAGGCCAGTCCTGCAGTCACTTTTGGGTAGAAATCCCATTTGTTTCCACAGGAGTTTTGTCAGGTTGGGGAGACAGCTGCATGAAGATGCATAAATGTATGTAAAAGAAAGTCAGTTCCAGTACGTCGTTTGTTTGAGTGTTGAAAACAGCATTATCCTTTCATGTCCCATGCAGTGAGGCACTAAATCATTTTTAAAAGGTTTGGAGATAAAGAAAAATACATTTGACCCTTTGTGCTTGAACCTGGCCCCTTACTTAAGTCACTGCCTAGGTTTCTGGGGGACATGCCACAGAAAAAGCTGCAGAATTTCCTTGTGACCATGAGTGGAAGAACAGTGGAAATCTCTACAACTTGCCTTTATACTTCATGAGGCATAAACTGATGGGGCTCAAAATATCTTTTTCTTGTTATTTGTGGGGAAAAAGAATTGACACATTAAACATCTGACATTAGGTTTAGTATTAGGGACAGTAGTTTCCAGCTGATGCTTTTCTTAGAAGTGTATTTATCCTTTGAAGAAAAAATGGCATTATTTCCAGAATGAAGGAAATGATGATTTAAATATGTTTTCAGGTAATGGAACCACTTTGTTAATGAACAGTAATTTTCTGACTACCCCTGGAAGAATTAAGCTCATGGATTATATAATACATCTGTGAAAGCTTATCTGATCGCCCAGTAATTGTGACCTCATTGTCAGTTGTGCAATTAAGCATTAAGCTACTATTTGGCACCACAATTAATTGTGTTTTACTTTCCTGATAGGCTGGTTGATGACAGGGAGTGAAATCACCCACGGCAGCAGAGGGGCTGGAGGAGAGGCACTGCCTGAGCTCCGTCCCCACAAAGCACTGCAGGTGCCCCTCTCCAGTGTGGAAGAGATAATTAAGCAGGCAAAGAGCTAATGACAGTGGGGAGACTCTCACATTTAGGGCTTTTAGGACAGGCACCAAAGCCCTTCTGCTTCCAAATCCATGTGTAATGCTGAAAGAGCCAGAGGGTTTCAACTTGTGAGGGAGTTTTGCAGGGCAAATATGTCTTTTGGATATTTTTTCTGCACCAAGTCACAGCTTTCCACACATAAATGGTGGTTTGGAAACATGCAAGGCAACAAGATTTTAGAAAAAATATTGTGACAAAAGTATAGAACTTCGTCAGCTTGAAGGTAGGTTTTGGAGACATGTTGAGAAAGATGAGTTCAAAATGAGCAAAAAAGCAATGTATACAGACAAAGTCAAATGACTCTTCACTTGGAACAGTTCTTAATACTTCTGACCCTCCAACCAGTGTGCCAAAATTTTCAGGACTGATGACCAAGAGCCAGGATATGTTTACTTGGAGCCTCAGAGAAAGAAGGGATTTGGCAATCATTCATGGCGGGAACCCATGTGGTCACAGCATCAATTGCAATGCAGGGGTTCAATGTAGCTCTCCTGCAGGACAATTCACTTTAGATGTTTTTGTTGGCTCCCTGGATTTCCTTGTCCTTCCCAACAAGGGCTTGTTCTGTGCAGTGCTCCCTGCCCTGGCAGTGCCATCCTGCTTGCTGCAGGATGTGGCTGAGCCTGTAAGGCAGCTCTGAGCTGATGAAGAGCCACAGGTCCCCACGTGTTAACGTGCAAGGACCAGAACGTGCAACAGGATGGAAAAAAAGAGATCAATTTCTTTGTTTCCTTCATGCTGAGAGAAGCAAGAACCGTAACTACCGACCGTGACTGATTTCATTAATGCAAGCAAGGAAGTATTAGAGGCTTTTTATTGTGGTGCAGTCATCCTTTCTCAATTAAACACACTTCCTCTTGGACCTCCTCCTCCTTGTTGGAGTCTCTGCCATCTTTTGGGCAGTACATCAAGAGTACGCCCTTTTCCGTCGTGATCTATTGCAGCCGTACATCTTCAGAGTGAGCTTTCTTTCTGATGATCTATTAGTGAAATGCATCATTTCAGTGAGGATGATGATGATGATATACTACTCCATGGATGATGCCATCCAAAGGAAAGAAAAGGTCAAACAACAAATTCAACAGAGTTATTGGATTAAAGTCAGGCAACACATCATCTCCAAGGCTGCTTTCCTAATGCCAAAGAGGATTGCTGATACAAGCAGTGCATTCTAGGGACCATTTCTTTCATGACTGACCCCTGAACATCAAGTGAAAGCAGTACTTTGTAACATCTCAGTTGAGGAAATATGGAAATATTTTTGTGTTTGAGACTATGCATATGACTAGTTCAGCATCAAGTCCCCAGGAACTGTGTATCTTCTGCTCTTCTGGCTATGCTTCTGCCTTCTGGGTGCACCTTCCCAAACACTGCATGGGTGTCTCTGCCTGGTTCTGAAGCTCCATCTGTGTGGATCCTGATCACTTGGTTCAGTGCAATCATGTAAGATGCTAGCAAATAAACTTTTTTAGGGAGTTGAAATTAGCAGTGTAGGATTATAGAATAAAAAATTCTTGCTTTTTTGTGATCATTTCCCTCATGAAGTCTGAAAATGTATTTTACTCACTCTGCCTCTTTTCCACAGCATTCAAAACCCCTGCTATTCTCAGGCTGAACCAAAAGTATTCATTGTACCTTTGAGTGAGTTTTAAAAAAATGGTATGGATTTTTCTCATCTCATGGGTCTTATTTATTTCCTTGAAGTCCTAGAACTTTGCTGTGGAAGGACACTGAGAGACACATAAATAATGTGCAGAGTTGTGTCCCAAAATGGCTTAATTGTTTAACACCTACTGAAATGTAAATGAAGCTTATGAGTGCTAAAAGATGCATCTATCCATCCAAGGTCAATATATTGAGTAAGGTGCAATTTGCTGGAGGAGGAGGGGTCTTCCAATGTATAATCTTGATTTTTAGAAAAAAGCTTCAGGCTCGTCTCTCCTTTCAAGTCCCCATATTTGCATTTGCTGATAATGATGAATGGTTTTGTAGTGCCAAGATGTGACATCTGACTGCTTGATTTTGCCATTTCATGTGTGAGGCTGACATGCAATGCAGCTGCTCAGAAAGTGGGAATGTGACCTGGCACTGGCCTTGGGAAATCAGAAAGGATGCTTTTGAAGCCCAGGGCAGCTCTGTGCTGTATGGACATTTCAAGAAGCTGAGGGTGGTTGGAGCCAGATGCTAAACCATTAACACTCCATTTTCTATAGACCATGGCATGTACTAGCAGCTCTGTCTTTACAAGGGTGGTCAGACATCTGCCAGTTGGATTCTGTGTATGGGGAGCACCGTGGAATAAATTCAGCACACAATGCATACACTTCATCTGTTTTACCAGGTTTTCTCTATTTGGGTTTGGTTTTTCCCCCCATTAATTTCCATCATTAACACAAAAGACTGATTATTATCAGAGAAATTGTACAGTGGGTTACCTGGAAATCCTTGCAGTCCCAATTCTCTGCCACCCAGCCTAAGCCTAATATAAACCCCATAAAATTTTCATGTTTTGTAGACTTTCTCCATCATGTCACCAAGACTGTGATCACCCCTCTGACCAACATGGAAATTGCAACAAACAAATGTCATCTCACAGATGGTGAGGTCTTCTCTAATGTTCCCTTTCTTTTCCTTATCTGTTTTCCTGAGTGTTACTTTGATGATTTTGTATTGCTATATTACTGTAGCTAATGATAAACAAAATGGCTGCAAACTTGCTTTCCATTGCAACCAAATTGTTCTAAAATAAACCCTACATAGATATATTTTCAAGCACTGATCATTCAGAGTCACTTCACTCTGATCCACCCCAAGGGATATGAATCCAGGAACCTGGGTTACCCTTGCCTTCATTGGGGGGCTCATAACAGGGAGAAGGTAGAGAAAAATTCATCCTGCCTTCAGCTGGCTTCCTGAAAAATGAAACCCATTAATAGCCAGGAACAACTGTTTTGAGTCCTTCAATTCTTGTCTTTTAGTCAGAGGTAGCATACAGAGCACTGAATGGGAATTATCAGAAATTCATTACCATTCAGAAGGAGTAGGAATGTAAGACAGCAAAATCACAGAAATTTGCCAGTCACAAAATAATTCCTGCAGAAGAAGCTTAGAGACCCTTTCAGCACTTTTGCCATATTCCATAATCCTCATGTCACTTTCTTTTGTTTCAAGAAGTGTATGTTCAGGAATGCTACTGCTTCTTAATTTGAAGCTGTTTCAAACAACTTGAACTGCTTCAGAATAAAGCTTCTTGGAAAGCATGATTTTTCTGGTTGAGTTAGGGCATCTAGCAAGGTAGAAAAATGAGAAGTCAGGGGGTTTTCTTGTTTTTAAAAGCTTGAGCAAATTTCTGGTAATGGCATGTCAAATGCAGCTTGTAAAATTACACAATTCCATTTCATGACAACATTTTCAGCCATTCCAGGCTTGATTCTAGTTATAATAAAAGTGAGAACCAGTTTAGCACATTGAGGTATTTGTCCATGAATCACAGAGCTGGTCCTAGGAAGTATGGATCTACACATTTACAACTGCAAAAGCTGTTGTAAAGGCAATTGCAAAATAAGTATTGGAAATGTATGGATGTATGGATATTCAAACAAGAGATCCTATAACACAGAAAAGCAAACTCAGAGTGTGTCTGTGGTTTCCTGAGATGTGGATATATTATCAATTTCACTAAATGCTTTTTAGAACAGCCACAATAGAGCCAATTAATACTTCAAGAGACCCAAACACACATCCCTATACTATATAGTTATCAAAATTTCCTAAGAGCAAAACAAAGGCTCATTTTTATCAGAGAACACTTTCAGTACGAAGAATTACCACCTCAGGATGAAATATTTGTGGATACATTTTTCTCAGTTTAACCATCTCCTAACAGTGCAGCAATTCACTCTACACCCCCAGTGACTCCCCATCCCAGAGCCCATGAGATGCAGCACCAGCTCATTGCACCTGTAGCCTGATTTTGCAGTATGCCAAACTTCTTCTTTAAAAATAAATAAATAAACGAATGGAAGAAATGTCATCTTGTCGCTAATGGTATTTGCGTCATTTTGCAGCTGTGTTGACTTTGAAGTGAGCAGCCAGTGATTTTTGAGTTAGGTAGGTGAAGTGGAAAAATAATGATGGATTCAGTAGTCTTTTGTCACTTTTGGGCCTGAATTTCCCTGATGTCTGTGTGAGTGTTGGCTGTGTACTGCCTGTCGGCAGTGAAAAATAGATTCCAGTGCAGGTCCTGCTGGAAGAAAAAATCTGGGCCATTTAGTTTCACATCATTTCCCCTCAATTCCCCTTTATAATGAGTGTTAATAAATAACTTGGGAAAAAGGGTTCATGATCTTTTATCACTCAAATGTGCAACAATGAAAATTAAAATGGAGGAGAAACCGATAAAAAGCCTAATACCTCATAAACATTCTTTACCCGAAACAATGAATAATAGGAAATAGAAGCAGCTCTTAATAGGAAGATTTGGAGGTTTGAGACCAATCTTGATTAGGCTTTTCTGCCCTAATTTGTTGTACAGCTTATAACATTTCTTTCAAGGCAGAATAATATAGGTCAGTAGTTGACTTAAAAATCTTTAAGAACTGGGGTGATTAGTGACTGAGCTTGAGACATTAGCCAGTGCACCAGCTCATGCTCTTTCAGACATGAGCTTGTCTTTGGGCAAGGAGCATAAATCTAAAACTTCAAACTCCATTGTTTGCATAAAATAGATCAATACTCAGCCCTGCCGAGGGATGCATTGATTTGGTCCCAAGGAAGGAGGCACTGATGGTTGCAGGCTCTTTTTTAATCTGGTTTCCTCTAGGAAATTATGTTTATCCTATCCTTGAAAGACTCTACTACCCTGATGGACTCTGTTACCCAGCTTAAACCAGATTTTAGACAGATTTCAGCCAGTGTGGAGGATGTTCAAGATATTGGGGTCTGACAATTTCTGTGAAAACAAGAGGTGTAGTTTGGAAACATGAGTGAGGATGCCAGGTACCACCTGCTTGCACCAGCAGAGACTTATCCAAAGTTCTTGGGGCACAGTTCCTGAGTTGTCCATTCATGGGGAGCTGCTCACAGCCCTTGTTTGGCTTGAACTCAGGCCATTGCTCAACCTAAGTTTTTATTTCATGTAATGCTAGGCAGTAATGAGCACGAGAAGTTGACTGCTCAGGATCCCAATATCCATTTTGTAATCCAGGGAGAAAACTCCCTTTTCTTGGCCTGTCTTGCTTATTTTGGGTCTAAGCAATTTGGGAAGAAATCAGAGGTTTTCAGCTACAGTATTAGGGCCAAGGAATTCTATCCTGGCTGAAGTGTCTGGATGCCATGGAAATATGGATGATATGTGTTCATGTAATCTCTTGTTTCCTCATACCCTTCTCTCAGCATCACCTCCAGAAAGGAAACTACTTCTTTACCTGACATAATTACAGAGCAGAGGCCATTTCTCCAGTTCTAGCAAAAAATGCAAAATCAAATAGGTAGCTATAATTCTATCTCTTCACTGTCCCAGCTTTCCCAGTATTTTTATTTTCCAATGAGTAGATGTCTTGAACTGAAGCTCTCTTTGGCAAGCAGTGACTTCCCATGACCTTTTTTTTTCCTGCAAATCATCAAACCATGAGCTTTTGGACAGGGCATAATATATACACAGGACAAAGGAAAATATGTGAGGCAGTGCAATTGGCTTTTTAGGACCACTTAAAGGCAGCAGCCAGGTGGAAGAAAGGTGTGGGGGATGATAAAGTATAACTTTTTGTTGCTAATAATGATCACACACAGTTTTCTTCTGCAATCTTCCTCCTGCAGTTTCTCTCACTAAATGTGAAATCAGGCAAAAAGATTTTGATGTTGCTTTTATGTGCACATGGTAGGTTTCCCCTCTTCCACACTGCTGTGGTGGGAAAGGCAGCAGCAAGAGGGACAGCTCAGATCCACACTGGAGGACCTCTCTTGCCCTGCATACTGGGGTGGGAGGCAGCAAGATGCTCACAATTAGCAATGAACATTATCATCAGGCAAGTGATTTATAAATATTCCATGAAACAGGGCCCTGGATTGCACAAGCAGCAGCAAATATTGTAGCAGATTTATTAGTGGAGCATGAAACATTTATATTTTTCAGATGACAGGACAGATGATGACTGTGTTATGCTAGCAGGCAGGATGAACCTCATTCGAAAAGCCCCTCGTAGGTGATGGGTGGATATGACAGCAAGATGAATTAAGGTCTTTGAGCATCAAGATGGTGTGATAGACCCTGGGAATTGAAAACTAAACACCAGCAGTATCCTTCAGAAAGCTCAGCTGGGCTTTCTTTGTGTAAGTCTAGGCACAGCCTTGATAATTGTGTTGCCCCAGTGACATTGGCAGGGATTGAATTTTCCTGTCATCTTTTAGCAGGGTGGTTTACTGGAATAAATGTTTAGTGCTTCAAATTAGAGTTATAGTTAGGAAGAGATTGAGTGAAACTGGAGATCTGGACTTTGAAACACAACTATCTTGAGGGGGTTTTGAGCCAGTGACAACTTCCTTTTCTACTGTTCATTAAAAGCATTACACCCCAAACATGTCAGAGCTGGACTGTGGTGGCTCTGTACAAAAAGCTGATGGAGGAGGAGTGCTGAATAAGATCTGACTGGGAGCTGCAGTCGAGGTGGCCCTAAAGAAGTCAGTAATTACAGAAAATGTGTAACTTAAACAGTCAAGGACTTTGGAGTTACTGACTTTGCCAGTTCTCAGAGGGAAAGGGAAAGGGAAAGGCCATGGAGTAGAATCCAAGAGAACTTTCCCCTCAGCTACTCGGAGGGAGAGACTGGCATCTTTATCTCTTCTGCATTTTTCATCCCCTTCTAGACTTTGCCATTTTGAGCTGACACCTTTTGTGATATAAGCACATTTCCAGATGACAGATCTTTCTACCTTTCATTCTGTTACCACGTTTAAATACATTTCCTTGAAACAGCCCAGTATGTGAATGAATTTCGTGGCTCCTTTCAAATGTATATTCAGGTGGATCAAAACTGTGCTTGAGATGGCAGCTAGTCTGACTTATATCCTGGGAATGTGTCCCCTGCGAAACTTCACTCTATACATCAAGATCATCTACCTTTCACACTCAAATACTTTGAACCCAGCCACATCCTGATAAATTGCAATGGTCTCCTTCCCACAGAGAAGGGAGAAGATTGTGCACCTAGGTGCATTTTTTCTATGTTTTTCTCAAGCATGAAACAAGTTTTGTCTTTTTTATAGTGAACTCTTCAAAATCCAAAATAAATTAAAAAATAATCCAAAGCCAAAATCTCATGTCTTCCCTGGTTTCTTTTGCAGGTATTTAACATTGTACAGTGTTCAGTCAGGACTGGACTAATTCACACCAGAGTCTGACCTTCTTCCCATTTCACTGGAGAATGAATTACTGTTCTACACTACAGTTAGTCAACTCAAATTTGTTGAGTTCCACTGAGACACTCATTTATCTCCCCTCTTAGAAGCCACATTCATTCATAACCAGCACTAAAGGGTTGTACCTTCATTTTACCAATGATCTGAGCTTTGTGATGAATATTTTTATTGTTGGGAGACTTGAGCAGGCTCCCTGTCCTTTACCAGTACTACAGAGTGTCTGTGTTGGCTGCAAGCAACCTGTGAGCCCTTGAGATTAAGCTATTTCCATTTTCAGTTTATTTCCATTTTCAGCCTATTTCCATTTGTTGGCTTCAGCTACAAGCAGTGCTGAACTAGTAGGAGAAAAAAATATAGCAAAATGTTAGAACAATCTGCATTCCAGATTAAGAATGGGACTAAGTTTTGGTCTCAAAAACCTAAATTTCCTGCTATTGCATTCTCCTGGCTTTTCTAAACTATGACCTAAAATAATTGGTTCCCCACTCAGAGGCCATGCAAACAAGGCTGTCCCTTGGCAGAGAGCTTCTCCCTGCCATGACTGCTGTCCTGGAACACCTCTGGAATTCTGCAGTATCCTCCATCCAGAGTCTGTCCCCATCTCTCAGGCAGAGCACTGCAAAGAGACCTGAGCAGAGCTCAAGTGCTCCCAGGGAGAAATTGTGCTTTCACCTTGCAACTCCTTGAAACAAACCTGGAATTTCTGGCGCAGAAGAACAACATTTCTTGGGTTTTATTTCAGGTGTATTATGGCACCTGTGGCCTCATCCTGTTGTTTTGAGCCCATACCCTCCTTCCACTCTGGATTCAATCACATGAGGATCCCATGCTCTCATGCTTGTCCAACATTTCTTAGTCAAGTTTGTAGGAAGAAATATTTTCTTTTAATTTTGAACAGTTGGTAGAATTGGAAGAAAAGCAATAAATGTTTGGTCTTCAGTTCTCTGTGGAGTGTCTGGCATTGTGAATAATGCTTATGGATTCATTTAGGTGGCTTAATTCTTCCTCCTACACAATGGATGTAACTCTGATTTTAGTTATTTTTTCAGAAAGATGTAAAATAATTTTATGTGCTTTCGAGGAGTATTTAAACAGTTGGATGAAAGGGCACTTATGGCTAAAATGGGTTTGCTATATCACTTGAATCTGCTGGTGCAGGATGCTCAGTGCAATCTGAATTGACTTTTGTGCCTGGCACAATGTATTCCCTTTTTATTTGCTCCTACCATGAAATCTGGGATTAGAAGTAACATGTTTGGCATCAAGTAGGTCTCACAGGAGTTTGGATGTCAGAGCAGAATGGGCTTTCATTGCGTAATGAAGAGGAAAAAGGGAATGAAGTCCTAAAAAGGTATTTTATGAAATTCTTCCCATGAACATTGTGTTATTAGAGTAGCTAGTGAGTTAAAACAACATTTGAAATCCCAACAAGCCAAGACAGATCATAAAACTGCAAGGAGCAGGCTAAACAGCACACAGCACACAAACATTGTAAATTAAGACAAAGCAAATGACTGTAAATGCCAGCAGTCCCTAAAACATTAGGGACTAATTTCTAACAAACCATTAGCTGCACAGGGAATTGTCAAACATTATTAAATATAATTTGCTGCATCTGCTTTATTATAGAATTCATTTGGCACATATGCTATTTATGTTGTACACTACTTTTTTTTTTGCTATATGTAGTGTCTTTTTCTTTAGGCCTCACATGTCACCCCAGCATAGTTCAGCAAGTGAATTAGGATTTATTTCACTCCTGCTGTAGGAACTCAATTTGTGTGTTTGCATTCACACTTATATGTGAACCAGTTTCCCTCCTGCCCTCGACCTCCTCCCACAAGCAGCTGCGCATGAATGTTTCTGCCTCACAAGCAGCATCCAGCCCCCAGCAAGTGCTCTTTCAGCTGCCTAATGCTATGAATGCATATGTGGAGAACATGGTTTGCAGCCTCTGCAGGAATACTGTTGCCATCAATATCATTGTGTCATTAATATTTAAATGGATCCATGCTCTGAATTATATTGGGGTTTTTTTTGAGCTAATATTCAAGGAGTAGGTGATATCCTGTAAGCATTCCTATCAACCACATCACCCAGCCAGTGCTGTAATCTTGATCAAAAATAATAATGTCATCCATAACTCTGTAAAGATTTATTAGTTCTGACAGATCTATACATTAACAAATCACTACATGGCCCTGAATGCCAAGTAAACAGAGGCAGTCTCCTAAGGAATAGTGCAGCCTTTTGGGAAACCTATTAGGGAGTGTTTCACACAGGAAAAATTTGCTCTGAAAATAATCCAGATGTTTGTGTGTGTTTGTGTGCATGCATGAGTGATGGCTGGCTGTCTGTCTGTCCACTCTTGCTCCTCTCTAGTCAGGGTGGGGGGTGGCTGGTAAACCAGAATGGGCACAGCAAGTGTTTTCTGGAGCAGTTCTTCTTTGTGCTCTGCTGTAGCTTGAATTTGTTCTGATTTAGTTCCAACTTTTCTTCTACAAAACTTCAGGATAACTCACATTGAACTGTTTTGGGAAGATGTCCCACGTAGGACAACTTTTCAGCTTAATTTGAGTGCTCCACTACCATTGTTTATAATGTCCATTTCTATGATGGCAGTAAGGTGATCTTTTGTGACACTCATTTTGGTAGCTTTTACTGGTTGAATGTACAACACATAAAATCAGAATTTTTCCTGTCATAATTAAGTTTTAAAAACATGATTAAAATAATGAAAAACGCAGGCTGACATTATCCATTCATGCTCATCTCTTTCTCTCTGGTGGTTCCATCTCAGGTGTCCTGGTGGCAGAAATGTCCTCAATAAAAAAGTCTAACATATCTGGCAACTGAGGAGTCCTGTCCTGGAGGAATACTGCTAAATTTAGGCACTTAATATTCATGAGACAGTCCATAAATATCAGAAGATTAAGGTAATAAGAACCTGGAGATTTTTTTGTAGTCTACTTTCAGGTTGTTGCATCGTCATTGTTTGTATTACCAGCATTGTCTTCAAAGGACAAATATTCCAACAGGTCCAGATGTGTCCTCTCCCAAGTTAATTTCCTAGTGTGGGCAGAGCCTTGGTGTCTAGGGATTTTCTGCTCCTGTCCTCCTGCAGGAAATTCTGGTAGTGCTGTTGTGCCATAACCTGTGCCAGAGAGGAAATGATTTTCCAGTCTCAGCCACTCTTCTCCCTCTCTCTACAATGCCATCTCCTTCTAATTCATGTTTCAGGGATAAGCACATAGCTCAGGGCTACAGGATTGGTTTCACTTTTTTATTTACCCATGTTCAGAAGCTTGAGGGTGCCTGTGACCCTGAGGATTTTGGAAACTTGGCCTCTCCCCCCTTTTTCTGTCTAAGCAATCACGTTGCCTGGAATGGGAGACGATGACCTTAAGGCACAGCATTAAGAGTGTGCACATATAGCTTGGGTGCAGTCAGCTCCCCAGCCTCCTGTCTCCTGGACTTTCCTTTTCCAGCCCTCTCAGGGATTGCAGGAGCAGCCACACTGCTTCTCTGCTGCTTCTCTGTTCTTCACACCTGGCCACTGTACTGCAGATCTCCCCACGCTGCCTCTAACACGGTGTTTTCTCTTCATCCACACACCTCACACAGTCCCTCCAGCTTTTTCCCCCTGCAGAATTACTTTTCTCCTACCTCACCAGTATTCTCACATTACAGTTCCTTTCAATGTCAGTGCCAAGCTGATCTTCTTATGCTTTTGCCCTGTCCATCTCTGCCCTTTCACTTTTAGGTGTTTCAGAAACTGTCCAAATGCTGGTGTCCTTTTTCACTGAAAACTGGTAAACTCCCAGCTGGTCCCTAGACACTGACCTTCACTGACCACTTGCCAAAGTCTCTAACAAGCTTCATATTCTTTTCCTCAAGCCTTCCTCACTGTGAACATCCACCAACATTTATCCCTTTCCCACACCCTACATGCACCTCTGGCTGAGAGCCATCACAATCCCAACAGAGTTTGACTGTGCTGGAGGAATAAGGCAGAACAGAGGGTTTATCCCTGGACTTTTCATTTTTAGTCACTAAGCTGGTGCCAGGACATGGAAGTCTCAAGTTATCAGCTGCCAGCTGTTGAACAACTGATTTTGTATGATCTTCAGGGAGTATCAGCCTTTGCCAGGCATTTGTGCAGGGGGTGGGAAAGTAAAAAGCTGAGGATCATCTGGTGATCTAATTTATCAAAGATTCAAAAAACTGATTTTGACTAATTTCATACTTTGGAGAGAAGAAGGAGCAATTCCTATTCACCAATGTCCTGGTTTGTCTTTTAAAAATTTGTAAAAAGTTTTAGTAAAAATAAAATGCTTAGATATGTCTGAAATACTCTCCCTCAATTTTTTGAATGTGAGTTTAATAAGATCTTTGAGCTTTTGGTTTGGTCCTGAGCTGAGACAGAAGGTGAAGTATTTAATCCTCCAGGCTCTGCAGGCTGGGGGATCTGTTTTCTTCCCTGGTGAAAGTCTCATTGTCAAGGTCATCACTCTCCTAATGGTCTAATGGCCCAGGCTGACCAGGTCCTGGACAGCTTGAAAGATACAACAGGATCAGATGGACAGGTTTTCAGCCTGCTTTTTCTTCTGAAACATGCAATTTATGGAGCTTTAATGGATAATATGTTAGGAAAGCATTTTTTGCAGTGCTCATAGGTATAGAGCCCCTGATGTCATGGGGGAATGCATCACAAGGTTTGAATTGCACCCCTGAGGCAAAATCCAAGTATTAAAATCCTCTTTTTACATATGGGAAAATGAGAGCAGAGTTGTTTGTATAAGGACATCTGGTGGCTCAGTGATGGAGCTCAGGACTGAACCTTGTCTCCTGCTCCCAGTCCAGGTACAGGGCTGCCTTTTCTACCTGTCTCAGCATCTTCTCAGGGTTTGGGAAATTTAATTGATGTAAAAATTGACTAATTTCCTATTTGGCAGTGGAATGTGAGAATACAGAGGAGTGTTGAATATCTTCAGCATCTTTATTAACCATGTATTAAAATATGTAAAAAGTTGACAAACTGTATCCACAGGTAATTCTAATTCAGAGAGGAAGGTTTTGCCATAGGGTTTAACATCTAAAACACTGGGATATTTGGAAAAATGGTCAGGAAAATTATGAAATGGGACCAAAGCAGCAATTTAGTCCCAATATAGTGACTGGACAGAGGCCATGCTAACTTATGCAACAGGCATAAGTGGAAACAGACTAAATTCAGCCTGGACATGAGACTAAGCCACTGGGGAGAGCCAAATACAGCAACAGGCTACCTGTAGAGGCAGTACTGTCCTTGGGGGTTTTCAATGCATGACTAGACAAAACCCTGAGCAACCTGGTCTCATCTGACAGCTGCCTCAACTGTGCTATTATCCTATGGAAATGGGACTCACCAGTCCAGAGGCCAACCTGGGACACAGAAATATGTTTTTTTTTCAACAGGAGAGTGAGGACAGCCCAGGAACTATTCAGCTACTTCACAACAGAGCTAGGATGCAAGTCAAGAAACTGTGATTTGGACTTTGCTGATCAGTGTGTCAGTATTACAAACCAATCTTTGTTTTCCCTCCAGGGAGACTTCAAGCTGAAGAAAACCTTTGTGCTTTGCTTTGTCACTCATTCCCCTCCCCTTGTGAAAAGCCAACAGGACATGAGGTATATTCTGAATTAGAAGAGGGTGCTCATAAAGAACACCAGAAAACCTTCTGTACACATTCTTCTGTACCAGGCTTTTGCATATTGCTTGCAAGCACTGCTCACTCTGCCAGCAGGGTGAGATTGAATACTGTACCAATATTCCCCACGTGGAGCACTTATGGCTGGACCACCAAATCAGTCAGTGCCAAACCACCAGTGGAAAAGTCATCAATCTGTCTCCACAGTGACACATCTCCCACCGAGATTCTCTGGGCAAGGCATAGCTAAGAATCAAAGATACAAAAGGTGGGTTTATGCTGCAGTTGCTGTTCATGTTTGTTTTTTATGCTTTTTCTCTTTTTTTTTCAGTGCTGGTTTGTGGTTTTGTTCTGTTTTTCTTTTTCAAACAGGTCTTGCTCACACATGTGCTTAGGTTATTATTTTCCTCTTTTGTGCACAGGTTCATAGAATTTTAGAGTCATGGATAGTTTGGGTTGGAAGGGACCTTAAAGACCATCTAGTTCCAAATCCTCAGCCGTGGACAGGGACACCTTCCACCAGACCAGGTCACTCAGAGCCCCAGCCTGGTCTTGAACACTCCCAGGGATGAGGCAGCTACAGCTGCTCTGGGCAACCTGAGCCAGGGCCTCACCACCCTCACAGGAAAGAATTTCTTCCTCATATCCAAATTAAAACCTCCTCTCTTTCAGTTTACAGCCATTACCCCTAGACCCTCTTGTGAAATATATCCCTGGAAACAGATAATAGGTTAGGACAGAAAAAGAAAAGCTTTAATGCCTGGATCCAAGGTAACAAAAATGGTGCTTACACATTCCCACAATGGGGCCACTTCATGAGAAATCCCCCAGCTCCAAACTCCCAGGAGACCTGTGTGTAGCCAGGGTTGAAATCAAGATCTGAGTTCTCCCCTCTGAGCTCACCTCTAATTATTAACAACACTTTGCTGGATTTATATACATGCCAGTGCAGGAATCTTGTTCTCATTTTACTTATTTTCCGACCTGTCTGTATTAGCACACAACTTGGGAAAAAAAAATCTAGTTTTACTTATTGTAGTATTTGGGAGTTCTGAAAAATTGCCTGCCACTAGAGGTTATTCAAATTCTGGTCTTGATGTATTAGCCTAGACAGTTTTAAAGCCATATCTACAGCGAGTAGTTAGCCATACTGCTGAACAGACATTTTTTTAAATGAACTACAAAGAAAAGTCTATTGTGGTTAGCTTATTTTATTTACAGCATTTCACATGGTGTGAACATTAAAAATTTACAGAGTAATATTGATTTGCAGCTTCATCAAACCATTTCTACCCAAACTACAGACCAGAACTGTTTCAGGAAAGGTGCCTTATTCAAATGGTTATTTGTGCTGCACTCTGCCAGGCAGCCATAAATTCATCTCCTGGCAGAAAGTTAAAGAGGAGGCTCAGAAAGTAAATAATTGCCAGGAAGCATCAGGAAAGGAGTCTGCCAGTGGATGTGGGAGAGGAGGAGGAAAGTGGTGTGGCTGGGAAGGGTTTAATAAATGAGTTTTCCGTGGGTCCCCCAGCCTGCAGGGACACAGGGTGGCACTGTTGTCAGCCACATGGCTCCAAAGCATCACCCTTTCCCAGCTGGTGAGAAAGGATTTTTGTCCTTCCTGTCACTCTCCAGAGTACAAAAAAACCTAACAAATTTCAATAGACCAGAAAACCAAATCGTACTGGGAAAGTGGCACACAGTTTTTTTCAGTGACACTTCTGCCTCACAAGTGAATCACAAAATAGGAAAAAGGAAAAAAGCAAGCAACCAAACCCTCTAAAAATCAGAGAAATCCAAGTAACAAACAAAAATATCTGACAAAAGCAAAAAATGTGTGTGATGGAAATAAAGATGCCCTTCTCTAACCTCATTAATGGGAACTTAATTAGGTGTAAAATCTATGAAAGACATTGGGTATGTGATCTTTTATCCCATTAGGAGAAAACTGGGCTAGCTTCAAATCTGTGGGAGACCTAGGTGGGATTCATATGTAAAAAGATACATTTCCATCAGGAAAGATATATTGAAAACATCTGGTGAAGTTCTTTGCCCAGTAATTTGTATGTCTTGAAAAATTATATAAAGAACCCTTTTGGTCCTCTTTGTATAAAACACGTGGAATTAAACTGTATTTCATGCAGATGTACTAAACTAGGTTATCCAGCTTTCAGTCCCTCTGCTCACAAGTTCTGCTCATGCTTTGGAACTCAACATCCAGAATTTCAAAAGAAATTGCAGTGGCAGGATGACCAGACTTCACTTGTCAGGACAAAGGAGATGAAGTTCCAGATATTTTGGAAGTACTAATCTAATTCTGCTGCTTCTAGCCTAACTTTTTTTTTTTTTTTTTTTTTTTTTTTTTCACCCNNTTTTTTTTTTTTTTTTACTTCACACTGCTATAACCCAAACAATTTCACAGTAAAACTTTCAAGTTTTCACCAAGGTAAGTTACAGCAGGATTGAATTAATCTTAACTTTTTTAGCTCATTGTTCACACTAACTTACCAGCACAGTGAGGGCCAGAGTTACAGTTAATTCATTTCAAAGCATCCAGAGCAGAGGAGATGAAAAAATGAAGACAGGATTTGGTAGCTCAGTCTAATGTTTCTGAAAAAAAGCACATTAAAAGAAAATCTGTTAAGAGCAGACAAAACTTTGCTTGAAGCCTGTGGGTCAAATCCAATAAAGACCTGGATGACTGTGCAAGTTCCACAGCAGCTGTGAGGGGGTGAAGAGAGAATTCTGGGCAATTTGCAGTGATCTGGGTGCATGGATTTCTCACTGGAAGGACAAGAGCAGACAGAGCCAGTGTCTGGTCTCTGTGGCATCACCTCCCACTCATGGGCTGGCTCTGGGGGGCTGCTCTGCCCTGGGGGGGCACATCATGGAGGGGCTCTGTGCTGGGGGCTGTGAAAAGGCAGCAAGCAGGAGAACACCTTGGGGTGATTAGCAGTGGTTTGCTGTTCTGTTTGGAGGCCTTTGTCCCCTGGCTAAATTACTCTGTGTTCCTCAGCAGCTTGTGCTGGGGTCTGAAGACTCTCAGGCTCTTCAAGTAAATGTAGGTGATTGAGTCCATCAGTGTAATCCATTACCTTCCTCAGCCTAATCTTTTAAGTCTCTGGTAATTTTTTTTTTCATTGGCAAAGTACCTCCAGCACCCGCAGTTTTGCTCTAGGGGATATAAACAAGGCAGGAAAATTGTTCCTGTGAACACAGAATTGCTTTGGTCCATAAAATGGGGCATCCCAGGAAGGATTTATTATTTGTAATGGTCTTATAAGCGATACTGAGATAAAAGCAATGTGAGATTTGAAACAACATGAGTGTTTTAAGGAGAGATCTGAGTGACAGGAGACAGGGAAAATACCTTCCTTCCCTTTGCTGGAATTTCAGCGTGTTCATGGAATCAAAAGAAGATTTACACTGGGGAGAGGAAAGGAAAGGAAAGGAAAGGAAAGGAAAGGAAAGGAAAGGAAAGGAAAGGAAAGGAAAGGAAAGGAAAGGAAAGGAAAGGAAAGGAAAGGAAAGGAAAGGAAAGGAAAGGAAAGGAAAAATTCAGTCATAATTTAGTTAACTGCCATCAAAATTAAAGGCAAAGATCCTGTTCAACGTTATTAGGCAGAATCAACCTTCCTAGAGAATGCTGTGGACCTGGGGTTTGCCTGCAGTCCTACTTCCAAAGTTGTAAAGTGGGGCTGCTTAATGGAAGTGCAGGTCGTATCACTGGGAAAATGATGCAGGAGGGATTTGCATCTCTACCTAACTCCAATTTTTTCTCTTTCACAAAGGTCTTTCTTAATGGCACAGTTCTCTGCTACCTTGTCATACAAACTACTAAAGGAGGGAGGGGGAGGAAGAAGTCCATTCTACAGAAGTAGGTACACTGGAGAAGTATTTAGGTTTTATAAATAGGTCTATAAATAATACATTTCTATTTCTGCTGGTTTTATTGCTATTGATATGCAATATAGTCCTCTGGGCTTAAATCTGCAGATATTTTTATTACTAGAGGTCGTTGCCATGTTGCATTGTACAAATAGCACACGGCATTCACCTCGGCAAATGTTTATTTTTGCATGCCTCAGTGCCTGCCTTGAAACAGCAGTGCATTGGGTGTTATCCATCTCTTCTACCTGTCCTTAGATTTTGCTAAGTGCATACTTTTATGGATCAGTTGAAAAGCCCCAATCACTCTGTAATTTAAGATTTTATGCCTGAATGCTGGATGTCATCTTAATAAGTGTGGTGGTGTGTGTGTGAGTGTCAGGAGGTATAAAAGGAAATCATGCTTTGTTTCTGTGATGGATTTCTGTGACTATTTCATGATACTGTCTGTACTTTGCTAATTGAATAAGGATTATTTTGGAATGAGGAAATCTGTAGCTGCCTAATAAGATTCAGTGCAATTAAAATGTTAACATAGATTGCTGTTAAAGGTGCAATTCCTTTTCCCATTGTGAACTGAAAGAGCTGAGATGGGTGGGTGGTCAGCTGCTGGGTTTTGTTCTCTTCCTGCTTACAGCATGGCATACCACCAGTCTGCAATAATTACCCTTTTGAAGCTTGCTTTAATTGTATTGTTATATATGTCAAGTCACCAAATGAGACCCAAGGCTGCTTTCCTGCTGCTCTGTAACCACCCAGCAAAAACTTGCAGCATCCCCTGAGATATTTGGGGGCTGGCTTCTGAATTTTGCCATGTCCTGCCTAATATATCCACAAACAGCCATGCTGCAAAATCACTTTGAAGATACAGAGCTTGAATGTCTGTGGGACAGCAAAACCATGCTTTGTGTTCCCCACGTGCTGAGTCTGACCCAGGTGGAAGTTGGGGTGCATTGGGCATCCCAAACTATTGAGGCATTACAGAAGCAGAGAGCCAGGCTGTGGCTGAATCCAGCCCCTCCAAATCTATCTAGTGCCCATGTCTGGAGGGTGATGGAAACCAAAGAGATGTACCAGTGCAATTCATAAAGCCCTGAGACTACAGCACCACTTCCAAACAGGGCCTAATGAAAGGAAAAGCTCTTCCCTTCTCCCTTGTCATCACCTCTGTCACATCATCCTGCAGAGATCAACCCCTGGCTTACAGAAAGGCTTTCTCCTAAAATATATTAACCTCATCTCTCTCTCATGTCAGTGCTCTAATTGAGACTTAATGTGTTTACCTCTGCTTTTGTCACCCTCCCTCCCTCTCCCCTTTTATTGGAACCATGTTGGAATAGCATCCATAAGCACAGTGCCCTTTCCTGCACATGTCAGATGGGCAGAGTGCTGTCAGTGAGACCTATCATTTAACCACTGGTGTTCTGGATCATCAGCACAGTGTCACAGTTTCACCCTCCATCCTGGTGCTTTCCCTTAAGTAGGCTTCCCTGCTTAAGTCTCATTTTCAAAATGATGGCTTGAGAGCACGTGTTAATTGTGAGATTTAATTATATGGTGGAGAAGTTGTGAAAATTTCCTCCTAATTAACAAGGGAAAACTTGGCTGGGGAGAAAGGGTATAACAGGGAAGTACTTTTTGCCTTCCATCATTAACAGCTCCTGCACTGGTGTGTGCCCTGGATCATTGCCTTCCCTGGGTGAGGGTGAGCAGGTGCAGCTGAAGGCCAAGATGTCCACAGACAAGTACCTGCAAGGAAAACACTGGTGCAGGAGCTGGAGGTGAGCAGAGCTTTGGCACTACAAAAGGAAAATATCCAGAGAGTTTCAGGGAGCTTCTCTTCACAGGCATGTTGACCTGAAGCAAGCAGGGTAAGGCCAAATCAATTTTACTCTGAGGTTTCTTTCCAAATTGGCATCTAGGGATTCAGTTCAGATTCATATCCAGGCTTCAGGAACTGCATCCCAGCATTAGATGGGAATTAGAGACTCAAACAAAAAGATGCTGCTCTCATATGCTGAGAATCTGTTTCTATTTCCAATCTGCCTGCCTCCTAATGTGCTTTTCCAAGGTGGGACAACCTGTTTTCTTTCATCTTTTTATTTTCTTTTCTCCTTTCTTGTTCCAGTAGCCAGTTGAAACATTTAGCCTTTCTGTTAACTCTCATTTCTCCTTCCTTTCCCTGGGGCAGGCTCTCAGAGAAGCTGTTCTGGCTGGGAGAATGAACAGAGCCCATGTCAGTATCAGTGAAGGGAAATGAAAGAATAGGAGGTGTTTAATGCCCTCTTTTGGGTGAGGCTCTCTCACAAGACCTTCCTAATCAAGCTGAAGGGGTCCAAAGGGTTCACAGCAAACCACCTCCTCCCTCTGCCTATTGCTTGTTCTCCCTGCCTTCAGTCTTTGTCATTGCATTATGCCATGGATGGGTTTTTTTTTACCTATTTGCCTCTGGTGCTAAATTGTTGATGTCCTCAGGGTTTTGAAACACTCAGCTCTTCCCAGCAGCCTTGGCTGTCACTCCTTCCAGGGCTCCCATATCCCACTTGTCAGTAGGGGAGTCTTCTAGGTCCTGGCACTCAGCTTTCAGAGAAGGAAGAGTGCCACTGGGAATTCCTGGGAGACCAGGTAGCTGTGGGGCTGTGGCAACAGTCTACAGCTCTTTCTTTTGCAGCAACTCAGTGTGGTGGAATTCATCTTGTGTAATTTTGGAGACCCCATACAAGTAGAAATTGCCATGTTTCAGGATTTCCAGATAACTGGTTTGAACACAATTGAAAACTCACTTTTCTAAAAATAAAAATACTTCATTCTTGTTTTCTGCTTCTTTTAAATCAGAAATTGCATTGTAATGCATAATGCAACAATCCTCATAAAACAAGCATTTGAATCTTTGATTTTGACCTGATCTAAAAAGTTTGGATTTTTTCCTCTGACCTTTTGATGAATTCAATGCACACCCATGAAAAATCCTGAGAGTAGTAGTGCATTCTTTTCACTCATCACGCAGTCACCTTATCTGACATTAGAATTTAACGTGCTTTTTCTTTAAGGCACACTGCTCAGATACATAATTCTGTACTCTCAGATTTCAGATAATGAATAATCATTTTCACGGATCAACCTAATTAGGTAGCTGAGAGCATTGCCTACAACAGAGTGAAAAAGTGTATATATTCACAGCTAGACAACTGTTCATTAGGGGCCTGACCTTGGAGCCATTATTCATGTTGAGTGGTACTCACTTATAGCAGATACTCCTATTGTCTTCAGCACGCATATTACTACATAAAATATCATCTGCCAATGTTATGACTTCCTCAACATCCCAATATTTTCTACCTACAATGACACCTGGTGTAAATTATGCAAGCAAATTTTTGATGGGAAGGCAGCACTGGCAGTGGTGCTGTGCATTTCATCTCATCCACAGGAAAAATCCCTCCTGACACAGCAAGCCCCTTCCCACCCTAGAGCTGGGATAATCACAACTGGCCTTGAGTATTCTCCCAGTCTGTTGCTGTGTGATTTAAAGTTTGTTTACTTTAACCCTCTTGAGGAATCCTGCCTGACCTTGCTCTGCAGAAGGAAATGGCCCTGACCACCTGCAGCTGCCGGGGCAGGGACCAGCAGCTGGGGGCCCGTTAACATATTAAAATGCACTAATGCAATTGCAAGCAGTTGTTTCACCAGTCCCTCAGGGATGAATGGATTTGAATTGCAGATTCTTGTTTTCTTCTCTGGGGCTCTCTGTGTTTTTCTGTCCATTTTTCCTCCTCCTATCCAGGAGATCTGAGTCCCTCTCTGACCCAGCCTGGTCACTCTGTGTGTCCTGCACATTGGCCACATGCCATCCAACCCTGTGTACCTACAAACATCTGGAAAGGGATGGTTGGGAGCAAGCTGGTGCTGCCAGGCCTGTTCATGCAGCCATTCATGCCCTTCCCTGTGGGAATTGAGAGGGGATTATTGGGTCACCTCCCTCCTTGCTGTGTTGGTGGTTAGTCAGTCTCCTGTTGCAGCAGAGAATAAACAAAAGCTGTTCATCATCAGACATCCATGTAACAGATCATCACATCCTTTTTTATTTCAATGGTGGAAAGAGTGCTGGAGGCTCCTTTCTCAGAGAGCATACCAAGGTGAGAGGTCAGTCTAACATGGAAGAAGAAGTTGTGTTTCAGGGACAGATAATCCCTTTGAAGGCTTGGGATATTCAGGTTTTCTCCTCATTTTGCCATAGACTGCCTGCAGGACCTTGAATAAACCACTGATCTCCTGCCCTGCCTTAGTGCCATATGACACACTTGAGACCTGTATGCCCTGACAGAATATTTCCTGCCCTATCTCTGTTCTGTCTTCCCCTTTTTTTGTGGTTCAACCTAGCTGGAAATGAAGGACCTTGCAATTGCATGCTCACTCCCCTCCCCTCTGGTGGGATAGAGAGAAGAATCGAAAAAATGTAAAATGTGGGCTGAGATATATAAGGAAGATGTAATAACTGAAATAAAGTAAAATACAATTATCACCAGCAGCAGCAGCAGCACAGTAATGAAAAAGTGAGAGTAATAAAACCCAAAAGAAACAAGTGATGCACAATACAAGTGCTCATCCCCCCTGGCCAAAGCCCAGCTCATTCCTGAGCAGCATTTTTACCCCTTCCAGGTAACTCCCCCCAGTTTCTGTACTGGACAGGATGGTCCTTGGTGTGGAATGCCCCTTTGGCTGGTTCAGGTCAGCTGTCCCTGCTGTGCTCTCTCCCAGCTTTTTGTGCAGCTCCTCATTGAAAGGGCACGAAATACTGAAAATTTCTTGATTTAGGATAGTCAATACTTAGCAGTAAATAAAACATCAGAGTCTTATCAACATTTTTCTCATACTAAACCTAAAGCACAGCTGCTAAGAAGAAAACTGACCCTATCCCAGCCAAAACAAGGACATCTTTTGAAATAAGCCTGTGCTACCTCGACTGCCACTCTGCATCCAGCCCCACCCAGTGCTGGCACAGCCAGTCCCCTGCCTTGCCTTGCTCTGCAAGCACCTCTGTGCCACAGAGAGTAACAACCAGGCAGCCCCTGTATTTGTTTAATGCTTTGCTGGGTGATAGCTTTTCCATGTAGGTAAGCTCCCTGGAAGAAGAGGAGGCAATGAGCTTGTGCATTGGCTTAATATATCAGGCAAGAACCTTGCTGAGTACGAGGCACCCTCTAAGCACCATGAGCGATTTGTGAGCGGTGCAGATGCTATCTGCTGCCAGCACAGTGGGCTGTGTTTCAATATGTGAGGCATGTGTTGCTGTCAGGTTTTGTCAAAGAAAGGGGGCTTATCTTGTCTTGTGATCAGGCAGCTCTGGATAAAGCCATGGCACAGAGCGCTGACATCGACACGGGGAGCAGAGAAGCCTTCACAGGGAGAGCAGGGACAAGGATTTTGTGTCCAGCACGTCCTCTCCCTCTCTTCTTTCTCCAATGAGGAGCTGCCCAGAGAAATACATCACAACTGGGTTTACTTCAGCTCTGTGGGTACGTACAGGACCTGGTGCCCAGCCACTGGGGGTGTGTGTAGGCCCAGGGTGGCCAGACAGCAGGGAACAGGACTTGTGGCCAAAGGGAGCTGACACTGGGCCAGCTCCCAGGCCCCAGAGAAGCTCTCATTAGCCACTGGTATCATTCAGCTTTCTGCTGTGTCTGATGACAGCAAGAGCAGAAACACATTCCCACAGGCCAGGAATTATACTGGAAGGGCTTTCAAGCCCATCAGTGTCTGTGTTGTTGTTAGAAGTTTGGGCTTAAGTATTTCTCTCCTTGCCTTTGCCAAAATCAGTCCATGTACACCAGAGTTCTAAACTCTATTTCATGGGGAATCAGGTGAAACTTTTGAGCCTGATGATTGTAGAAGATGATCTGAGTAAACTGGAAGTGATCAGGAGATAATAACTTATCAATATGCTGTTAAAATACATCTGGTCTGGGTGGATCAGGTGTCTATTCAGATATTCACTGAAGCAGTGGAAATCTGCATTTTGTTTGAGAGCATCAGGCTATCAAGTGCATTTTATACTGTCCCAGTCTCTGGAGTCATGTGATATCTTCTCTCTTGTAATTCTTATCTCTTTTACAGACTTTCCCCTCTCCAAACCACAGGTTTGCCTGAACCTTGCCCCAGGATAAGACCTCGATATCTGCCTTGGGGATGGAGACTCAAGGGCAGCCCAGCACTGCTCCTTTCCCAGCCAGCTGCCCCTCCCTGTCGTGCAGCCTGTGCTGCCCCATCACTGGGGCTGAGCTCTTAGCAGCTTTCAGATGCTCCTTTCTCATGTTGAGAGTGAGACAGAAAGTGATTGCCAGAATTATCTCAGCCCCATTCATCTGAGAAGGGCTCTCTGTCAGGGTTGTGATTTCCCTGATTCCTGTTCCACAGCGCTGGCACTGATACAAAAGAGAAAAACCACAGACAAGCTCCAAGTCTAAAAAGAGCTGTTGCTGTACAGCAGCCCTGTGATGACTTACTGCCAACAGACATGTGAGTTTACCATAGATCTGCTTTAGGTCATAAGTGCAAAACATATCTCTTTAATATTTAAAGATGCTTAGCACAAAAGCATGCATAATTAAACAGCACATCAGAGCTGATAATTCCAAATAATCTGCCTTCTGAAAAGGGATTTTTGTAATTTGTTAACTGGTTTGAAATCTGTAGCTTAGCAGCAGGAGTATGTTTGCATTATAAAATGAATAATTTTAATTGTTGGGCGGTGTCCATTCTCTCTGAGAAGAAAAAGACAGATACCATGAGAGAGGATTTTTAAACAGGCACATAAGTGTGGATTCAGCATTGCCCAAAGCTCTCTGTCTGCCTGAGATATATGTCTCATTTTTTAAAAGCAAAACTATATTCCTACCACGTGTTGCATTGCTTTCTCTCCCAGGATATTTTCATGTACCACAAGGAGCTCATTGATATTAACCCTGTCTTTCTCCAGACAACTCAATAGTGAAGGAATGACTATAATAAGAATGATCTATTAGTCAGTGAAACAAGTGACATACAAGACAAATATGAAAATATTAATGGTGTCAGGTACAAAATACAATATGCTGTGAGCTTTTCATTGCATCCAAAAGACCATCTGAGCACATTTTCTGCCTGGATGCTAAAAATCTATGAGGAAAAAAATGTGCTTATGATCCTTTGCAAATCATGCTTTTCAGAAGGGCCAAAATACAAATTGATGTGTGATCACAGCCATACTTTAATGTAAGATCAAAAAATGTCAAGTTTTAAGGGCACACGCAGATCCTTGATCACACAGGAGGTTTATTTACAAGGCAAATCTTTAAAAGCCTATTTCACTGAAGTTATTTCTGGAAGTTACTGAAGTTGTCAGAGTCTTGTTTACATGTGACAGTGCTGGGACAGCAAATCCCAGAAGGCACAGCTCTGCTGCAGTGAGGCTGCATTAGCTGTTATTAACTCAGGACCTGGAGCTTTGCTTAACTCTCTGCCACAGATGGTTTCTCTCTTTAGGCTGGCTGGGGGGAGGTCAGGGAGGCTCACTGGAACTGTCAGATATAAGTGTCCTACTCAGTGCACTGGTTTGTGTGTGCCAGTCCAGCACTTCATTGTCATTAGGGGTCAAAAAAAAGACTGAACTGGATGTGCTGGGTTCTGCTCTGAAGAGGCCAACACCAGTAATGGAGAGAGAGAGAGGGAGTTTGCTCTCATAACTGGAGAATGCAGTCCAGAGGGGTGTGTTCTTATGGTGTTTCCTGGAAGTGGTGGCATCCAGAGTGGATTTACAATCACTGCAGGTATCTAAATTAATCTGACAACAAGTGAGTCTGTCAGGGCTGCTGTACCCAGAATTAACAGGGAAGAGACATGAGCAGCCACATCACAGCTGCTTGTGAGGGCTGACTGGTGTCACACCTGACTCTTCTCTGGTTGTATTGGGAGACCTCAGCATAAAGGTAATCCTAATAGATCATCATTTTCTTGACCTTCAATGTTCCAGTTATCTATCTGAATAAAGGCCCAGAGAGACATTAAGGCCAAGAGCTAGTTAAGTAACCAGTACTTGCATGTGTAATTTTAAAAAAAAAGAGGCAAAAGAGAGGAATTTGGCTGTCTGACTTGGCTCCTTTGGAACCAGAAGAGCAGATGAGTAGATCAAGGCAGCGGGCCTGAGGCCCCTGTAATTGTGCTGTAATTGGTTCAAGGGTTGATTTTGTGCTAGAATTTGTCTGGACCCCAGGGGCAGACCTGGGATTCAAGGCTACCCAAAGGACCAGGATGTCCCCATCATGGAGCACACCAGTAGCATGCAGGGAAGGCAGCTTTCCTCCAGAAAGGATCTAATGTGAATGAGTCAGAACTGCTCTGTGAACTGAACCAGTGCACAGGGTCAGTCAGGGGATTCACTGCAAAACAGCACCATTGCTTGGAGCCCATCACAGCTGCAGACACAGACTGGTGCCTCACCTTCAGTGTCTGGGCACAGGGACTGTGCATGGGTGGTGATGAAGCCCATGTGAGTCACTGTGTAGCTTTGGACTCCACCACAAAACTGCAGTGGCCCCAAATGCACACCATCCAAGTTCAGCTGGTGAAGAACATGCATTTATAGATTTTCTGTGAGGAAGAGACAAGGCTTTCCCATCCAGCTACTGTAATTTATTTTTCCTCTAATTCCCTGTCTCTTGCCTCTCTAAGTTGAATGCTCTGGGAAGCCATTGACTAGTTTGACTGCTAATAATAAAGGTCTTCACACTGGCCACAGAGGGATAAACAGAGGCTGCATAAAGTGCCATGTATCTCTTCTCTCTCAGAGCTGCTGATGAATGCTGATGATGGAGGAGGATCCAGGGAACTGCAGCCTGTCAGCCTGACCTGGATGCCTGACAAGGTTTTGAAGCAGATGATCTTGTGTGCCATCACACGGCACCTCCAGGACAACCACAGGAGCAGGGTGAGCCAGGATGGGTCTAGGAAAGACAGGTCTTACCTGACCAGCCAGATCTTTTATGACCAGGTGACCCACCTGGTGGATGAGGGAAGGCTGTGGATGTGTCCATCTGGACTTCAGCAAAGCCACTGTCCCACAGCCTCCTCCTGGAGAAGCTGCAGCCCTTGGCCTGGGCAGGAGCGCTCTCAGCTGGGTTCAGAACGGCTGCATGGCCAGGCCAGAGCGTGGGGCTGCATCCAGGGTGTGCCTGATCCTGGTGCTGCCTCCCAGGGATCACAGTGTCCCAGTCCTGCTTAACATCTTTACTGATGACCTGGATCATTGAGGGCATTGAGTCCACCATTAGCAAATTCACAGACTACACCCAGCTGGGCAGGAGAGCTGATCTGCTGGAGGGTGGGAAGGCTCTGCAGAGGGATCTGCACACTTCATACATACCACACATCTTCTAACCTAGGTGGTGCTTTCAGCCTGCTCTCAAAATTTACTCACCATGGTGCAGTAAGCTCCAACTCCAAGACTGCAAAAAAATCTCACTCTGGGTTGTTATTACCCCCTCCTCCTCAGTGAAATGTGCTGCATGATTTACTTAACAAAGCACCAAGAAAGAAAGCTACTACAGGTTGGAATGAGTTTTATTCCAGAGTTTACCTATCTAAAATGATTAATGCATGCTTAATAACTTCAAAGATTTCCCATCTCTTCAGAAGGAGGGGGTTTCTTCAAAGCTTTCAGACAGATAGTCTCCCTTTCGAGTTGATGAAGGCATGGTCCCAGTGGAGATTTTACATTGCCAGTGTGCACCCCTTCAAAGATTTCACTGTTGGCATGCTGTATTTGAAGATTTCCTGCCCTTTGTTACCCATTCATTTCATTTTACAAAAAAAAAAAAAAAGTATATTAAAAAAAATTCATATCTTTGGGGTCTCCTTCAAAGAAATTTCACATCACACCCCTGAACCCTGGAGAAGAGCAGCACACACCACATTTTGGGGTTTATTGTAGTGTAATTAGCATCTCTGAGGAAAAGAGCTGCCCTTTACTAGAAGATTTGTTTTTCTTACTGGGAATTGTCTTTGATGTGCTTTGATTCAATTGCCAGATCATTTTTTCAGATTAAATGCTGAACAATAATTCCTCAGCAAGTTCATCATTCAGCTGGAAGATTTTTGGATCAAGGAGACACCCACCCCTAAGTCTAGAAGGAATTAAAAGTGTTTGCAGGAATATCAGAGAAAAATCTTCTGGGATTTTAAGAAGCAAAAAGAAATGCTCATCAGAAGGAGATGCTGGGAGTGCAGAAACTGTGGCTAAGTTGTTGCCTGGCTGTTTGTGGAAAAAGATGTACAATAATATATTAACTCCTGGAGAGCATATTTTAAAAGTTTGCAAGGACTGCAAAAATTTATAGCTGCTTCACTTCCACTACTCAGTCCTATCAATATAGTTTAAAGTAGAGCTGAGAAAGATATAATTCTTCTAATGGTTTAATCAATTTAAGAACACTGCTTTTACTCCTATTTTCCCCTGTGTAATAAATTGTTAATTAACGTGAGTCAGAAACACATGAAAAAAAGGTCCCAGCCTCTACAGGCTACTGAGAAAAAGAGGTAATTTTTGAAAATGTAAATAGTCTATGAAAACAGGTAGAGTTGAGACTCTGGAGCATAATCAGTGCTACATTCCAAATAAACAGTAGTGCTGTGTTGTTTTGAATGCCTTTTCTTTCTAGTTGTCCTTTGTGTTGCCCAGTGAATGCATCCATCAGCTCTTCATGGCTCAGTAATTCATGAAATTCTCTTTCCATTAAAAATAAATACTGCATTTTATATCCTCAAGATGGACCCCATATTTGATTGTCTTTTCCATGGCTGTGTATATTGAAAACTATAAAATTATAATACAACTATTAATCCCCTGTATCTGCTTGTACCTAATTTTTATTAAAAATGTATTGTGCTCCAGCTGGCTCATAAATTACAATGTGGTAAAAAGGCTCCAGTTGGATTACTTCTGAAGGAGAACATATTGAAATAAAGAAAGGCTTACTGATTAATATTTTGACTTTATATACAGTGTTACTAAGGTAGCAGCTTGATTACCATAGAAAAGAATTTGTAGTTAACTATATTGTAGATCTGGTGAATGTAACAATGTGAAGCTTGAGGAAAGTGGCATTTACCAAAGAAAACACATTATCATCGCTGATCAAATCTTTCAAGTCATCTTCTCCTTTTATGAATGACATAAAAAACTTACTTTGTTTCAGCAGTAAATTAATGCATTTATAGGAATGTGGCAGAACCTGGAATCACATACCATCTGTTCTCTGTCTCTCAATTGCTACCACTGATTGGTTTTGATAGCCTCTCTAAAAAAGGCCTAGAAATAGCTGAAATGGCTTTGTCTTTAGTTTTAATACCATGAGAAGCAAAACTGCTTAATTATGTCTCATTTGAGAAGTAATGGGAAAGGAGAAATAAGAATATTTGGCTTAGAAGCAACTAGGGGCCTCCTTTCCCATTTTGTAGGCTTAACAGTCAGCACGATTTTGGGGGTAAAATTTATAGATTAAAAAGTACACCGTGGAACTCAGTGTGTGAACTGAGAAATTTCAACTGAAAACTTAATTATTCCAGTTCTCACTTGCTGCCTAAGACCAGAAAACCTGAGGTAAACTCACACAGTGGACCCAGTCCTCAAACTGGAGGCTGTGACTGCTCATAGAGGAAGGAGGTCACTGAAAAAATGAGCTGCTTTCTATAGGGAAACGAGGACACAGGCACTTGGACTATGTGGGCTTGGACACAGCCCCCATGAGGCTTGGTTGTTCCATTTTCCATCCTGAAATAGTTTGATTTCAAACTTGTATTTTACATAAAAACCCCCAAACTTGGTTTCCAAAACAGCCCTTTGCTGTTTTTTGTCTCTCTCACATCTTCTCTCCCTCTTTCTCACACTTGCACACGAGGCTATGATCCACTTTCATCAATAAGACAACAGAGAAGGTGAATTTTTTTTCATACTTTTTGAGTTAAATGAGAATAAACCCCCATTATTGTCTGTACTTTGTCCCTGAAGTTTTGCCAATAACAATGTTGGCTTTACTAGCTGTGTAGGATTGAAGATGCTGTCACGGTGTCAGACCACATACCAAGATGCAGGACTGCAGATGATTTGAATTTTCCAGTTATTTGTCTGGTCCTTTTTGGTCAGCCAAAGACTCATGAGAACACCATCAAGCAATGAACAAGGAATGGAGTATTGGAAACAGCAGTGGCAACTGCATAACCTAGAAAAAAAAAAAGATTATTTAATGTCTGCCTTTCACAATGTTTTGGGCCAACCAAGCAAGGAGATTTACATATGCTCTCTAAAGGTGTCAGTGCAAGAACATAAACATTATCTTTGATGTACTATAATGCTGACAGACAAGATATACACATGGTAACACCACTTTAGAAATAAAGTGGTATTCTTCTTGATCACAGGTATTAACAACCAAATGTAAAGCCCAGTTAATTCTCTTCTTTATCTGATAACAAAGAAGTAGCACACAGGAGTTAATACAGCATGAATACTGAGTAGTGAAACAAACAAAAATAATCACAAGTATTTGGATGCCTTGCAGTATTCCTGACCTTTCCTTCCCTTAGATAGGCAGGCTCCCAAGGCTGATACGTATGTGTGGCACCTGGATGAAACATCTAACACAGAATATGGCCTTGCATCACATCTGAGCTGGAAAAAGTAATTTGTTTTCATTTGTGAGTATCTTCCATTTTTTTACTCATTATGTTCTATTTTTACAGGCAAATCCTGTGCAATTTCTGTCCTTGGTTGCTAAGAGTGTCTGAACAATGGCATCTGTCTGTGGCATCTTTGCTCACGTCTGCTCCCAGCCCTTTCTGGTCCTGGGACTATGGAAAATGGAGAGCAAACAGACAAGCATCCATTATTATGAGAGCCTGCCACTGCAGCCAATCCAGCTGAGCGAGGCCATTTGAGGAAAACATTAAGAAAACAATTCCAGTGATTGGGACATTTAGGTTTTGGTTCCTTTCAGAATTTTCACTACAATGCCTCCCTCCTGCCCATCCTTTGTTGGTTTTTTCTCTGTCCAAAAGCAAAATGCAAGGCTTTGAGACCTCAACTCCTATCAGAAAAGAGAGTTATGAGGCTGAAATTTCTTGTATTTCTAAGGAATAGAGTGGGAAAGATATCCCACACTAAGAGGATACGTCTTGGGGTTTAAATCCTCTTGGAGTTTAAAATTCACATTAAGTTCAAATTTTAATTTTTAAATTTAATCTTCTGGAAATTGAGAATTTGCTCCAATGGCCCAAAAGGGGACTAGTTTCAGCTTAATGTATATCACTGGGGATTTTTGAATGACTACTGAGAAAACTGTTTCACAAAAGCTGAGGGAAATATAATGACATAGTTAGCTGAGGAAATTCCCATCCAAGACTTCTGGGGATGTCCAAGTTCATTATATATTACATATTATTTATATTATTTATTATATATTATTTATTGTTGTCAGTGCTTTCTAGTGTTCTCTCATCTTTATAGGTGAGCAAAGCATGGCACAGGTACAGGGCTTGGGATTCTTACACCTCTTTACCAGTTTGTACTTCCTGGACACAACCAAGTGGTCTGTGTTAGTTCCCACAAGCTGTACAATGACCCCAGGCCACTGCCCTGGGGAGATGAACTCTATTAAAGAAGGACCAAGAGAAGTTTCTCCAGCATAATCCACTTTACTCACTCAGCAGCAGCATCCTGTAGGCAGGTATGGTGCCTGCCATTCCCCTGTGCTGGGATCTGAGGCAGTTTGATTATTCAACTGAACAATCGCCAGCACTGTCCTGACTTATGGGGACATTTTGTTCTTCTCTCCAAAACAACTCATCCTTTTACAGCAGCCAGAAATCAAGGCCAGAAATTCCCTGTATTCCATGCTTTTAAACATATCCAAGCTTGCAGATATGTAATGAAACATGGCACCTGTGGAATTTGTAGCAGCATTAAAAAGGGTGAAATATTAAACAGGGGAAAGAAATCAGTAGCTATGTACATTCATTACTGCTTTACTAAAAAACATCCTGAGGGATTTCAAGCATAGAATTCTAGATCTGAGTGGATGAGCAGTTCCTGAGGATAGAGGTTGATTCCTAAATACACATGGTGCCTCTCTAGTCCTGCAGTCAGCTCATTCCTGGATTCACAAGCTGTGCCCTGTTGGGATGGGCCAGGCTCACTCTGAAGGAGCCCTTTGCTGGGAGATCTGTAGTTAACAGGTCTCTAGGAGATTTTGGGACTGCACCTTTTCACCCATGGTTTTGTGCTTTGGAGGTGCACAAAGGCTCAGCACACCCTGCTGCACCTCAGAGCTTCCTCAAAACACCTTGGGCTCTGTCCCAGCCCATCGATTGATGGAGCCATTAAGAGCTGAATGGACGGACAGTAACGATCCCATTCGGACCGATCCAATTTCAATGACATTGTCTCATACAATTCCATTAACATTGGAGCTGTTACAGCCTCAGTGACAGATTATTATTTCTTTTAAAAAAGGAAAAGGAAATTAACAGAATATATTGGATTGTGCTGAATTGAGACAATAAATAATGGAATGTACCAGACACTAACCTCTCCCTTCTGTAATTCCAGGAGGAAAAATAGACATATTTACCACAAAGTTGATGACATATGTAGCACTTAGGTTAAAATATGTGGCAAATCCTTATAACATATGGGTAGAATTATAAAACTGGCTAGGTTTCATATTGACTGCAATTTAACTTCAGGTGTAGAATTAGACAGAAAGTATCTGTCTACATCTATCTAGCAATGCTCATTGCTGTAGTCACTGAGCAAAACACACTGATAAGTCCTCTATAATGGAAGAAACAAATTCAAATAGCTAAGTTTGTCAGAAGACACACAGGACCAGTGGCAAAATGAAGTGGGACCCCTACATGAATATTTGTGTGGAAGGGCTCTTGAGGGCACAACCTGAGCAGCTCTATTCTCCAAACCAAACATACCATACTGGAAGATTTGACAGGAAATGGGAAGTGAGTTTCAGCTTTAATTAGAATGAGAGGACTTCTTTTCTTTCTAATCTTTCAGGAGTGCTCTGAGCTGGTCTGTCTATCTGTATGTGCATCTGCTTCCTTTTGTTTGCTTTGATGTGCACAGAGTCTGCAGACAGTTGTGGGTACCAGGGGGAAATTTGTGTCTGACACAGTGAGAGAGGGCAGCAGACACAGTCCCTGCTCCCAGGTCTGGCATCCCCAGTACCATCATGAAGTCCCCTCTGTGTGGGAGAGAGCAGTGGGACAAGGGAAGAGCCTGATGGGAGGAGTGATGGCAATTTTGGTGGAATTTAAGTGCTGCCAACTGCAAGGTGTTAACACAAAGCTAAAGCAACAGCCTGATATTTTGCAAGGGCAAAGTTTGATCCCTAAGGGGAAAAAAAACAGAAATGCAGAGTTACCATTCTGTCTTCAACCTGCTCATATCTGCATTTTGTCTTCACCATTTCTACAGATTCATCTCTGCAGCTGTGCAAATAATTAAAATTACTGGAATGCTTGTGGATGGCTGCTTTCATCATACTGTCTGCAGGCTGCAGTCAAGTCTTACCACAGAGACAGCAGTGGGGTTAGTGCTGGTTGTAGATCTGCAAAGCCTTTCTTTGTAATATTCACCTTTGATACTCTTAAGCTGCCTTTGTTGAGCCTTTGCTGTTGTTGTGTAATCTCAGAAATGGTTCATTGCACACTAAGACCATTTTTTCAGCCTCTTCAGGTATTTCAAGTAGCAATGGAAGTTTCCCCCACCCCTTAATTCACAGAGTGGAGGGGTTTTGTCTTACTGTAAATTGTCTTTTTCATAGGTTAGCTGATTTTATAACGTTATCAGGATACAGGAAATATCACTAAAAGAGCTCCAGCAACAGAAATTAAAAAACCCAAGCATGAGGAGAGATGACATACTGAGTTCTGAACAGCAGGGATCTTCACAAATTCACCTTGCCTTGAGGAAAAAAAGGGATTCACTATTTTCACTTTCTCTTGAGATCTGACCCCATCTGGCTCCTGCCAGGATGAGCTTCCAAGTGCTCACAAAGTTTTGTTTTCTGGTCCAAGCACTAAGCTTTTGTTTATTAATAAACACTCATAAATCACTCTGATTTTGAAACAATTTCCTACAAGTAGCAGAATTTTTCATAAGATTTAGACACAAAAAGCATCTGATTTTCACTTTAGATCACTTCAAAAGGAGAAGCTTTGTAGCATATTCTATCAGCTTTACAGAGTTTGGAGTATGTGTGTGTTTTTATGTATTTGTAAAGTTGACTTTATAGTTGATTTTGTAATCAGACACAGGAGAGAGGGGAAAACAATCAGGCTCCATCAGTGTAACCTATCAATTTAAATTGTTCCACTTATAAAGAAATTGGCACATTCATTTATACATATTGTTAATTATCTTCACTGTAGTGATCTAAATATTCCTCACAGCTAAATGACTGCAGCATCGTGGATTATCCTGAATTTAAGGGAAAAAAAATAGAAATGGGAAAAGGCATGCACAAAACATAATGAGATTCTCATGGGTTTAAAAATGTTTCTGCATATTCTGTGCTCCTATAAAGCCATTTAAATGAAAGAAGCATTGGGGGAAAAAAAAAAGAAAGAAAAACTCTCTGCCTTAAAGACGCACACAGACATAAAAACTTATTCCCCATGGAAATTGTGCCTCTAAATGACAATTCACTTTTATGAACACTTTTATTACAATATAGATTTCCTGCAGCTAATTTCATCAGTTGTCCCACTCTGCTGCTACTTTCCACTGCCTCTCTAACTTCTTGTTATCTAAGTACGGGTACATTAATTGCTATATGATGTAAGAGAGTGGGCTGCATGCCAGAGCCATAAGCAGGGAAGCATTTTGCCTGGCAGGTCTCCCTGATGATGTCACCCAGCTGACTGTGTAGCAGTATTTAAGCAATATTTCCATGTGATGGATTAAGTGTCATTGATGGATGTGGCAATGGAATCTCGGGAGTGTCATTTTAACAAGACGTATACGTTGTTGGACGTATTTCACAAGTCTCTGTAATAATGCATTAGTCTCACTGAGAAGGAATAGGTGATTAGTAGCACTAATTAGAAAGTTCTTGGAGACAGACTTTGGTTGATGAAGTACAGTGTGAGCTTTCAGTCATTAACAATACTGCAATGAGCTCAAGGTAGAATCAATCTAGGAGGGTGATTGCACAGAAGACATTAAAAATTATACATTCCTTATTAATATATTGATTTGCATTCTAAATTAAGTGATGGCATTTAATAAAGAAGAAAAAGAAGAAGGGAATTTTTTTTCCTATTTTATTTGCTGTGTGAGTGATGTGTAGTTCCATTTCCAAGTGAGGAGTTTATTCTTCTGTTATCTGCAGCAAGATGTGCATTTATGGCAAAAGAAAAAGAGGAGCACAACAGAGGGAATTACCTAGTGCCTGGGAAAGCTCATTATCTTGGATCTAGGTGGGCTGGAAGGCCTTTCACAAACATTGCCAGTCATTTCTTTTTTTTCCGTGTGGCAAAAGTGAAGAAGAAATCAATTTCTCATTCTGCAATTTCCATTTCCAATTACCAAAGCTGAGGGAATCTTGGAAATGGATGAGAAATGGATAATATTTATGGTTCCATTGAAAATGTTCACCCATCTGAACCAGTCCTTGCTGGGAAATAACCCTGAACCCAGCCATCAGGAGACCACATGCTGTCTTTGCAGAATTGGGCTGGAGGCAATAGTTTGCTATCTCTGCTTCCAATCCTATGTGTTAGTGTTGAGTGGCTCAACAACCATTTCATTCCATTAAATCACTCAGCCAGTATCTGGAGCCCCTGCATGGAGGGAAGTCTGGACCTGTGGAACCATCCAGCACTTTGTCTCATTCCAGTCCTTGCCCAAACTTGCCATGAGAAAGCCCTTCAACTTTTGGTATTCCAGGGTAACATCTGTACAGAGCTGCTCTTATGCTGCCACCCAAATGAGCAGCTATTCTTGCCCTGGAACTGGAGATTTTGGGTCAGTGCTTCCACTGGAAAACAAAATATTCATTCAAGGCAAGTGCTCTCACCCTGCCTTCTTATGGACCTGCTGGTTGGTATGTGCCACAGCAAACCCACAGCTCAACAGCATGAGGTTCTGAAATATTTTTCTTATTCTTCTTTACTGATCAAAAAGATCCTTTGTGAAGTTTCTGAGTTATAAGCTCCATCCCAAAGAGGACAACTCTGAGTCCCAGACAGCCAGAATGCAAACCAGAGCAGGGCACAGCAGGGAAGGTGTGGGTCATGGATGCCCACTTTGCAAATGGGCAGGAAGGGTTACAGGCCAGGCCTGACCAATTTCCCTGCCTAGAAATGCCAGTGGAAAAGATGCTTGTGCTCCCTGAGTTCACAGTCTGTGTGTGTCTATGAGCTGGGCAAAAAGATGAAACCACAAAAGCGTAATGCAGCTGTCAGCAACACCAGAATTTAAGGCAGGAGCTAATTCCTGTATGCTCTGGGTGCAGATCTGTGGTTGCCATCAGCAGGGAGGAGTCTGCACCCTATGGGATAGGCTCCTGCTGAGAAGCATCTCTGTTGCACCTCAAAAAATCCTTTGAGAATTGCAGCTGCATCATTTTCAGCCACCTAAGTCCAAACTGCACAAGAAGCCAGAGGCTTCCCATTGCCTGAAGAAAGGGAGCAGGTTTAGAGGAAGTAGAACTCCTGCTAGCAGTGATGTGTGGTACTAAGAAAAGCTGTCTCCAGTACTGTGTCACCTCACATCAAGCCTTTGGTGTCTGGGAGCTGGGCTGTGACTTGGTATCTTCAGTGATGCTGCACAAACTCCTGACTGCCCTGGGACGTGCATTTAGGGACACTTCAGCCCACTGTGTCTCTCCTATGCTCTCCTTGCTTACTGAAACACTGAGTTACACTCACAGATACAGTGCCAAAAGCAATTTTATTTTGATATAATTATGCTTTTGCAGTCCTATCCTGCATATGCAGCTTGGGACTAATTCTTAAGGAAGGACTCTTCTGTCTGCCACTCCTTTTGGAGGTTCAACTCCCTTTTCGAGCTTTGTTGTATCAAACTTTTATTTAAAAGTTGTATCAAACTATTATTTAAATTATTCTCCAAGATTTGGATAGAAGTAGATCATGCACATGCAAAGTGAAGGCAGCTCATTTGTGACCTCCATGCCCCCAAATGTGCAATATCTCCATGTTCAAGTAATTTCACAGCAAGCCAGTGTAACTTAACTTCAGACAACGTGTGCACATAGAAGGGAGCACATAGGCTGCAGGCAAAGAGGTGTGCTTCCTTCAGGCAAAGAGGTGTGCTTCCTTCCTCTGGCAGCAAATTTGGGAAGTGATGCAGCCTCAGATTTCAGCCTGAGGCTGAGTTGGGATGTGGCTGGGAGGCAGCACAAGTGGGATCTCATAAGCTCTCCCCCAGTCTCCCACTCCAGGCAGAGTGGGGTTGGAAAGGGCTGCTTGTCTGTGTCAGCAGCAGAAGTTGCCACATCAAAGCACAAAGGCTGTGGGACTGATGGCTGCCTTCCCTTTTAGTCTCTCTCTGTGCCATGCAAACATCTATCACATGTGTTAGACCCACATTCTGTCCTTAAACTCTTCTGTCTGGAGAGAGGGATAAGCAGATGACTTCCTCCCCCTGCGGTGTTTTGGGGTAGGGTCTCCCTTAGGCTTGCCTGTGGAGAAGGAGCCTTCACATGGATCACCTGCTAGGGTAATAAGAACTCTCAGTGGCACAGGACATCTGGGTTTATAGGAAGGAAAGTGGTAAGCTGGGAAAACAGGTGGCCACAACTGAAGCTGAGCCTTTCAAGAATTATATTTTTAGCAGATGTTGAGGTCTGAGTTCTGCTGGTTGATAATTAGTAGAATGGGCATGAGAAACCTGCCCTGTCCATGAGTGCCTTTTGAAGATTCTGCATTTGTGATGAGTTATTCAGATCATTCTGAGACAAGACTTTCTTTTCACTGGTTAAAAAAAAAAAAAAAGAAAAAAAAAAAAAAAGTAGCAGATGGTTTCTGTTACAAAAAAACCCCACACTGAAACACATCTGCTCAGGGAATTTTTGGAGCCTGTCCCCTGAGTGGCTGACTGCAGACTGCAGACCTGGCATGCTTTGGTTTTGATGTCTGGAGTAAGTTTATGGCATGGCAAGGCACAGAGGTTTATCAACTCACCCTGTGTGCTAAGGAGAAATTAAAGAGTGCACCCTGCAAGGAAGAAACAGGATCACTAAATGTTAGCAAATCCTCTTAAGAAGGTTGAGTCAGAACTGAAAGCCTCTCTTTAATCAAAAGATTTCTCCAAATCTTGTCTTGTCCTAAAGATTAGAGACAAGTAAAAACTCTCCAAGGAATTTATCTTTATTTAAACTAGAATTCTTCTAAATTTTGCATTCCAGTCCACGCTTAGAAATTAGGATGCTAATTTCAAGTATCTTTTCAGATATTTTTGTGAGAAATAAAGCTGTTTACATGAGCACATGTGCATGAGAGGCCTTCTTAAAGGAAGAAAAATAACTTTTCTGAATGCTTTCAAGTATTACAAAGAAAGAACAGCAGTATGTAGGAAAGCAATGGGAGCTACAAACAATTTTTATGTTTGAACATAAAGAAGTTATGAGCTTGTTTAAACATAATGGGTGGTGGTCAGAAGATAAATTATGAAAACCTTGGGCAGAGGGAATTTCACAGCGAATTTGTTTGTTTCATTGTGTTTATTCTTCTATCATTCTGTGCAGGAAGGTCAGAAGGGTTTTTGGGAGACTTAAGATGGGTTTTTGTCTCTGCTAATTGCTGCCATTTGGCCCTTGCACAGAACTTGATTTTACACAGAGATCCACACTGCATTTTGGCACAAAAATTATTATTTCCTTATTAGTTAATAATGAATATAGGTCAAAACCAACACCTTTTGCAAAAATCAGAAAGAGATTCTTGGAAAGGTAACATTCCTTACCTGTAAATTCAATCCCTATGGGTCTGAATCTGAACAGTCTGTGATAATCTCCCTTCACAGCCAGCAGAGTGATCTATTCCTCTGTGGTTTTCTCTCACCAAACCAAATACTGAGGAAAGATTGGAGAAGTTGCATCCTCTAACTGTGAAGCCTCTTTGTTGACTGTGAAGGGTTCCAGGATGGTGACTGGCTCAGAGTTGTGTGTCTCATTTTTAGTGAACTTAAGCAGGGACACGTAAATCCAACCTGTGGTGGCTGAGCCTGGCTCTGCATGTTGGCAGTTTGAAAGGTGACAGGGACAGATGTTGGTGAAATGTGTAGCATGTGTTTCACAATGTATAGCAACAAGTCCATCACCAAGATAGGAAGAAGTGAAATTTTTCACTTGATCTTCTTGTGGAGGGGCTCCTTTCTGCTTTGATGGACACCAGCTTTCTGGCATTAAAGTCAAGGCTGTCATTAACATTTTAATCCTGAGTCCTTCTATGCATATTCTTTAGCTTTTTCATTTTGGATCAGGCTGTTCTTTTGAAGCACATAATCTGATTTTTTTTCCTACTTACCACGCTTTGGCTGATGTTCCACAGCAGTCTTGAAGCACACAAGTTGGATTTCTTTTTGGCTGAAACTAAACTGGAAGATGCTTTCCAGATGTGCAGCTTCTAAAGGGAAATCCATGCAAGACCCCAGGGCTGCTCAGGAATGAAGCCCCTTACACCACATATGGGGTTTGGGGTGCTCAGTACCAGAGGTTTAATTCTGCAGGGCCCCTCCTGCCAGAGCTCAATCTGCAACTTGACCAGGTGTATTCCTCAACAAAAAGGTGTATTTTAGGGAAGAGATTCTAGGCACAGCTTTACCAGGCAGGACTGATGCTGTTGAGGAGCTGTATCCCTTCTAAAGCTCCTATAGTTTACAAAACACAGTTTATCTGGTAGGAGCTATCATATTTGAGAAGTCCTGAGCCTATAGTTTACTGAAATCCCTCACAGATGGGCAGACCTTTGCCTTCAGGCAGCATGTGAGCAGAGTTTTCTGTCATTTGAAAAAAGATTCACTTTTTTGTGAGAAGCAGGGAGCAGTTTTTGGACAGCACAAGCTGTGTGGAAAGGCTGATATACTTCTCCTTGAGTGGAGCCTGCTTGCACACTTGATATAAATTTAATCATTAAACTTGCCATTCTTTTTTATTAAAATAATAACATCTTCCAGGCAATCAAGCTGAGTTTCTTGAAACTCAGCATTTTTACCTGTTTATTTATGGTAACATCAAAGTGGGGGCAGTGTCATTACAGTGTGTAAATAACCAGGGTTATGTCCTTGCTCGGTGAAATATCAGAGCGTTGTATGAGTGGGAGGGTCTGGCTGTTACTCCTGGGAGGCTGTAAACTGCACAGAAAATAATTACCTTTTTTTTTTTTATTTCAGTGTTTTTCATAATACAGCCATACTTTACTGTTGTCTCTCAAGATCTGCTGGTCTTGTGTAGTGTCTTCCATAACACCTCAAACAGAAACTGAGGAAATCCTCAGGCTGCACAACCTGATGGTTCTGTGCAAATGAAATCCCTCAGGCAAGTCTGTGCACAGCAGAAGGACAGAACACATTCTGCTTTCATGCATTAAGTGCAGGAGAAAGGGTGTCAGGGAATAAAATAAGGGTTTGCTGGGGAAGCCCTTTTGCATTCCACTTCATTTCAATCCTTCTAGTGTTTTGCCACCCAGTGGCAGACCAGAAAGCTTTTGCACATCAGAGAAAGGAGGTATTTAAAGGTGACAGCTAGCAGTGGTAGCTCTACAATTGCTCACTTCCATGAGCCCAACATGTATTTTATGTTTTACAGTGACTGCCACACCTGCAAGGTGTGCAGATATCACTGCACAGCTCTGAGCTCCAGCTGAAAAGGAATCACTAATATGTAAACCCAAAAATGGTAGAAGGAAGCTTTTTAGTGAGCCTGGAAATCTGATCTCTGTGGGGCCACGTTGAGGCTGTTCCAGAGGTGCTGCTGGCACCCACATAAGGGAAGATGTAAAATCACCCCTAAATATCCACATGTGCATCACCAGGAGAGAAAACTGTTCCTATGTGGTAAAACAAATGTAGCAAAGCAAAATTTCAGTTACTGGCCTTGGACAGACTCGTTCTGCCACAGGTTTCTGTAGTCACCACAGAACTGTGTTAATCTGCTCCTCCTGTGCACCACACAAGTGCAGGAGTATTTGTGCTCTCAGTCACCTCATCTGCAAGGATGAGGAGTCTTCATAGGGTGCTTTACTTGGCCAGACCCAGTAATTAGCCATTGCATTTGCAATTGCTCATCATTTCAGTATTTATTCATTTTTCATCATTTACCCATGGAGATGAGATGTAAGGCATGGAAATGTGAAATCCATTTGCCAAAATATTCATCCTGCCAACACAGTGTCTGTGATATTTACACTTGTGATGCACTGATGAGTAAAACTGAGATTTTTGTGGGGGAGATATTCACGGACAAAGGCTTTGATTGGTGTTAGAGCTTTTCCAGGGAATGGCATATGAGGTTTCTGCCACTCCTTAGCAGACCACTAGCCCATTGTGCAAATATTTGTTTGTCCTCTATCCTCAAATATTTGCAGCTGTACCTGTAGCCAGTGTTTCATTTTAGCATTTCTCCAAATATTAAATGTCCTGAGCAAATGCATTGACACAGTTCAACCTGCTACAAAACCGCCTGCGCTTTGTAGAGGTTTGTAAATTGCTTGTATTTATTATTCTTTCCTTTCTGACCTCTTTCTCTATATTTTTGTTCTCATTTAGCTGTTCCTACACAATGACATGCACTAAGTGTTCCCTTCAGCATGTGAATGTCAGGATAACCTGAGGTTAAATTATAGCTTGCTAAAGGGGAGCCTTGAACCATGTGATGCTATGTTTCCATTTCTTTCTTTCTGGGGTGGGGGTAGGGGGCAGAGGGAGGAGGAAGAGGTTTAGTGGTAGCATTTAACAAAATATCTAGATTCTATCTTTGTGATTTTGCTCTTTATTCACACTCTCACTTAAGGTGTATGCCATGCCTGTGTGTGTGTTAAACAACATCTGAAGAAGTTGGAATACATTAGCATTTTAAGTACCGTGAAAATGTACAGGGAACCATCTGGGACTCTGCAAATTGTAATATGAAGAAACAAGTTGTATTTAAAAGCTGCATTTAATGTTTGGAATAAAATCTGTGTTTTCTTAACAGCTGAGAACAAAACATTTTCTAGAACAAGGTTTAGCTGCCTGGGCTCTCCCCAGCGGCCCAATGCTGCATTAAACAGGGCAGGAGGGTCCCACTTTGCATAGTTTTCCTCCCTCGATGGAAAGAAAAGTCTTGATGGCTCTTTTTGTTTGCTTACTTTCTGGTTCTGGAGGCAATGTTAAGAACTCAGGTGCTGTGCTACAGAAAAACCAAAAAAAAACCCCAAAATAAACAACAACAAAAAAAGAGTTTCAGAGGAATATACCTGAAAACTCTCAGTATTGCTAATTCTTTTTTTAAGGTTCACTTGCCCATGGCTGCCCATCAGGCCTCTTCACCCTGCCTAGCACATCTGAGAAGTGGGTGCTCTCCTGTGTGCCTCCCACTGCTCTCAGTAAACCACTTCTCTTCTCTGTGCTAATGATTGACTTTGTCCTGATTTTACTTACCTGCCAAATGACTGTTTTGCTACTTCACTCAGAGTTCCAAGCATGGAAATTACAATATTAGAAAAAAAAAAGACAGGTGAATATCAGACCAGGGTAATTAATAATCTTTTCTGCTCCAGTGTTTCCTTATGAGCTTTGCCAAAGCTGCATTTCAGGGTAGCTGCTGAGGATCCACATTATCCAGCTTGCCTTGGCCAGGGTCAAGGTGAGTTGAGCAAAACTGGCGAGTGTAATGCCCAGATTAATTGAGGATAAGCTGTTCTGCTCATGGTATTAGATTTACAGACACCCTGGATTATTAACAGACAGAGCATGCTGGAGATGATCATCTGACACTGGATATGATGAGTGGGGGCTCTGAACATGCTCCTTGTTTCACTCACAATTGATTCCCATGGCATATGAGTGTGTGCTTGGAGCCAGGCATGCTGCAGAGCCCTGCTAAACTTAATCCCACAGAATTCCCAAAGAATTCCTATGAAACCTGTGACACACAGCACATGGCAAGATGGTAAAGTAAGAAAGTTTTATTGCCAGGCTATAGAGAGCCAAAATAGGTCCTGCAGCTCCTAATATGGCTCTAGGCAAAGCAAACTTTGTGCCATGGAGCATCTCTGCACAGCTCGATGTGCACCAAGGGGTACACGCTGCTGCTCTGGCTTTGGAAGGGTCTGCTCTTCCAAGGCAAGAATTGTGCCTTCTGGATAGGGATCTGGGCTATCCAACAGAGCAAGCAGCTGGGAAGGTACAAGGGAGATGGGATGGCTCTTTCTGAGCTGGTCTAGACACAAATCTGGCCCTGAGGAAGCCTCCAAAAACCCCCTCTGCTCTTCTCCTGTGTAGGGGCCATACTGTGCTAGTTCAATCTATGGATGGAGTTTGTTCCTCCAGATAAATGGATGTAGGATTGCTAGGAATAGATCAGAAAATGACAAGATGTGGTTTCCTGCAGGCTCCTCTTTCTCTTCTAGGTAACAACTGCCTACATGTGACTGGTAAATCAAGGGTCTTGTTGCTTTAAAGCAGAACAGTGCATCCAGGACTACAGACCCTAAATAATGAATAATAAGAATAATGTTATTGAGCAGCTGCAACACTGCAGCCAGTACTTAAATGTCAGCTTTAAAAACCTATATGCCAAATATATCTTCTCTTGGAAAGAATATTTACCTTAATGCTCTCTAATGAAAAATATAGCTAAAAGATTTATAATTACAGTGGCACACTTAGAAAAGATTTACAAGTATCAATGTATCTACTGAGCTGAAAGAAAATCCATTAAGTTTTGTCCCCTAAAAATGGTTGCTGCCTTCCCTGTTCCCAAATAAAATAATATGAGTAGATGTTTTTCCTGTGAACATTCATTAAATGCTCATCAGGCATAATCTAAGTGACAGCAGAGCTTCAAGACACAAATCATTCTTATGTACCCTCACACTGGATCATTCATTTAAATATGTACGTGTCTCTTCTTTTCTTTTTTTATAATGATGCCTTTCTGTTGCAAGAAGAGATGTTTGATTGTTCTTTACAGGTAACACTTTTTTACCCCTTTTAAAAAATCATTAGCATAATAGAAGAGTGACATTTCCCCACTTATATTATGCACTAATAAGAGAGACAATTTTAAAATACATTTTTGCTCTTTTTCTTTTAATGGAAATGTTTCTTTAAAACAAACTGCCTGAACTTAAAGGATGTTATTGCTTCCCTTCCCCAAAAAACCTTCTCTTTACAAGGAAAACCTGAATACAAATGAAATCCTTTAGTCTACAGAGAATAGAGAAAACTAGAAAAATTGAATGAAAATGGACTGTTAAAGGAAATTAGGAGTATATGCTGCTTTTTTGAAAAGTCTCATGCATTAGTTGTAAGTCTTTTAAACTGGCTGATTGTTAGCAGGAGAATGAAATGAATTGGACCAAGATGCAGACAGAACACTCGAAATTCATTGCTACATCCACCAAGTTGGAGTTGAAGGGAACAGCAAGGCTTATCCTAAATGGAAAACGAGGCAGGAAGGAGCATTTACATTGTCTGATGCAGAGAGAAAGGTGATGCAAATTCTGCTTAGAGGTCAGCCTGTCATTGCCCTGACTCAGTTGCTTGGTAAAGGGGAGGGAGCTGTCTTGGCAAACTCTCTCCACACGCCTATTGCACTCGTGGGGGTGGGATGAAAGCCACAGGAGACCTTTCTGTGAAATGGGAGCAACTAATCAATGAATCCATGCTGGAATGATGTCAGTCACTGGTGCAGCACATAGATTATCCTGCTTGCAGACTTAATGTGCCCAGCACAAGGGAGTTATTAAATCCTGAAGAGAGCCTGCCCCAGCAGTGGATGCCTGGCTAGGTGTCATGGTTTTAATTGAAAATTGTATGTAGGATGTAGTTTTGATACTAATTCTTAAAAATGTTATCACAGAGGCGAGGGGTGGAATGTGTTGGTTTGTCTTGGCCCGGTTTCTGGTAGCAGGGGGGCCACAAAGATGCTGCTGGAAGTAGCTGATGGCTCTGGAGATGGACATGGAGATGGACATGCTGCCAGCCAGGACTGGGCCAGTGAGAGAGGCTGGTAACACCTCTGTTATTGCATATTTAATGTCTCTGATGGCATATTCAGGAAGGAAATCAAACCAACACACTAGGGCTCCACAGAATGTCTTGGTCGTCTCCTCCTCCACGTGCCACCCTGGGGCAATGACAAAGTAGAAGGGTTGCAAAGCCCCCTGCCTCCTCCAAGGACTGCTTGGTGTAGGTGTTCCTTGTCTAGGAAGGGAAGAAAATGTGGGCAGCCTCTAACCTGGTGATTTGTATGAAGGCAGCCAAGCCCCTGCAGAGACAGGGCTGCTGAACTGTGCACTAGTCTGGAGTCACTGCTGATTAGATACTGAAGACAGTTATATCCATATTTATACACACCAGATTATAGGTGCCTATATCCCTCAGGTCCATCACTCTATTTTGTATCCCTCTCCACTTCTCCCCCTCAGGGAGGAGTCCTACATGAGCAAAGCACACAAATCAATGCTCCCGATGTCTTTCTTTGCATTCACTTACTCTCTTGATAGCAGCATTTTCCCTCTCCATAGATCACTTTACTATAATTTAAAGTCATCATACACCATCATCTATTTGCATTCCTGCAGTTTAGTGTCTTTCAGAGGTTGTGTGTAAAGCAGCTTCAATTCACAGGTGTAGCTTAAAAAGTTATGGATCAGATCCAAGTCTCAGGGACATCCGTCGGGACATTTCTGCAAGCTCAATTCATTCTGCAAAAGGCAGTGGCATGGTCAAGAGGAGGGGATGCTGAATGTGATGGTTTACCTGTCACTGACCTCAGGACCAAGATATCAGTCTTTATTTTCTTATCTGATGTGGAAATTCTCAGGGGAATTCTGTCATTATCATGATTCCGTTCACTTCTCCTTGAAACATGCCACATTAACTTGCAAAGAAGGTACGTGGGCTGGAGATTAAAATGAGTTTATAAGGCATCCATACAATATTAGCAGTGGAGGGCACAATTCTCCTTTTAATTCAGTGACAAGAAAGCTGAGCCTGGTGGGATTATGCTTCATCACTTCAATATAAAAAGAAGATATACCTAAAATGTTCAAAAGTGTCCGGATTCCACAGAAAACGGGAATGTTTATATCCAGCAGTTTGCTGCTTGGGGGAAACCCCTGTCCCTGTTCCAATAAGAAGCAGGATGTTATAGCTAGAGAGCAGCTGGCTCTGTCTGTCCTGAGGAGCTAACATGGCACAACAGCAGCTCTGACAGCTTCAGGAAACAGCCAGCAGCGTGAGCAGCGATGTGAGAGCCGGAGCCGTGCGCCGCTCTCGCAGACCCAGCAGAATCCCTGAGTGTCCAGCAGCTCGGTGTGCTCAGCCCTGGGTCCCCTGCAGGGTTTGCTGTGGTGGGGCCAGCTGCCCTCTGCCTCTGCTCAGGACTCCTAATGGGGTTTGTGGACTCGGGCCACTGACACAGTTAATGCAGTAACTGGATGCAGAAAGTACTTTCCAGGCTGGTCTTTACACAGGCTGCACCACTGCTCACGGGCTCCAGCATGAGTTTCTTCTCCTGCTTATCACTTTTGCTGTCTGATTTCCTCACAGTGAGCAGTGTGCTGCAAGGACAAGGGTTTACAGTCCTTTTCCATGGCTTTAGTAGTCTGTACCCCAACTCCCACCTGCATGGTGGAAAAGAAGATGTTTCCCTGATGCATTAAAAGTTGCAAGATGATGTAGCTAGCAGGCCATACCATGCAGCTCTCTCCTGTAGTTAAGAGGTTTATAAAGAGTAGAATCTCATAGCAAAATATATTCTACAGATTAAACTCCACCATATTGGAATATCTTGAGGTCTTTAAGCACAAGGTCATGAATCTGTCTGCTCATCTATGAAAATGGAAATAGTGGCACAGCAACTAAATTCTTTTAATTGGCTGTTCTCCATGTTTGTTACCAGTTGTTTATTGGTTTTTTTTTTCATCCTTGAGAGATCAAGTGTTCCTCAAATATACTGATTAAAAGATATTTATCCATCAAGGCCCCTCTTTTCCACAGACAGCATCTGCAGTAACTGCTGCATAGCTCAAGAGCATATTCTGTCAGCCTGGTACTCAGATTTATGACACTGATGTCTGGATCTGTACTTCCACAGTCTGGCAGAGAATCAATATGTGCAACCCACCAGCTAGCCATTCCAGTAATTATGATAACCCTGTAGACCAATAAAGTGGGAAGTGTTTTGCTGCTATTTTTTTCTGAGACACCAGAACACATCCTCATGTTTAACAGTGTTTTACAATTATTTGAATAATCAGGAGACTTCCCTGAAAAAGGATCTGTGAGGAACACACCAGCCCTGTAGGCTGCTTGTGCTGCAAGGCTGTGAAGCTCCAAGGCTGAGTGAGTGGGGTCAGCTCACAGCCACAACAGCAAAGTTTCCAACAGTACCCTTGAGAGAGGTCAAGCAGCTGGTGTGCAAACTGTAATCATATAGCACTGTGCCTCGTGCTTCCTTGCCTCTTTGACACACTCTCCTAGTCCCTTTTGCCAGATATGCAGAGTTCTGCTCTTTGTCCATGCTGAAGCAGATGGGCATGTCCAGGTTGGGCCCTGTGAGGGATTGGAATCCCCACAGTAATAACACTGTTGCTTCCTAAAATCAGCTGTTCCAGAGGTGGCTGATTCACACTGCAGCTCACATGGGAAAGTGGGTTCAAACACGTCCTCTGCTGAGCTCTCACTGCAGCTGGGCTGATAAACTCTGCAGAGCAGCAGGGGTATTCAGTGGGACTGAGATCTGTGCTGCCTGGTTCTTCATCCATGGCCTGTGCACACTTGGTCTGCATTGGCTGTTTTAGCTAAGAGTAGGTCCTGGGACTGATGGGTGAGTGATGGGAAAATACCACCAAGGTGCCCCTGAAAGGTGGGAGCTGGTGCAGTCCCTGGGAAAGCATTGGTGGCAGTGAGCTGTTGTACTGATTGCAACTCAGGGTGCAGTAATAACTCACTGGAGTTATTATTCAAGGGTGTAGGGACTGGAAAGATCTGTGAAACACAAAATGTTGGGAGCAGAGAGGAAAGTCCAGCCTCTCCAGGGGCTGTGGGAGGCAGATGAAAGGGTCAGCTTGACCCTTTTGTGTGATCTGCAGGATTTTTTTTCCAGAAGAGTTAGAAAGAGGGATGAGCCTGGTGGAGCTCCTCTGGCACACAGATAAATAAAAGCCTTGCTTTGCAGTGCTACACCCAAGATGACAGAGCTTGAAGTGCTAAGATAAAACACAGAAACAAGGAACTATGGAACATGCTGCATTAAAATATCAAACTCCAGTGACAAGTCAGGTGTAGTTCAGTGCCTCCTTGGCCTTTTGATGCACTGTAATTATTGCACAGGGAAGATAAAAGCATTTCTCAATGGTTGGGGAACAAATGTCTGTGAGGCAAGAAATGACATTTCTGCCTTTGGGCCATGTTCTTTGCTGTTTCAAGAGGTGAAACATGGTTGAGATAAAGGAACCTCCATCTGTTTCTCCCAACACATTAATCATCTGGCATCTTTGCATGGAAACTGTTAGTACTTTCTCAGGTTTTGGAATATACTTCCTCCTTCTCTGTGCCCCAGAAAAAAAAAGGCATCTCACTAGGCAGCAAACAACACAAACAGTCTGTGCAGCTGTGGGAGCTGTTGGGGGAGGATTTGGTGCCTCCAAGGCAGTCTATTGATTTGAAGCCTGAATAAACAGAAGAATTAAAAAAAATTGTAGGTTTGTAACTTTTAATTATAATTTCTAGAGATATTAAATTGTAAATTCACTGCTGTTTTGCAGAACTGAAAGCAACCCACACAAAGTGAAATTTCTTGGGGAAGTTATTTGCCTGGAATGTCACTGGAACAGCCAGAGAAATAATGATCAACCTTTCTTATTCACTTACAGTGATTATAGTAAGTTAAAAAAGTTCATACTGGCTTTGGTCTCAAGAAGTGTATACATCTTTATATATGTATTTATATATGCACTTTACCTTATAGTCTATTGTAATATGTATATGATATATTTTGACAAATATTTGGTAATAAATTTTAAAATTGGCTTGAAATTTAAAACAAGACCATGGTAGATTATTTTTTTTATTATTATTGACTGATATTTTTTACCTCCTCTAGTCAATTCTTTCCATTAGGTAAATGAAACAGATACCTAACCCAATGAAATCTATGGGATTTTGTAGTTGTGCCTTTTTGTCCAGCACAGATAGTATCAACCCAAATTAGTTTTAATTCTCTACCAACCTCATGAGCTTTTTATAACTGATAAGACAAATTGCAGGGCAGTTTCTCTTCTCTTGCTGGATGAGCAGATAAACACTTCAAGAACAATATCAGGTTTGCTTTATAACTTGCCTTACAGGCAAATTATATGCCACTGAGCTTTTACACCAACATTTGTTGGGAGGCAGAAAAAATCATTGCATGGCACTTCTAGCACTGCTGACCCAGCTTCATCCCCATTTCTGGAAGTGTCAGCCCTGTTCTCCCTTGTCTTTTGATGTGGTCAAAATTATTTCTTCATCTTTGACAAAGTACCTGAAATGTGAGCTCAATACTTGTCCTGTGTGTGGCTGTTCTTGCTCTGCAGATTGCCACTGATGGATTTCCTTTGTAAATCCTTCATGCCTGAGTGTGGGCACCTCTTGCTCCAAGGTAGGACTTTCCCAGTGCTTCCCCAGTGCAGTCCCATGGATAGAGCAGTGATCACACCCTCCCAGAGGTACATCCCTGCAGGGTTATTTGAGGCTCTGCATCTCCAAATGAACTAAAGATGCACAAGTTTTAAGCACAGAGTCTCTTCAGGAACAGTGTAGGAAAAAGAGAGCTCTTGGGACCTCTGCCACAAGACAGTTTTATTGTATCATCAACTGAAAGCAAATTAGTTTCTTCTCATTTCATTTTACTGATGGACATATCCATGGATAAACTGAATTTCTATCAAAGCTCTTTGTTTTCAAACATCTCACAGATTTTTACTTCTCAATGAGCTTTTGTCCTGTTTTCCTGGCCAGGTCCTAATCCACATCTACAGGCTGCCTAGGATTGGGTAGATTAGGAATTGAAAAGGCTGCTCCAGAACTCAGGAAGGCATATTCTGGGATGAACCAAGGGGTGCAGATGTAGCAGATTCCCACCCTCTGCAGTCCAGGCAGAGATTTTGTCCCACACAGTGTACACAGGTACCAGCCCTTGTGGCAGCAGTGAGACCTTCTCCTTCCATTCCTTTCTATCAGTGTGAAAGATTTGGTCAGAAAACTTACTTTTAGGGATATTCAGCAGGTTAATGTGAGTGTGCTGGTTCCCCCACAGATGAAGTCTGAAATCATCAATCCTTGTGGTGCTAATCACAGGGGTTTTGCTGGAGCTGTTACACCCAGTGACTGTGGTGATGCTATATCCAGTGAACAGCTAAGTTTCTAGTTCTCCCTTAATGAAAAGCAAGCAGTGTGTAATGGCAGCATAAAAAAGTGCTGAGGGATGCTCTTTATTATTGCTGACTTGGGGTTTTTGTGTGCAAGGCTCAGTAAAAGCTACTGACCATGGCCATGGACCCTTCTGGTCAGTGCAGCTGAGGGCCAACAGGAACAACCATCACAGGAATAACAGTGACAGCCAAAAAAATAAAAAAAGAGAAGAGCTGAGAAGTCACAAAACCAACTGCTACCCTCTGTAAGATTTCTGTCCCACAGAACAAACTCAGATCAAGCCGGATGTGCCTCTTCATGAATAGATATGTGAAATGGGAATTTTCATGTAAATTGGTGTCAGCAGCCTTGGAAATAACCAGAGCTTGCAACAGAACGAGCTAATACCAGGTGTTTTCAAGGGAAATCAGTCTACAGATTGATGGATGAGTTTTGGGAGGATAAATTGTTAAGCTTGTGAAGATGAAAGTCTCTATTTGCAGAGGCACAAAGTTTAAGCAGCTTTTTGGATTCATGGTTTTGAACTGCAGAACAGCAGCGTGCCTTGAGCAGCCTGATAATCTGCTTTGAAACAAGTGTGAGGCAACACCAATTAAGGCCCTGTTTTTTAATGAAGAGCTGCTCAGCCAGGTAAAAAAAACCCCATGTAGCATATTGTGCCATCCATTTTAAGCAGAACTTCACACAGCCCTTCAAAGGCAGGCTCTGCTAACAAATGATGGTATCTCTGTTTTACAAGGCAAGAGGGAATGGTGTGGGCAGTGCACGACGTGTGTGTGTGTGCGTGCTCACAGTGCTGAAAGCAGCAGATTATGCTGCACTGATTAAACCAGCTTACAACTGCATTACAGCACACACTGTGATGGGAGCCAAAATATGATTGGCAAAATATACATGACATATTGTAAAACAGATAAAATGATAACAGCTTTTTGCTGAAGAGCATCTGCTATTCAGTTGGGAAATTAGGGTGGAATGCAACTGTTCTTATAAATCATAAAATGGCGTTGCCATCATCAAGAATTTCCTGTCATGATTTTTTTAAGTATGATATAGCTGTTGCTCTTGCTTGTATGACAGAAAGTTAGAGACTTCAAATTTTTTCTCTGAGAGAAAAAAGTACCTTTAACTGCCCTTTAGCATTAAGTTCTTTAAAACTTGTGCTCATTGACAAGTTTGAGGGTTAAAGCAGATTAAATGGATAAAATGACCTAACATTAGGGGGTTTTGAATTTGCTCAGTGGAATTGCAGAAGAAGGGAAAGCAGCTCTGATTATTCTGTTGTTAGCCAAACCTCCTTGCCTTCTTTTTGTAGTGGTTTACCATTTGTTCTGCAGGGCAGGCTGCACACACTGATTGTGCTGTTTTGTGTGTTGATCTGCTGGGATTGGACACACTCTGACTGGACACAGTGACCTTCAGATGCTTCCATGGAAGAAGGTCTGTTTCTTAAGACAAATAATTAACCAGTTCAGGATGGATGTTGCCTCCCTATCTACTGAATTGCTTCCACAGAGTGTAATGACTCACTACTTAATTGCTATGTAATTTTATTATTATCTGTAAAATGGTTTTCAGAAAGGAAAGGAATAATTGCAAACAGTCTGATGTAAACTGCCCCATCTTTACTGACATCCAGTCATCATGTGTTAGGCCCCTGGTGGGTATAAATTCATAGCTGGAAAGGGCTGTCCTGCTGTGTCCTGACCACCATGCAATTCCTTTATGAGAGCAAAACACAGGAAAAGTGTGAGACACTTGGTGCTCTTTGTGGTCTAATCTCTGATTTCATGGTGCCAGGGCAAACCATATCCAAATTTTCACTGTGTTAACATCTTTCCAATCTATTCTGACTGTTCTGCTGCCTGCCAGGTCATGCAGTGGACCCTCATTTTGTAGTCTACCATCTGCAGGCAAAATAAATCTTGATACATTCCCTCAAACACGTGTTACTGGGACCTACCTGTCCTGCCCCACACTGCATCTGCTTCAGCTTTCTGGCACTCCCATACTGCTTGTCTTTCTTCTTCTTTCTCCTAACTGGATCAGCTCAGGAAATGCCCATGTATATTAAGATTTTTATGGGATCATGCAGAAAGAAGAGATTCTGCCACATAATTGGGCTGCTCTGCCCATTCTGTTTATACCAGAGGTTCATACACTAAGCCTTGGCACAGTGCTCTTACATCACAGAGCATTTCAGCCTTCAGCTGTAGTGCAGGTAGGGGTCATTCTTGATTTCTCTCACAATAGTATGTAAACATATCCCGTGGATGCACAAATGTAACTTTTTTGGCTGAAAGAATGGTTTCTTTTGTCAACATACGTGTTTTTAAATGAATTTAGCACATGCTGGACAGCAAATCATTCTGATCAAGGGTCCCTCCAAACACTTCTCCCTTTTTACTGGTATTTACCCTCAGGTAAGCATTTTAATAATGCTTCTCTCTCCATTTTAAAATTGCTGCATCTAAAAGCTCAGCTGAGGGCAAACAATAATTGGTAGTTCTTGTGTCATCTCCTGTTCTGCCAAAACTCATGGTTACTGTCAGGTATCACTTTCCTCAGAGCTGATTTGTGCTTTGTTTTCCAGGCTTCCTTTTTGTCACCAGCCCTTTCTAAGGCTTCTCTCAGGTCTAACAGAGGATATTAGACTGGGTAGCTGGACACTGAAATTGGGCCATTCTTACCACAAAGCGGTGGCTGTTTGCAGCTAACTGAAAAAGTGGAGGAAGAACCCACCTTAGATGCCACCATGTCCATAGTCAAGGCTGTACAGGTCTTCACAGGCCAGGAAAGGCCTTGCATTTTGCTATGTGAGCCCTAAAGCACATGAGGTCTTGCCCTTGGGAAGGACTCATCCTCAGCAGTAGCTGGCCAGGGGGAGCTGCTCTGCTGAAATGGGTGTGAGCATCTTCCCAGGCTTGTGAGAACACAACGTGTGCCCAGGCAGCAAAAACAGCCATCAGCATCCAGGGCTGTACCAACAGAAGAAATAAAAGATCAAGGAAAGTGATGATCCATTCTACCTGGCATGGTAGATTATATATCTAAATAGTTTTTTAGTCTGGGCCCCCAAATAGGAACAAGATATTGAAAAATTGTAGCAAATTCAGGAGAGAGCCAACAGGATACTCAGGTTGGGAGCATTTTTCCTACGAGGAGATCTGAGGGATCTGGGGTTGTTCAGCCTGGAGGAGATGTGGTTTCAGGGTGCCTAATAGCTTCAGCCTCCTAGTAACTAAGAGGAGATCATTGAAAAGTCAGAGCCAGGCTTTTCACAGTGGGGTGTGGTAGACCATGAGAAAAAACAGGCATAAAATGAAATCAGCAATTGCATATAAAGATTATAAAGATTGCATGTAAGAAGGAACTTTTTCATCATGAGAGAAGTTAAGATATAGAGCAAGTTTCTCATGGAGGTTTTTCTGTCTCCATCCTTGGAGGTTTTCAAGAGTCAACTGGATGAAACCTTGAGCAACCTTTTCTGATCTCATAGCTTTGAGCATTATGTTAATCCAGAGATCTTCTGAGGCCCTTCTCAAGTCATGTTATCTGGTGACTGTATGATACTTATAGACCTTTAATTAAAAGCTCAGAATTTCTTCAGAACTCTCATCTGTGTCCCTTTGCACTGAGTGCTCTTTTCCAATTTTGAAAACTCACTCATTGCCATGACCTACTCTGCTCAATTCAACTTCTTCAAAGCCCCCAAGCTTTTCAGGTCCCTTCTCTCAGTATCAGCTTGTCATGGTGGTTAATTCACTGACTGTCCCTACTGTCCTTCAAAGACACTTGTAGGGATTTCTCAGACCCACAGTATTTTCTAAAATCCTCTCCAGTTATGCTCACATTTTGCTCACTTCTGTACACTCCATGAAAGCTTTTGTTAAGCTTTACTGTGTGTCCCTTCCCAGGGAAGTTCCCCTACATGACCTGTGTGCCATCACACTTTGAAACAGGAAGGCATTTCACTCTGCCTCTGATGGAGAGCTGAAAGACCCAAGTTCAGTTTAAACCTAAAATTACCTTTCAGTGCTTCAAAAATCATTCCAATACAAACAAGTGCAAAACTCTGTGGATTGCTTTTGTCTTATAATTTTTATTACACATTATGAAAGAGTTCAGGAACAGTCAGTAAGTTGAACTAGAACCAATTCTCATCTGTTGTTATGGTTACCAGGAGTAGAAAATAATTTCCTGTAATTTATCTTAAGATCATTTATGTCAGATACAAACACAGATTAAGCGGAATACCACGGTAATTTCTTCTTCAATTGTGTTAGGAACCATAAGACATTCATTTTTACTTCATAAATAAGGGTTACAGTATGTCATGCTCAGTCAAAGAAGATAAAATGAATCTAATTAAGTGCCATCAGAAGATCACTTTGCTGTTTTTATTGCAGCAATAAAAGTGCCCTTACCTTCTTATTCTTAGAGAAATGACAGAGATTATTATGGAAATGGGATGAGATCAAGTAAGCCTTGCTTGACCTAGACTTGGATACAACAATATCCTTGTGTCAGTGATTGTTGAAGTGAATAAGCAGTTTACGAAATCTGATGGGCTAAAGCTCATAAGAGATGCACTCCCTTTATTAGAATGAATGAAACCATATGTAAGCCTCAGACAGGACTTGTTTATTGGGTTTTATATAAACAATATCATCTTTTTATTGATCTATAGGCCTCAGTGGTGATGATGGCAAACAAGGCTTTCAGATTGATGACTGCAGGTCCCTTATGTTGATTAGTTGATGTGCACACAAGTGAAAAGAACCATTTAGCATTAGTGGTATGTGTATACCAGTATAATAATCTGGAGGTTGCTTCAGGGCACAGAAGAGCTCTGCATGGAAATAAGAACAGTGGAGAGCCCTGAGAGAGCACAGGTTAAGTGAAAGGCTGTTAAACAATATCTCAAAGACATTTTTATCAAGTTGTCAGAGTCTTTAAAACGCCAGCAGGGAGTTTACAAAAAAATAAATAACTGAGGTCTGTGAAAACTCTGCTCTAAAGCCCGTGATGTTTGAGGAGTCTCACTGTCTGTAAAGTAAAAGAGAGTTAAGGTGGTAACAACACCTGACCCATGTGTCTGAAGATTTGATGGAGAACAAATCCAGCCTCCTATGTGTTTTCAAAAAACCTGAAAAAACTAACAAGAAACCAAGAAAGCACCAAAGCCCCCCAAAATTAGTCTCTGAAGCCAAAATTATCTAAGCAGAGAGAAGAAGAAAAAACACACTGATAAGCCTGGTTAGAGAGTTTCCTTCACATACATATAATTTCCATCAGATACTGGAGTTCCTCTGATCTTAACCTATATATATATACCCATTTCTGTGCTAATACCTGTTTACAGCACATTTTTGAAAATTCTTAGGACTGGTTCCAATCTGGAAAAGGTCCTGTATGTTTCTGTGTGTCTGATGCTACATTTTTTTTGGTACCTCCAGGACTGCACTTGAAAGGCTGTCCTATCTTTCCATACTAAGACAGCCCATTTTGGCACACAGGAATAAATTTAAATAAAATTAAGTCTTGTTTTACTTGGTAGACAGCTGTCAGTTTGAGTAGTGCCTAAAAGTGCAGTCAGTGAAAGGTACAGAATGCAGCTGGAATGGTACACATGACTGGATTTTTGGTGTGGTAAAAGCAGCTAAACCCTGTGTCCCCACAAAATGATCCTGGGAAGTTTCTTACTCAGAATAAATGTGCTGGATTTGGCTGGGATAAGAGTTAATTTTTTTCACAGAGGTTGATATGGGGCTGCTTCAGGTTTGTGCTGAACACAGAGTTGTTAATATAGAGATGTTTTTGTTATTGCTGAGCAATAACAAATTACAAAGAGCCAAGGCCTATTCTGCTTTTCGTAAGCAAGAAAGTTGGGAGGGGGAGGAGGGGGGGAGGCTGGGGGGAGACACAGCCAGGACAGGTGACCCAAAGTGACAGAGGAAAATTTCAGACCATTTGGCATCATGATCAGAAGGAGGAAGGAGGGAACCTTTGGAGTGATGGTGTTTGTGTTCCTGTTGCACTGTTACTGCAATGGGGCTTTTTCTTTCCTTATTAAACTGTCTTTATGCCAACCCACGAGTTTTCCACCTTTACCTTTCTGATTCTCTCCCTGACCCTGCTGGTGGAGGAGTGAGTGAGTGGCTGTGTGGGGCTTGGCTGCTGGCTGGGGTGAAACCATGACAGTAAATAAGCCAGTTCAGCAGTTTCTCCATGCAAGAGACAGTACATCTACAAGTTTATATTTTTGTATGGGCTCAGGGCCCAAGCAGAGACATCATCTCATTCAGGAGAATGCTGTCCTTGCCATTTTCACTTTAGCTGATCTAGCAGAGATGTAAAGCACCACAAAAATCCAATAATGCTAATTTATTTAATTTCCTGAGCTGGAAGTGACAAGGAGCCAAGTGCACGCTATCCTGCTCACATGAAAGCTGATGTGCAAGTTGAAAATCAAAAGTATTGCCAAGGAGACCACAACTTTCATGGAGTTAACCCATCTCAAATGAAGGCTTCTGAAATCCTTAACCTGCTTCAATAAATGACATTTCAATGCTAATAAGGAGTGAGGAAATCAGGGGAAATATTTAAAGGAAACATATTGTAGCTGCAATTGCTGAGCCAAATCCACTGCTATAAACACTGTTGAAGCAAACACAAGATATAATGATTAGCATCAGCTAGGAATGCCCCTTAGCACTATGCCATTAAAGTTCCTGAGAGTGGGAGTTAACAAAGGCAGTTTAAAGTGTATTGGAAAATGATTTTTCATTCCATTTTAGAAACTCATTTCATGCATTGTTGTGTCATCTACTTTTAAAATTACAGTACAAGCAGAAAGACCAAAGCGTGATACTGATCTTTTAAATCATGATCCCCAGGGCAGAAGTACACGATTGACCTGTAGTTATTTGTTAGATCTTTCTGGGCCATTCAGCACAAGAGTAGGCAGGAGAGTCATAGGAGCACCTATATGAGGAGTAAGAGGCATTTGATTGAGAACTATATTAGAGTGAATAAATAGCAGTGAGATGGCTCACGCTGTGAAGTTGTGACTGGAACTCAAAGAGCCATTTCTGCTGCCGTGATGTAATCGGTGACCTACTGGAGCCAGCTCTTTGTTGGTAATCTATATCAATGCTTGGACAATAGTACCTTTCAATTCATCATTTCCCAAGAGATTTAAAGCAGTCATAGAAATATTTTCATTTGCTGCACACCATTTATTACTTTGAAGGATGGAGCAGTCTCTTCTAAACACCCACTGTGCATTAAATAGTACAAATTAAAATAAACTACTCCTCGACTAAATAAAACAGTTGCCACAGGAGCAAGCTGGTATCAGCTTATTTTCTAACATTTTTCTCAATTAAGGAGAAAGACTGTAGGAACTGGAATATAACAAAATGTGTCTTCTTACTCTCAGAAAACATATGTGTGCATATGTAAAAAATACAGATCCTGAAAATGAGAATTAATTGTATTCCAATACGGATAGTGGATGGGGAACACTATCACACACAGCTTCTTATTCCTAGCTTTATTACTTCATCATACTGGCTGAGCTGGAAATGCCTCTTGTGTATGTATTCAAGATGATTAGACTTGCAGCGAGATATTGACTGGAAAAATTACAATTTATGAGAAATGAGCTTTTGCTTCTTTTTTTTTTTTTTTGGAATGAGCAGAGAGAGCTGTCCAAATCTGTTTGAATTTCTCTGTTGCTGTTCATATCACATAGTGGGAAAGATGTCCTAAGCCATGAATCTAACAGTGTTAATGTAAGGCTTCTTTGTACAATAAAACTCTACTTTTCTCCTTTCTATCCATCTTAATACATTTCATTTCACTAGGAACAAAAGAAAATTCTGCATGAGAGATTTCTGTCCATGTTCAGAGTCTGTTCCTTTGATCAAACTTCTGGATTCAAACCATACTCTGGGGTTCTGCCAAGTCTAGCATGCATGAACCAGAGAAAACTCTTTTTGCTTTATTTGACTAAAGGCTGTATGTCTGATTCCCCAGTTCCTGATATCCTTCACTGTTTTCTCCTGAAAAGAGACTCTGATATATTAAGAGGGTTATTGACTTTGGCTTACATAGTTCTTTTTTAAATTTAACTTTAATTTTACCAAGCTGCTCTCTTGTGGAGGAACAGAGAGAGGATGGATGGGAAGCACAGATGGGGACCACTGGCCCCTGTCTTATTCTTTTTTTAATGACTGTTTTTGACCAATATTTTCTGTAAAGATATTTGGAGGTTTTATTTTGAGAAAACACCTACACTTTCGCTCTCTGTGCTTCCAACAGCACCAAAAGTCTAATTAAATTCCACCCCATCCCTGCCAAAACTCTTTATTACACAGAAAAGATATATTTTCCCAATGAAACACATACTATACCAAGCACTAATAAACATGGGCACACACAACATTAAGCCTGATTTGACATTCTAATGTTAACTGTTATGTTTATTTGCTATTACACACAATAACTGTTATGTTTATTTGCTATTACATGATAGTAGCTGATAGCCACAACTGAGGCTGTGTCAAGGAATGAAGCAGTGCACCAGAACAAATAGCAAGAACACAATCTGGCTTGGAGTTCAGAGGGAAAAACAAGGCATGTAGGGGTGAGCTGTCCTGCCTAGAGGCAGAGCAGGGCAGCATTGGAAACAGAGTGTAGTCACAGCAGCTCCCTGTTCAGTGCTGTGACTGCTTGAATGTAGTGCTTAACTCAATTTCCAGTTCAGCTTTGTGGGTCTCAGCACCCTGCAGAATCAGCACAGTCCTCACTGCAAGCACAGCGAGGAGCAAAGCTCCATCTTTGCATGTCTCCAGGCTGAACCTCTGTGTCCAAGAACAAAAGTGCAGCAGTCAGAATTATGACTGAATTTCTTCCCTGCTATGGGATTTCTGTTTGTTTTCAGTGAGGTAACAAATACCTGATTGGGAGATTAGGGGCAGATTCTACAGTCATGAAATGTTGTGTCTTCTGTAGCCCAGAGCATTCTCTGAAGTAAAGATCCCCAATTAGATGAAAGCAAATGTCTGAGGTGCAGAAGTCAGGGTAGCATCACTTCCAAGACAATTCTTTCAACCAAGGAGATTTTGGAACGAGGAATAAAAAGAAAAGACAGTAAACATGAATATTTAATCAGTCTGAGGCTCCAACAGTCCTTTGTTTTCTTTTCTTATGCAGCAGGCAAAGAAGGTGCAGTACAAGGCAACAATGACATGTCTCAGGGTTTCTTTTCCTCACCCTGTGTGTACAGCAGCTAAGAGGTTGTCAAGGCAAACAGTGAAACCTGAACAGTGCTGTGAAGGACTCAGCTGGGATGGTTCTTCTGTTGCTAATCACAAGTGTTAGATATTAACCAGGTCTGTGGTTGATATTTCCTGAAGTGTAATCAGAGTTGTGGCTCTTTCACTTTTCACAGTTGCCTGGAATAGAGCAAACTTGCAGAGCAGAGGGCAAACAACTGGAGAGAGAGGACAGGCACCCACTGTCTCTTGTCTCACAATGCAGTAATCACATGTGACCAAATGAAGCTGGCAGCAGCAAGGTACAAACCAAGCAAACTGGGACAGTGCTTGCACACTGCAGCAGATCTGTGGGAGTTTTCCACAGCTTGTGTGGGCCCCAAAACTCATTTCTGCTGTTGGGTGGGGCACCTGAACTTCTGAACAGCAGGTAACACATTGTGTCCCTCACTGACTCTTTCCCACCAGTTACACATCTCCAGGAGGCTTCTCCTTGGCCTTTCCACACCAACATCTCTTGGCCCACTGGTCATGTCCATACACATGCTGAGGTTTATGAAAAACCATTCTACAAATTAAAGTTTCCCTTGAGTCAAAAAGGTCAGGGGGATTTTAACAAATTCCAGCCCATCCCTTCCTCCAGCTAACTGTGACTTTGTTTCCGAGGTACAGCCAGTCTGTGAGTCTGACCCTGTCCTCTTATGAAACCTGTAACTGATTTATTTTCATCAGACACTCTCTCAAAGCTGATATCCATAAGCACAGTCAGGTCATGTTTTAAAGAACATCATCACAGATCTTCAACCTCTGAGATCTTGGGTTTTGTAACAAAACTCAGCTACTCGTGTTTAAATATATATTTTGCACCTGTAGGTGACACCTACACTTTGGAAAGATACAAAAGTGAATACAGATGAAATACCAGACAGAGGCTACACGAGGAAGGTGTGAACAAATAGGTTTTTACCATCTTAAACAGACCCTAAAGCTGCTTTCATCTATGTTTCATTCCCTTCCCCTGCTGAAATTGATTCATTGAAAAAATTGGTCATTTAAATTCAAAAGCCTTGGATCCCTTCTGTATTCTCCATCATTTTATATCTATGTAGCTGGAGATGTGTTGTTAAAGACCCTTTTAGGGCTCTTTAAACTCTGATATATTTCTGGAAGGACAGACTTGAAATACCAGTGGTTTGTCTACTTAAATGAGAGAAATTGTTATACATATCTCTGAAAAAAACTTAGCTTATCAAACATTCTGCTACTTAACACGTGGTTTAACCACAAAATTGAGCTTTTTAATGCATTTGCCTTGGTGACATTTGGAAGGCAAGGCACTCAGATGGCTGATGGAGGCACTCTGGGACTGGGGCAGTCATGCTGGATACCACAAAGGAATCTCTAGGATTGTCCCCAGACAATATCATCAGTCCAGCTGCAGGTATTCTAAGGCAAAAATAGGGGAAAGCTTCTAGTGTGGGATGTGGAGAAAGCTGAGTGGGGGTGGCAGCAAATTTAGGAAGCCAAAAGGATTTTGGCACCACCAGTCAGAAATCAGTGCTCTGCTTCATTCAAGCACAGCCAAAACCAATCCCCACAACAAAAGGAGGACTGATTTTGCATTAGTCTATTGTATATGGAGACTTCATTAATGAACCTGATGCAGAGAGAATCTCTGATACTGTCATGGCAGGAGATTCTGTTTTAATTATTTTATGTGGGTTTGTAATTTTAATTGTATAATTATTACAACATTAAAAGATGCAATTATATTTCAAATCTTCTTAAGACCTCAATTTTATTACATTTTTATTACTTTGTAATGGTATGATATTTTATTATTCAAAATTAGAAATTATTAGAAACAATTTTATGATTACACTCTTTTAAAATATGATCTTTTTATTCTTTCATCGCTTTATCTTACAACCATCCTCCACATCCAGTGGAAAGTGAAAGGCTGTGAGCATTTTGAGAGTAAGATGACAAGACATCAAAGATGGTGCTGAAATTTTTTTCACTTTAGCTGTAGCTTGCCTTACAGAATTAATGAAGCAGCTTCTGATGACAGAAGTGAGTTCAAAGCAAAACTCTAGTTATGAAAACAGCTTTTGTGGAGGGCTCACGTTTAAGATGAGCTATGTCACAACTGTCTGTGAGATCAGGAACTGTGTGAGAGGAGGTGGTGAAGTTGTCTGGTGCTAATTGTTCCATTTGCTCGTAGCAACCTGAATCAGAGGCAATCCTGCTGAAATCAGAAGCAACACTTTTGTTACGAGATCTGAGACAGGTTTCAAACCTGAGCAAGCCTCACAGTCCCCCATCCTGCAGCACCCAGGGGAGCAGGTGTTCTCCTAAATACAAGTGAAATGGCCCATGCTGCATGTCAGAGCTTGAGCCACCTTAAATGACCTCATTTCCTCTCCCACTTCTTATGTTTGTATTTACAATTTGCTTTCCTGTGTTTTCCTCTGTGTTTTTATTACTCCAAGTGCCCTTGTTGAGTTATATTAACATTTGCTATTGTTCTTCAAACTTTGATATTATACATAACAACTTTCATCCTTTGTCTCAACTTGCTCCTGAGTCCTGTTACAATCAAAACAGAATAAGAAATCATACTTTGATCTCCAGTTAATAGAAATGCAAAGGAAGGGAAATGGGGTGGGTAGGGATGTTTCCACCCTACCCTAAAGAGCTGCTAACCTGAAAGGTAGAGTGAGAGTAGTTTTAACTACTGCAGTGCCACAGGTGCACTGAACACACACTTTGTGATCAGCAAGAGCCTGGTTTTTCTGGTCTGTGAGGCACTGCAGAGGACAGAATGAATTCTCAGTGAGGATGTCTCTGCCTCCATGGTTTGGTCTCACACTCAAGGGCTGGTCTCAGTGTCCAGATGTCTTCAACAATGTTTTGTCAACAGCTTGGTGTCCCACTGTGCATTCACACTGTCTGCCACACACCCAAACTGTGAGATAAGAGAGAGACAGATTCTTACACATAAAACACTCACCTTAAATTATAAGCAACCACAGAAATAAAATCTTAATAAAAATCCAGTGTAATATTATATCCTGGGGTGCACACTCTTTTTGTCCTAGGTGCAAACCATCAAGTTTAAAATTTAAGCAATTGTTTGCTCTCATTTTTCTCTCCACCGTTTTCAAATCTGTATTTTCAATCATGGCTTCATCTCATTTATAGAAAACTAGAGAACAAACTTTGGTGGATCCTGCTGTTTTTATAAAATCCTAGGTAATATATTGTCTGCACAAATGTCACAAATTGTGACATTTGGAACAGATCCAATGGAAGTATTCTATCAAAATTATTAGAAACAAAAAGTAAGCACAGTGATTTCTGAACTGTGGAACCTGCTATAAGGTTGTGTCTGTACAGAACACAGAGCTGGTAGAATTGCCCTGATTTTGCTCCTTTTTGGTTTTCAACTGGCAGAAAATATAATCTCTATGTATTAATTTCTTTGTAGCTGTTTTGTAGTATGTCTCAGAATGATATCTGAGGGTGTGCAATGCAGTGCAGTACATCAGGCAGCCACGAATACTTTGCAGGGAAGCTCAAATCACAATGTGCAGTCAAGAGCCACACTTCATCTCCTGCCATTCTTTCACACCAAATGAAAATTTACCCATCAGGACCCGATATGCTGAGATGCTTTCTCTATTTAGTGTCACAGCTGACATACATTGGAGGGCAGGAGTACTCACATCCATCAGAACTGTGCTTAAAAAGCAGAGAGGTTTTAGCCTTGTGTGTTACTGCTTTTGATCCCAGCACAGGCCAATTACCACCCTGTCCTGCTCTTCCTTTCTTTTCCTTGGGTGATGATGGAACTATCCCGTGCTGAAGAGGTTTGCCAAGCCAAAAGTGAAAAATTAAAAGCTCCTCTGCTGCAATAGTATCGGCACTTGCATCAGTACCCTTTTAAAGCTGGTTATGTTGCTTTTAAGGGATAATTTGTTACTAAAGCAACAGCTCTATTTTTCTACCCTGAAAGGAAAGAAATTTCTGTATTCTGAGAACAACAGCAATGCGTTGAAGTGCAGACACTCCGTATTTGTCTTCATACCATCAGTGCAGGTGATGTTTGAGTAAAGACAAAATACTCTTTCCTCACTTGTTAAGCTTTCTGAGGTGGGATATGGGGAAGGGGAGAGTTGAACTCTTAAAATAACAACATGAAAGCACTTGGGAGGACTCCTGGACAGCTGTGTCTGTGGACTTTATTACCCTAAACACACACCTGCCACACAGCACCCGGAGGGATGCAAAGCACCCCACCCTGTCTGCAGGTGAGTAGAGTTTTTCGGGTGACAGGAGTGCCCTGCTGGCACACACCACACACAGGAGGCACACACAGGTTTACAGTGCACCTGGCCTCATCCAAGTGCTCCCAGCTGGCTCAGTGTGCTCGCTGGAGTCAGGGGGCAGCCTGTAAATCGCCTGCAGCAAGTGCTGAATCAGGTGGCCAGAGAGGGCTCAGATGTGTTGCACACACAGGCAGGGGGGAATGGCTGAGGGATTTACTCTCAGCAGCACAGATCCTTTGAGCACACCCAGCAGAGCCAAGTGAAAGGAATCCTGAATCTCATTCCACCTGCAAGCTGTTTTCCCACTTCCCTGCTAATGCCATGTGGAGAAACCAGATAAAACAAACACTGAGTTTTCAATAAACAATGATTCACTTCAAAGAAATTACCTAACAATACTCATAATTTCTTTCCTATCAATCAACTGAAGTTATGGGTCAGGTCTTGTTGCTAGGAGCACTTTGGGTTTTGGTGGAGGAAGGACATAATTTTGTACTTTTTCAAAAGATGAACTTTTGATTTTGACCAATTTAGTATGATTAAAACTGGGGATTGCTTGGGGATTGCATTGCAAAGCTGATTCATTTCATGCTTAATTATGTCTGTAAACTGGGAGTATTGCCAGTGATTGTCTTTATGTAAACAGAAGCCTATATGTTTTGAAAAATTGAATGAAAACACCACCAGTACAGAAAGATCAATAAAGTTCTATTTTCCTGATACTCTGAAGATCCATATCTTTTTATAATTCAGTGTAAGGGCCAAATTTTCAGTTGATGAAAGTCAGTGCAGTGCTTAGGACTTATGAGAAGCTCCAGGAATGCAGATATTTGTGGGGAAATAAGAGGACTGGAATGGCTGAATTCAGGTATTATCAGCCATATTCTCCCTGACCCTCTAAAAACAGGGATTTCAGCAGCTACTCTTCAGCTTGCTGGCATCAGATTGAAAGAATCAAACATGAATAATAAGAGGATTGTGGATTTCAGGGTTAGGTTTGTATGGTGATAAAAAGAAGAAGTGCTCACCTGCCTACCTGGTGTGATTTTATATAGTCTTGAACAAATTCATGGTCCAGAGCACTCTCCTTCAGAGGAGCAGGTAGAAATCTGAAGAAGGGCTGAGGTGGGAAGGTGATTTGAGCACTTCATATGCTCATTGCCAGATGTATTTCAGTGTCTCCCTGACAAGAGTGCATTCCTGGCCATGGTCCAGATCCTGAGGAACTGCTATGTCCCTCTGTGAAGAAAATTATTAATGGATTTAAGAAAAAAAATATNTGGTCCAGATCCTGAGGAACTGCTGTGTCCCTCTGTGAAGAAAATTTGGATTGGAATCCATTGGAAAATGGATTTAAGAAAAAAAACCTAATCCTTCTGAAAAGGATTTTGATCTGCTAGAGCTAACTTTTGTTCCAAACTGGGATAACAACTGAAAGCATCAAAATGCTCCACAGAATGGACTGCAACTGCATTTCTGCTCAGTGAGCTATGGCAGCATTTTGGACCCTGGAGCCTCACCAGTCCTTGGGCGTGCTGGGATCCTGTCATGGATCTGGGAAATATGGGGGCCACGTGTTTAGTCACCTTTCTTGCTATGTCCAGGGTTTTCTGTTCATCATAAAGCTCAGCTGAGGGTTGTGGCAAAGAAATTAGGTACATTACTAAAATGGGTGCTGGCACTGGGGGAACATCATTTCCAGCCTCATGTGAGAATACTATGAGAGCAGCCACTGAGCTGGGAGACCCTCAGCAGCACGAGGGTGCTGAGCAGTCCCCCTGTCTGATGGCAGGAATCATGACTGCCTATATTTGCTTGCATTTTCTAAACACCCCTTCAAAACATTTAGATGAAGAAACAGCTGAATATTCCACGTTAAAAAATGCTGCCCTGGAATTTTTAAAATCGGATTTCAAATTCACTTTCACCTGGAAGTCAGAAAAAAGAATAAAAAGAAAGGTAACAAAATTGTATTCTGTGTTAGGGAAATTTGGTTTCCCAGTTACTCAAGTACTACTGTGTTGTACAAAAGCCTGTTCTCTAAATATTCCTGGTCTGGTCAGAAGCAGAAATGAATTGAGATTTCATAAGACCCCTCATTCCCATGACATTTGAAGGCCCTCTTTGAAAGCTGATTAATATACAGTGGGTGCCCTGCTGTTAAAGTTCACTGTATTATGATATTGATGGTCTACTGTTGTATTTTGAGACCAACCACTGATCTGGGGAGATTAACAGCTTTTAACAACCTGCACTACCAGGGAAAGTTGGTGGGAAACAGAGATTTCTGATTCCTTAATGGACTGGAGCAAAGCTTGTTCATTTGCAGCCCCTGTGCTTACTGAGAGAGAATGCAAAAATTAAATCTTTTGGTAAATAGCTAATTTTACACCTTCCACGTGGAGAAACTGATGCTCTTTCTGCTTTGCCATAATAATTGGGTGAGTGGTCCAGTAACTCCTGTGTTCCTATGCTGGGTGATTCTCCTATCATTGACTTTCCTGTGTCCACAGACTAATCTAGAAGAGCTGAAAACCCAATGTACCTTTCCATGCTTCTTTCCAGAATTGCAACACATTGCTCCTCTATCCTTTTCACTCAACTGAATAGTTTACAGCAATCAATAATATTACTTTCATCTACCATTTTTTTTTCTACAGCAATATCATTATAATTTCCTCTTTCAAGTCAGGGAAATAAATGTGAAATAATCTCAAGCTTCCTCTCCCTAATGTATTTTTTTCCTAATTTTCCAAATGAATCCCTGTTTCTGGTCAAAGACTAGCACAGTGTGATGAGTTCATTAGTTTGCTGGAGTGCATTCTCTGACTCACATTAAAGCACTAAAGGTCTTTGAGTTAGCAATAATTAGATGAGGTCATTAAAGCTACAATGAGATCACGATTGCCAGAAATGGCCTCACATTGTACAAAGTAAGGTCAAATCAGCTATAACCATTACTCATTCTGGATTTTTAATTCATTACATATGCATTAAGTAACAGTAGTGGGAGATCCACAGCTTAGCATGAGGGAAATGCCCTACAGCCTGTCACATCCACTGCATTCTGCACTGAGGGGAGAGGTGAAAGCTTTTATAGCAATGGTCCCTTACACATAGAAATCACCACAGGGACCAAACCAGACTGGATCAGAATGGAATGGCAGCAGCTGCCAGCAACATCTTGAAGGAGAGCAAGGCAGGAGCACAGGCTGCATTGTGGAAGTCACCTGGAGCATTTTGCCAGGAAAATTCAAACTAAGAGGCAGCAAAGAAGGCCCCCAAGCAAGACAGGCTCAGATGTTGCTCAGGTCTGTAGCTGCTGTGGAAGCCACAGCTCTGTGGAATTCCACAGCCACAGTACGGAGCAGGACAGTCCCTGTGTTCACCTTGTCAGCAGGTAGCAACTGTACCTGAGCAGGAGGAGAAACCCATGCTCCCCTGTCACTTTTGCCTTTGCCCCAGAGACAGCTCTCCAGGAAAATGTTGAGTCAGTCCAGCTGGCAAAATGGATGGATTAGTTTTCCTATGTACAGGAATGAGTGACATTTCCATTCTTTAGGTGTTAGTTATAAGCACATAGTAACCTGGTGGGGGAAGGCAGAACTCCTTCCATTCTTTCTCATTTTCAACACTGCCAAAAAGCAGCTTTAAACCAAGCCTCTCCATGGCAATAGATAACCCAAATCAAGCTGAACAAATAGCTAAGTGGGACAATTGCCAGAAGAGGAGAAATCAATATACTAATGAAAGTAACAATTGCTTCCAGATGTGTCTATCACAGAAAGCTGAGCTGGTTTTGTGTGGTTTCTGGTTCTCTCTCTCCTCTTCTTCCTCACCCTCTGCTGATTACAGGCAGAGTGGAAAAATGACCCTTCCAGCTCTATAACTCATCACGTTCCTGCAGCACCGAGAGCAACAGGCAGCGAGCGCTCCACAGCAGCTCCCACCTCTGATGCATTAAAGTCTGCAAGAAATTTAAGGCTCCATTTCATCCTCTTTCACTGTGAAATGCCTCCTCCCTGGATTACAAGTGACAACCTCACCTACCTGTCAAGGCTGAGGAGACACATGAAATTACATGTCCACTCTGGGCCGTGCCAGGGAAGGAAAAATGCCCCCTTTGACAACCACGGTCCAGACATGAGGCATAGACCAGAGCCTCTGCCTGAAACCCAAATTACCTCTGGCCAGGAGCATGGGCATGGTATCCAGGGAACTGGCCCCCAACAAGTGCTGTCTGCAACTTCTCCCATGCTCTGGAAAGATTTCCTTTCAGGAGAGGCTGGACTTTGTTGCTGGTTGTAAACGTGTGCACAGACCCAGGTTCTGCTTTCAGGCAATTCCTATTTGCATTGTCCCTGTAACCAAAGAAATGAATGAGCCTAACTTGCAGCAACATCTGAATTTCCTTAGAGTGATACCTGCATTATGAACAAAATTAATAATTGCTCAAGAGCTCTAGATTTGCAGAGGTGCTTCTGTCTGGGTACAGAAGCACTCTGAGTGACCAGGGGAAGTCACAGAGCTCCCTTCAGCTTGCAAAGTGCTGTCCTCACCCTAAACCCCCTCTTTCTTTCTGACTCTTGTTTTTGGGGAGGAGTACAGTCTTTTTCTGCAAATATTGAGACCCTTGAATGCAGATTCTAGAGTGAGCAATGAATTTTGAATGCACCACCCAGGGATGCTGGAGAATCTGGGACCCTTCAGTGTCACCTCCAGAGACCAGACACTCTGGGTCAGCTTGCACACAAGCTGCCAGTGTCCCCACAGAGATGCAGCTGGAGTTTTACCAGCAAGAACATGAAAAGATGCTTCACAAATCTGTGCCTAGCACTTTTCCCTTTTTATTTCCAAACTTGCTTGGCTGGTAATGAGAAAAAGACATGGCAATGAAATTGCAAATGGAGGAGACTGTAGATTTGGCATGCTAATGCTTTTCTGACATTTCAGCTGCCCTGAGGATCTACTTCTTTATGTCATGGAGCCAAGGGTTGGTTTTCTTTTCACAGAGTTTTTCTTTCAGTGAAGAGGTAAGTCATTATTGTTAATAGATCCTAAAATATCCACAGTGATGGAAAAAAATGTTTTGGTTTAATGTGTGCAGTAGAACTTATGTGCAAATAAATAAAGCATCCAGGTTCATTAGCATTGATGTGTTAGCCTGAAAGGGAAAAAGACAATATAAGCAGCTAATGTTGTTTGTCCTGCAATCCATCTTCCATGTCACTGAGAGGAAAGAAACCTTTCTTAAATTTCCAATCAATCTTCCTGACCTTTTTACATCATTTGCATTTTTAAACAGTTTTNAAAAAGAAGAAAAAAAAAAAGCCTTCCAAATGCCTCAGCTCAGCCATGGGTCTTTACAGCCCCAACAGGAATACCCAGCATTTGCTATTTTGCCCACAAAGCAGCAATCCAAGGCTCTTTTTAAAGTGGACCTAAAGTGATGTCCTGGGGTCAATCACATTGTTCATTCAGGCTGGTAGGGAAGCAGAGGCCAGGGGAGCTGATGGACACACCCAGAGCTGGTTATTCAGTTTTCTTTCCTTACACAGCTTGTGTGATTTTTGGAGATGCAATTCTTAGTACTCTGCAGGGTTGACTTCCCTATTTTATCTAGTTTGGAGTGTTTTTTTTGCAGACCCACATCTTATTTACACAGTTAATAATAGATAGACCATGTCATGACACTTTTACCCTAAATTAAAGATACACAAGGTACACAGTAGCAGAGCAAATAGAGGCAGTGAATATAACAGAAAACATAAACACATTTACACATTCAGCATTCATGGGCTGTCAATTAAAATTTGTGCACAGCTTCTGAAGGCCCATGGAATTCTTCAAGTATTTATTTAAAAGTGTAAGAGTATAAGGGCAAGTTAAAGAGGCCCAAAAGTTACTTTGTCAGCTGTGGCAATTGTCTCTTGTTGCCTAGGGCAATGTAAATAATATCAGTAAATAAGGTTATTGCAAGCATTGTTTTAAATAATGTGCTTGACAAAACTGCCTAGCCCACTAATAGTAGTCAAAAAGCAAATCTGGCAAAAAGATAAATAATACCAAAAAAATAACCATTGTGCTTTATAAAACATGCCCACTACCTCTTGTCTCTAGGAAAAAAAATAAGCCCATCTTTCAGCCTTTCATACCAGTTTCCATTCTTGCAGGGACTTTTGTCAGGAAGGCAGAGGCAGGTTCCCAGGTGAGCTACCAGAAACAGCACACCAGTCTGCTCAGGAAAGAAAGCACTTTGGCTTGAAAGCTTTAGGAGCTGCCTTTGAGGATTTCACACCAACAAATAGCTGTACTCACATTTTTTGATCTCCATTCTACTTGTACACTGTTGGCAGCAAATCCTCACCCTGCTACCCAACAAAGGGTTCACCTGAGTCCATCTGAACTGCATTTGTGGCTGTAATTAATGGGGAGGGAGAGAAGGAGTGCAGAACTGCCCATAAAATACAGCTCTTAAAATTACACCCCACAGAACAGGAGGAGCTGGCTGTAGAATCACAGGACACAAACGAGGTGACTCACTAAATCATTCTTGACCCACATTTCTGTAGGAAGCTGCAAAAATGAGAGTTTTGTGAGTTTTAGACCTCAGGCTTCTGAAGAGTGAGAGGCAGCTTGACTGACACACAGAAGAAGAAGAATGTGCTGTATTTGTGAGTGCTATTATGACATTGACTCAGCATTCAGATGTTTTTGGTGGCACTGCAGGGGATGGAAGTGGGTGAGGGGACCTTCCCAAGCACAGCTGCTGCTCCTGCTTCTGCTCATCTCTCCAACTTCCTCGGCAAGAAGGGAGACCTGGGGAGGGAGGGGCTGTGCAGACCTGGCATGCCAAATGTACCCGTGTGACAGTGTGCAGGGGGAATGATCATCAGCAGAATTACCCAGGCTGCAGTTAAAGAGCCAGGAGAATAGGAGACTGTCACTACTCTGCCTCCCTCCCTCTGCTTTGGAGCATAAACCTCTGCCAGACACTCAGGCAGAACAAAACACTTAATCAGTGTTAAGGATGCATCTGGTCCCCTCAGAGAGATGAGCTGTTCATTTATGCTTGTTTACAATATGTTTATAAACATTAGTGGACACGAATAGATTACCCCAGTTTACTGCCACATAAAGAAGTCAGCTGCTTACGTTTCCCATCATATCTATGTGCTTTTCTTTTACATTACTCAAGTGGTACCTTATGGCAAGTAATCTTTGTGAATTAGGCCAGAAATCAGGAGTGTCCCTGTAGAATTTGTACTATTTTCCCTGTCATTATCTCTAAAGTATTACTTTTGGATCAAACCCTTATCCAAGATGCCTAATTTTCCTTGCCATCTCAATTGCTTTACTTCATTTTACCTTTTTGTTCCCTGTGGTCCATGAAGGAATGACATTGGGTTTATATTTGAGATGAAAAGCATATTGTTTGGACAGTAATAGAAAAAGTGTTATTATGATAACACTTGCCCCTATGTCAAATGCTCATACCCAGTTAAAGAAAGAAGCCTTTGTAAAGGAAATTTTTACTTTTATTTTATTTTAAAAATGGATTTTCCACAAATGCTCTCCCTGAGTTACAAGTTGGGAATTTATAGAGCAGTGGCAAAATAGAGATTTACTGTGCAACTCTGGTTGTGTACCAAACCACGGGGTCCTCTGAAGAGGGGTGAGGACATGGGGGTGCCCCTGAGTCCTGGAAGAGCCCTGCTCTGTCATTTTATATCTCACTTCACCTGCTGGTTCTCCCTTTTTCTCTCCATGTTCTGTTTTATTATGAGCTTTTTAAGATTCAGCTGTTTCATTTTAAGCCTTTGAACTGCACATCATGAGCCCTGACTTGAGTTTGGTAACCACAGAACCACAGATCATGGAGTGGTTTGGGTTGGAAGGGACCTTAATGATCATCTTCTTCCAACCCCTTTGTTAAGGGCAGGGACACCTCCCACTGGACCAGGTTGCCCAAAGCCCCATCCAACCTGGCCTTGAACACCTCTAGGGATGGGACATCCAAAACTTCCCTGGGAAACCTGTTCCAGTGTCTCACCACAGTCATAGTCAAGAATTTCTTTGAATATCCAATCTAAATCTACCCTCCTTCAGCTTGAGGACACTTCCCCTTAAGCTATCACTACATGCCCTTGTGAAAAAGGCAGTTTTCTTGCTCTCTCCAGTTTTCTTTCAAGCCTCCTTTGGATACTGGAAGTTGCTGTAAGACCTCCACGGACCCTTCACTTCTCCAGGCTGAACTCTCTCAGCTTGTCTCATAGGAGAGGTGCTCCAGCCCCAGGATAATTCAGTGCCCTCTTCTGGACTTGCTTCAAGAGGTCCCCATCTTTCTTCTGTTGGGGGCCCCAGAGCTGGACATGTCACTCCAGGCTGGGCACCACAAGAGCAGGGCAGAGGGGGGAATCACCTCCCTCAGTGTGCTGGCCACGCTCCTCTCAGTGCAGCTCAGGATGGGGTTGGCACACACTGACAGGTCAATAATCATGTTCAGGGTGAGGGTACCCATGGCTGAGAAACACTGGTGTAACGGAGGAGAAAGGAATTGAAAGAAGACAGGGGAACAGATTTCAGATGGGGAATGTGACAGGCCAGGCAACCAGCTGGTTATAAATTAATACAGACCAATTGCTCTGGGTGAGGATCTACTTAATTGATGAGAGGTTTTAGCACCAAATGTTTGACTTAAGGTTGCTGTGTTGTTTCAAACCCATTTAAAGACTTGGGGAAAAAAAGTTGTAGCCAGCTGTAGCATCTTCTCCCTGATCTGATATTGGTCACAGAGCCTTCCAGGATAAGGTGATCATTTTCATTTTGTGGGCTAAAGATCCCCTGATCTTTAATACAATACCTTTTATTAGATCAGCATCATAAATGATCCAGAAATCCCATCAATGAATGGATATGTGAAAAATGTTCATGAGCCTTCTCTCCTCTCATGGGATTCCACGAGATGCCATCAGGTAACTTGTTTAACAAATCAGGCCTGAGAGTGAGACTCACTTATGTAACCCCAAATGTAGCAAAATTATGGAACAGGGCTGTGGACCATATGGAAAAGGCAACCCAGGCAAAAGGCACAGTGAGATTTGCAGCAGAATCCTCTCCCTCACACACAGAGGCAGTTCTGGATCACCAATATTTGCACATTGACAACTCTTCTTCCAATAAAGTGCACTGGTACTCTGGAAGGCAGATTTTTTGCTTTCCTATCATGAAGCTGCCTGTACTGCTCACTGTTTGAGTGCTTCATATCAAAAATCAAAGGCAATGCAAGGCAAATAAAAGGAATTTCCTGTCCTGTTTTCAGTAACAGCAGGAAACAGGGTTGCCCATGCCAATGGAAGAGCCTTCAACATGCATATCTTCATTATTCTCTGTATTATTGTACTGAGTGGCAGACAATCTCCTTTCCTTTATTAAGTCCTTCTCCTTCTTTGGGTGGGAGATTGAGAAAATTATATTTATTTGCACCTGCTTCTTGAGGGCTCTATTCTCCAAAGAATAAAACAAGCATTAGGGAGAAAAAAGGATTCCTGTATCAAACCATCCTATACACATGCAAATTGATCTGTTTGCAAGGTAAAATAGTGTGTAGACTAGATTAATTCAAAAAAGTGTGTGGACAGATTCTTGATTTATTGTTATTATTATACAGCACTAATATGTATGCAAAATAAGTTAGGCTGAGTAATGCAGTGCTTCAGTTCCAACTTGCTACCAAGATTTGCACTAAAAGAAGCCAAATAACCTTTCAAAGAGATTATTTCTTCCTAAAATACTGCAGTGCTCCATTTCACAACAGTAGAAATAATATGGAGAAAAAAGGCACTTCAGATATCAAACAAATTCATTTCAGATTCATTGACAAATTCCAAAAGGTTAAGGTACCAATATGAAATTTTCAAAAAGGACAGAATAATCTTGGAGACCTTTCCTTGGAATCTCATTTTGCATGGCCAGTATTTGTAAAAGTGACTATTAAAACTGAAAAGATCAAACTTTGTGATGCTCCCCACCTGAAGTATGTCTATGGGAGATGGCAGATTTTAGATTGGTCCCTAAGCTTTACAATTCAGATACATCTTAGAAGCAGTCCTTGCCACATTACCAGAACAAATGAGTGCTAACACATATTTGCTTTGTAAGCAGAAGTGTCTGCCACTCTTCATTTAGAGGCAGTTCCATTGATTTTGCTTTCAAATTTCATACATAAGAGTGGCAGGATCCAGCTCTGAAGTTTGTGTTGTTTCTTTTGCACAGGCTCACCCTGATAAAATTTTCAGTCAAGTTGACTCATGGATACTTTTAAAAGAAAAGCTCAGTTTGGGTAGAACATTTCAGCATGGAAAAGAGAGAGAGGAATTAAAGGTCTACAAAAGACAGAGGAATTAAAGGTCTACAAAAGCCTGGGTAGGCTGGAAAAGCACAGAGACTGACTGTGCACTGCCCATTTCTGTACTGGGCTAGTGGCAGCCAAAGGAAGTTATTGAGAACCAGGGTCAAAGCCAACAAAAGCATGTGGTTCTTCATGAAGTCAGTGATAGATGTGGGTGAGCTCTTTCTAGGAGTCACTGTGGATGCAATGAAGTATTTGGAAGAGAGTTTTGTGGGGAATTACTAAACAGAGGGAGAGATTATTTCAGCCTCAGGAGCTGGAAGTAGCTTGATGCTGAAAGGGGACAGGAGAGAGCAGCCCTTGTTCTTACGGGTCAGATTTTGGATCTGGTGGAGTAAGGACAGAGCAGTAGGTGAACCCTTCATCCAAACAGTACAGCTCTTCCTAGGGCCCCTTGCTCTGGTACCCAGTTCCTTGCTTTTGCCACATATTTCCTTTGAGGAAGCCATGGAGACCTGTCTTAAAACCAGCTCTGCTTTGGCCCATCTGCCCCTACCCCTGTTCAAAACCTTTCAACCCTTTTTACAGAAATCTGTATCTGAATATTATCCATCCATCCATCCATCATTTACCAAGGGAGAATTTAATCACAACATTTATCACAGCTCTCTCTTTTTAAAAGTGTTTTAATCCAGGGAGTAAAATAGAGGTTTTCAGCATCACCACAACATGTGGTTCAAGAGGATAAGCTATTACCAGAAAGGATTGCAGGCTGGTGTCTTCAGGGGAGCCTTGCTAGCAGAGAGTGCCAAGGGATCCTGAGGGGCTGCTGTGTGTAGTGTCCTGCATCCAGAGAGAGGCAGCAGCTCCCCGTGCATCGTGTTCCCACTTGGCTGCTTCAGGCAGCTTCCTAGGCATTCTCACACCAGTTTGGTTGGGTTTTTACATTTCTGTTACTCTGGAGCTGTCTAACTAACAGTGAGTTATCTCCTGTAGGCATATGGAAAACCAGATCCCTCTGAATCAATACCCTTTACTAAAGGTTCTGACTCTGGGGAGCTCTCAAGCTTTTACCAGAGGGTTGGCAGGTCCAGTGAGGAAATTCACATCTCCCAAATGCTGCTTTTGAAACTAATTTGAAACATGCAGGCTTAGCTGAGAATTCTAGTTTTGAAAAACTGTGTTAGTTTGACAGACTTTTTTTTTAAATTAAGAAGTAAAAAGAGTTTAAAACATTTTAATTAAAGTAACCTGCTTCATGCAGTGTGCAGATAATTCAGGCAATTGGACTACCTAATGAGTAAGCCATTAATTCTTAGAAACACCTTACACATTCCAATCATAACAGCATCAACCATTAAAAAAATCCATACTCCTGTGTTTGCTCTCATTTTCATCTAATAACAGCAATAGCAACCCCAGCACAGGGCATTCTCAAGGATTAATGACCAGCTGGGACTAATGGCACCCTTGGCTACACCTCTGGCCATAAATGCTTGTCAGACTACCATCAATCCTCACAAAATGCCCTATGCCCACATCATTGCTACTCAGCCAGCAGTCAGAATGAAAACGAAAAGCAAATGTAGGGAGAGTTATCAGGAATTTTCACATGGGAGAGTGTTTGGCCCTATCAGGAATCTTTGCCTTAATATGATAATGCAGCAACCTGTACTGACTGACATGAATTGAGGGCGATCTGTGGTTGCTCCTTGTGCAGTTTTGCCCCTCAGCCACACATCCTGAGGCAGGAGATGTGAGGATCCAGGCTCATGAGTGCCCCCAACCCTCTTCCTGCTGGGCTGGACAGAGAGCAATGCCAGCTTTGGTGCTATCACTGCCTCCTGTCCAAAACACTCTGCATGATCTCTCCTGCCACATCCAGCCAGGACAGAGCCTCTTCATCCCAGTCTTCTCAGGATGGACAAAGCTGAGAGCCCCAGCCTGGGTAAATCATCAACATGCTGTGGAATTTGCAGCACTACTCTCATTTAGAGAAAACCAATTGGAAGAGCAGCATTGGTTCATGCCAGTGGTCAATATAGAATTATATTTATTTCACACTGGCATTCAGAGGAGGTGCATATTGAAGATTTGACCCAAGATCTCTCTAGTTGTTGTGCAAATTTTCAGCACATAGCAGCAAAAGCAATCCAAACCACGTGCCACTGAATTGCTGGAAATGCCAAATGTTTGTGAAGGCAAGTAAGGAAACATGGGTGTGATTTGACTGACAACCAACTGCTGCCATTTTTACTTTCTGCTGACAGAATGACCCCAGGAAATATTTGTGCTGGCAAACTCGTAGGTGCAAAATGGGAAAAGGAATTGAAGCTAAAGCTGGCAGGAAACTGCTTTCTCCACTCCCCTTAGGTATGTGTGGGTGTTCACATATTTAGAAACTTAATTAATAGCTCTGAGGGACTTTCCCTGGCAATTTTTCAATGAAAAATGTTGCCAGTTGGTTGGGGTTGGTTTTTTAATTTTTGCATTTCTATATCACTAATTAAAACTAATAGATCTGGCCTGGAAATCATCAAATAAGGAAAAAATATATTTTTCAGATAGCCATTATCAGAAGACATTTGAAGGTAGTAAACATTTTACTTTCTGGGTACCCTCATTTAACTGTTATCTTTTTGAGATTCTCTCACAAACCAGCAGTGTCCAGCTCTGACAAATGCTTTTACCTTTAACTTGCTGCTTCTTTCACTGAGAGAAGAGGTATCCCTCAACTGAATTTATCTTCTGATTATTTTAAATTTCTTCACTCTATGCATAGCATTGGGAATCTTTTTCTTCCCTGCCTATAGATTTTTTCCTTGTCTATACATTTCCTACTGTGTGAAGGAAAGGGGACACTTTTCTAATCATTCATCCTAGGTTATTTTCTTCACTTTGTCATTCTGATAAATGTTAAATACAAATGAGAGGGTGTGGGATGACATGAGAGACCAGTGCAGAGCAAACACAGAAGCTCTTACTGAGATGTACAAGGAGTATTCTAGATAAATCTATCCAAACCCCTCTGAATAGGAGCCCATCATCTCCATAGTTTGAATTCATTCATCTTTTCCTTTGTGGGAAAGAAAAGAAGCTATCTAAATCAGCGGGATTAAGCAGTATTTTGCCAATTTACACTAACACCTGGCCTCTTTTAGATAAGGCCCAAATGAACATTAGCTCATGCCAAAGCACAGCCTCAGACTGTTGACCTGACTGTTTAAGTTATCATTCCTGAGATTTGGAAGAACAAACACTGGAACTAATCCTGTCTATTGCATGTAACCTTATGCCCAGGCAGGCATTCATAAAATGTTATCAACATCATGTGCCAAAGGACTTTTAAATGTAATTTTTATTATTATTTTTAAAGGAGAAACCAGAAATGAATGTCAATTGATCCAATCATAAGTATTGCATCCTATGTACACACCAGGTCTTTAGCAGTCATTAAAACTGATGTAGGCATTGTATTATCCAAGGAGCAGGAAACTCTAGGGAGAAGAAAATATTGAAAAATACCCCTGAAAATAAAGTAGTAATCAATGACAGGGGGGAAATTGGCACATGGTAACCTGCTATAGTGAGCTTTGCTGTGCCTTGGGAACTCTTAGCCCTACTCAAAAATGAACACTGTAAGTAGCTATTTACATGGAAAATGTGAAATAAGCACACCCGATCCTTTGGTCTTGGAATTGGGGCCCTTTGAGACCAACATGAGAAGTTCAGGGCTCAGTCCTGCAGCTTCTCCCCAGCCAGGAGGTTGCTGCACCAACATAAAATCAGCATAGCCCTCACCCAGCTCCCTTTCATCCTGTTTCAATCTGTACCTGGCCGGGCATGCAAAGATGTCCAAATGCACAAGCTGCAGTCTCTCCCTGAGTTACAGGAACCAGAACATCCATGTCTTAAGTCACAACAGATTATTGCTGGGTTGAATTGGTTGGGGTTTTGTCCAAGCAGGTGACAGCCAAAGGGATGGTGAATCATACCTGTGCCTATGAATAGCCTGTAGTGGGAAGTGGGAGTGTCTGAACAAAACCAGGGAATGTAAAATAACCTCCACAGCTCACTGTCAAATCAAAACAAGCAGAGCAGTGTTAGCAGGCAGTGAGTGTTTCTCCACTGGTTTTATTCTTTACAGAACTGTGAAACCCATTGTCAGCTCTTGTATGATCTGAAAGTACATTTGCCTTCCCCCTGGTCCTCTTGCCAACTCCCTGTGGTTGGATCTGCTCCTGGGAGAAGATGTTATCACAGCAATGGCTGGATATCACAGAAATGCTTAGATTTACACAGAAATTTGCCCCTTCTAGCTAATTACTCCTGCCAATTACGGATTTATCCAGGGTGGCATTACTGCAGGAATAAAAGCCCTAGTCCCTCTCAATCACGTGGCATTCTCATCAGGCTGGTTCTTTCATTGAGCAGCTGCACCTCAATTAGAAACTAGTACCCATGAAGAAAGCACTGTTGGCTAATTATGCTAATTAGATAATAGCCACCATGTCTTCAAACGTTGGGCTTGTCACATCTCTCTTATTTTATTTTATCTTATTTTATTGCAAACTGCACTGAGGAGAATTTTTGCTTTCCTGCTCTATCTCTCATGGGAGTGCAACACTCACCTGCTTATAAAATCTGATTTCAAAGCCCAATCCTGCTGGATTTTGGAAAGTTCATACTCAGGACTTGGTTTATCACAACTGAAGGGGATTATTTGACCGGAACTGCTTAGAAGAAAATTGAAGGAAAACTGCTTTTCTGAGACTGGCTTACAAGAGCCACTGGAAGCTCCACTGCCTATACCCCAGTGAGAACACTGTTTATTCAAAAGGCTGATTTCTTGTTCAGAGGGAAGAACTGATGCTGCCCTTTATGCTAAAGAGCCTATTTTCATGTAATTCATACAGGAGTAATTTAGAGCTTTAACTTATGGATTTAATGTCTTATTTATTGGGAAGTGGTCTTCAAAAAGTGCTTTGAATCTATCCTCTTGTTGGACTCCATAGCAATTTGTTACCATTGATTAAAATAACAATTCCTCATTATTAACCATTTTAGAATTACATGTGGAGAATTAACTTGAAGTGTGATTAGAGTGGGTTTCTGCTCAAATCAAGTAGGATGCTGTACTCTGAAAATGAGCTGAATATCAGGCAGGATGATAAAGCCTCTCCTTATTTGCTTATTACAATATCGACATCCGAGTTACACCAAGAAAAGATAATTTCAGATGCTCGTTCATTTGATTGCACTTTTCTCCTTCAAAGCCTGTCTGCAGGATAAGAGCTTGCATGTCAGGGTGCTGTCCATGGGAGAGTCAGAGCAGCCTGCTGTGGGGTCAGAGCCTCCACAGGGCACAGCAGCCCTGCCCTGGCTGGGGAAAGCTGCACAGCTCCTCTGCAGCCCCTCGCTGCTGCTGCTGTCCCAAAGGAGATCTACACAAAGGGCTCTGCTGTGGCACATGCTTGGGGGTCCACACGTGTGAAAGCTGTTTGTTATTGTTGCTGGTTTGTTGGGCTCAATATCTTGTTGGCACTGATTAAAGTAGCTCTTCCTCCTTAACTTGTTTCAGAACTGCGCACATTTTTTAGGTATCATCAGCGACTATTTCTGATCACTTTGTCTTCATAGGAGGCTTACATCACTTGTTAGTTTTGCTTAAGTATTTACAACTTTTGAGCAAATTTTGGTTTTTTTTTCCAGTTCTCAAATTGCTATTAATTTTATTTTATTTTATTCGTGATGTTTTGACTATGCTGTATGAAAAGAGATAACCACTCCTTTCAGAGCCATGGCCACAGGTCACCATTAATATTTGACAGTCTAATTCCTACTTACTTCCCAATTATTTAGCAAGTTCTGAGCTACATAAAACTTCAAACAATGTGGGCTTTATTCAAAACAGACAACAGGCAAAGGAAGTGGATTTTCCAAAGCACTGAGACAGGGTGGGAGCTGTATTAGACCATGTCCACCAGCACACACAACCTCTCCTAAGCAGCTTGGTCTGCAAGATGTGAGTATTTTGTTTGTACCATGAACATGGTGTGCAGAAATTGACCCTCCACAAGAATGTGGTGCTGCTGATCTCCTTCTTGACATGTCTGACAGCACTGATGGCACTGGAGGTCACCTTGTGAAGTGCACAGAGACAGAAGGCACCTGAAGTTGAACCAACCCACAATGCAGAAGTGAAATTCGAAGTATTGGTTTCAGTCAGAGGCACAACACTGTCAATGTGATTTCATTTACCAGAAAGTTCAGACACGAGGATGATAACAAAGCTCTCTCTTTATAATATTCACTTTTCCATAGAGTCCAAAACATTTATGAAATCCTTTCTAATGGCATTGTTGAAATCTGAACACCTCTGTTACTAAATGTGGTGCTTCAAACCTTCTTAGTAAGCTACACTGCTGCATCCAACTGTATTGTAAATAGCACGAAATTATTCCTAAAGTTAATTGAAAAAAGAAAACCTGCCTCTATTTGCATTCATAGAAAGCTAACCTGACATTCCAAAAGCAGCTATTATATGTCAGCGTGTCATGTGCATTGGGAATATCTGATCCAATTCGCAGCTCATAAATGTCTAATTAAAAAAATATATATACAACAATTTTAATTGGTTTGTTGCATCATTTGTTTTTATTATGGTTTTAAACCCTTGCACAATAGTCAGGGCTAAAACTCTCTCAATTTGCAGGCAAAAAAGAACTATAAAGATGGATATTGAACAAAGATAAGTAGGAGTTCAATAATCACCATATGTACAGGGATAGATAGATGGCTGAGTGTTAGTTAGAATATAAATCTGGGGTTTAATAAATCACAAAGTAGTTTGAATCTATCTGTGACATGTTTTTAAAATGCCAGAAGAGTCAGTGTAGAATTAAAAAGTGGAGTCAAGTTTTAGCTTCACACAGAACTCCAAGCTAAAGTGTGCAATAGATATATATGTGAGAGCACATTGCTTCTGGTTTAAAAAAGACAGAGAAATCAGAAAATTATTCTTATTGTTGGTTTTATCACTGCTGGGTTTTAGAATGCTGCAGGGAAGAAAGTTAAAGAAGAGATATCTTATGGCTAACTCAGTTTTTATCTGATATCTGATAAAGAAAATTCAATTCATAATTATTTATGAACCAACATCAACGAGTTTATTACTCTGATTACTCACTAATCATTTCCCGTAAATGCAGTGACCTAAAAATCCCATAAAATCAATAAAGTAGTAAGTTTCAGATTTAAATCACTGTACCTTGTATTCTTGAGTAAACCTTTGGGTAATTTACAAAGGCTGTTGAATTTTATAGTAAGTGTTTTTCAAACCAAGCTGGATTCTAAACAATAATGACTTTTTAATGTGGATCTGTGATTACATTGTCATAGTGAAATACGACAGTCTTTGACTGCATTCGAAATGAGGCAGAGGGTGAATTACTCTGAAGGCATAGATTACCATAGCCTCAGGTAAAGCAATCTTCATAAATTAAACTCCAATCTAAAGTGACCTGTCACTACAAACCTGTTGCTACACCCAGTAACTTAAATTTCAGTGTACCATTTGTAAACAAGTTCTTTTCCTATTACCACAATGGGGGACAGTTACTTTGCTAAAGTGCTTTAAAACTAATGTGAGGGAGGAGAATTATACATAAGCATTTTATGGGTTTCTTTTCCATAATTTCGAAAAGCTGTTAGTTTAGGAAATGCAACTCTTTGTCTGCTAAAATGTTTATGCTTTTAAGATCCCCAAAGCTGTCAGCTGAAGGAGCCTTTGGCATAAACAGCAACTGCAGCACTTTCCTAACTCATTTTTGACACACTGAGCGTATTTGACTCTCAAACTCGGCAAGAACATCTACAGTTCAATGGTATTCAAAAATATTTTATACATTTAGATGCTTCAGCTGCCATTTCCCAAGGGGTTTTGCTGGTTTTGCCATACCTCAGTCTGGGGAAATCTAGTTTATAAATGTCTTTTTCAGAGACACCAGAGCAGCTGTCTTCTGAAAATGGCTTGTGTGGCAACTGAAAGCTGAGGGCTTTGCTCAGGGATGGCTTTGGACATCTACAGCAGGGACAGCAGAGCCCCCACTGTAGGGATCCTGCACCTGTAGAAGTCCTGACCCTTGGTAGTTTTCACTCACATCTCAGCTTTTATCCCACACATCTCTTAATCTTCTGCTCGCTGTGCTATCAGTGGAGGTTTGTACAAAACTGAAAGGTTACCCCATGAAGAGCTGAGCTAATTCACTGGAGCTGATGTTTTAATTTTCAGAAAGCAAGACCAAATTATGCCATCTTCTTAAGAAGACATTGAAATATACCTTTTTTACTGCATTTGCTGCTATCCTGTGGGCAAAAAAAAGTTTAAAAGGTAGGAATGGAAAGTAAACAGATCATTTTGTTGACAGAAGAACTAAAATGAAACATTTTATGAAAATATTTTCAACTTATTTTAGGCTTACTTTCAAAGCCTTAAAAATTAATCCCATGATACTTGGGAAAGCCTAATATTTCTTGCAACTACCTGAAAGAACAGCAGTTGATGGCTAACAACTGCAAGTTCAAAATGTTTTGGGCAAGACCTTCTTATTCATAGAGTTTGTGTCTTTTTCTTCCTCCCCACTGGTTCGCTTTTGTACTTAAACTAAAATCTCAGTCAGCTTCACATACATGGCAAACATGATGGTCTCACAGAATGGGGAGCAGGTTTGAGTCACAAGCTCAGTTTTTGTCTCCCTGGAATGAGTGGTTTATGCACAGGAAGGTACTGAGGCAGAGGAAGACTCCCCTGCTCTTCCCCCTCTGGAGGGTGAAGAATTCCTTACTAAGAATGACAGGTCTGGGTCATGAAGACATTTCTGAGGAACTGAGCAGAGCTGGTTGAAGAGGACCAAATTTAGCATGTACCAAACATCTCTTGATATCAGGTTTTTCAGGCTTCCTTTAGGATGATCATCTCCTTCCTCAGCCTATTTGGATATTAATATTATGTCTGCCCTCTGAGCTCTTCTTCTTCAATGTTTCATCCATTCTCACACCATAATCACTGAGAATGTCTTAAGGATACAGGTTTTCTACAGACACTTTCTGTCTGCCAGGCTGTTTGCATCATATGCCACTTACTTTAGAGCCAGTGACCAATTTCAATGAAATGATGACTAAAGAGATCTTATTTTTGCATGAGTTGTGTGAACTCTTCTCTGCATATACAGAGAAGGGCCCTGCAGATTCCAGAAAATCTACCTTAAGGTGGTTGAAAAGAAGAGAGCCTAAAATAGAGAGCTAGCCAAATTAGATTATTAATCTTGCATTGCATTTTGAGGAAAGTCAGCTGAAACAATCACAAAAAGAACCTTCAAAACCCATATCAAAACAGAAACCCATGAATAAAACCCATTTTCCAGTTTTCACAACATTGTCTGCATCTGTAAGGAGGTATAAAGACCTCTAGATGCCTCCAGCATGTTTTGCACTTGGTATTTTGTCCAGGCATAAGTGCAGCTGCAAACATTCTGATCTTGCTGAGTAGTTTGATGTGTGGTTCGTGCCACATCCTGTCAGATTTCCAACTACTGAGCTTCTTCACTAAACTGTTCACTAATTTTGTCACAAAGAGCAAACATAGCAGCTCAAAGCAGGGGGCTTCATCGTGCAGGAAACACAGCTACAGCTCCTGTGCTACCAGCACTTCCTCAGAGGGATGGCTGGAAGCACTGGCTCAGCTCATGGCTCATTCCACACCTTGCTTTACCTGCTTTCCAGCAGCACTGCTTGCACAAAATCAATTTGCTCCTTTTACAGTCCTTAAGTGAAGGACTTTGTTCCCCAGTACTTCCTGCTTTTTTTGACTGCACCTCAGCCTTCAGGGAGCATCTGCTGAAATCAGTGCCCACACATTTGGGAAGGAGCAGGTAAGAAGCTTCCACCTGTGCCTGGAAGCATTGCTACCGAGCCTGTTGAGGCAGTCTGACTGCAGGCACTGGCTTATTTGCTCTGCTGCCAAGAATATCAATTGGATACTACACTTGCTATTGATCCAAAGGAAGATTTTGTTGTTGTTGTCGTTGTAAAAAATGTGAATGCATTATGCAATGTCATGTAATGCTATAAAGCAAAATAAAAGGTACAGAAGGGAAAGAAAGCAGCAGAACAGAACAACAGCAACATTAGATCTGCAGATTTTCCAGCCTATAATGGCATGTTTTGGCAGATGGACAAAAAACTCATGACATATCTAAGGGTGTCTGAGCCTGGAGATGATTCAGCTCCTCTCTGCTGTGCCTTGATGGGCTTGTCTGTGATGACTAAAACAATACAATCAGGCTGGCTGATATCGCTATTTGTAACACCTTAACAGAGAAATAAACCTACCTGGAGCAGCACAAAGTGCTCAAAGATTAATCTGGAGGATGGTTTCATTGTCCTCCCAACCCTTTATCCAGCCTGAGATGCTGCACAGCAGGCAGAGAGCTGTAAGGTGCTGAGAGGCTCTGTGGGTCCTTTGTTCCACCCTTCTCTCTCTGCCTCTCAAGGGAGAGAGACTTCACACACACGTGGTGCAGATGAGGCACCCAGAGAACACTGAAAGGTGTTCCTGAGGGAATGGGCTTTTGGAGGCTGGGCTCCTGCTCTCCCTGCCAGCTGGCACAACTCTTCTCCCAAGGGTGGGCAATTCCTCTCTGGGCAGATTTCAGTGTTTTGCACTGACAGGTGTATCATGCTGAGATGAAGGCCATGAAAGCCAAGTTTCTGCACACTTTCAAGGCTGCTCCTAGCCAGTCATGGGCCAGCCTCTCATGGTTCTGGCTTTATTTCTCTGACATGCACACCTGTCACATTTAGCAGAACTACCTAAGGTGCTTAAGAGGTCTGATTTTCATGTATTAGTTTGCAGCTCAAAATTGTAGGTTTGTGCCAGAGATCAAACTTCTCCTTCCTTGGCCACAGCAGAGAAACAGCAGAGAAATCACAATGCCTGTGGCATCTTGGTGTCTGTGGTAGTGTCTAAATGGGAAGGTAGCTCAGCAATAAAACAATAAAACCCTTAGCAATATGCCCTGAGCAAAGGTTCTTAGTCTGCTGCCCACCTGGAAAATGAGCCAGATACAGGGCTCTGTGGTACCACAAGGACCCAGTAGTTTATTCTGTCTTCTCTTGGGACTTCCCACATGGATATTTTGTGTTTATGAAGTCCTTGAAGGGACATACAATTACAGAAACAAATCACACTTTTGGCATGGCAAGAAATATAGCAATGTGGATAAAAGAAAATATAGCTCATATTGCTGCCTTATTTTTCTTCTGGTGCTCTTAAATCTTCTTCTCCTTAAAGCAGGGCCTCCTGAGCCTGGGATGCCCTGCAGGAATTCTTGACTTCTCCTGTGAAACATGGAGCTTTTACTTCTCTCACACACAAAATCAGCTTCCTTTTTTTTTAGCTGTCACATTGTTTCCCCTCCCCACAACCACATTTTTTTCCTTGGAACATGTGGACCTTTTGTATTGGGTTCATGTGGCTGGGTTTTGGTAGCAGGAAAGCTACAGGGGTGGCTTCTGTGAGAAGCTGCTGGAAGCTTCCTCCATGTCCAGCACAGCCAAGGTCAGACACCTCCAGGACACACCCACTGCTGGCCAAGGCTGAGCCAATTAGAAAAGTTGGCACACCTCTGTGATAACTTATTTAAGAAGAAAAAAAGTTTCTGCACAGTTGTAATTGCGGCTGGGGAAGAGCAGGGTGAGAACATGTGAGAGGGAAAGCTCTGCAGACACCAAGGTCAGTGCAAAAGGAGGAGGACAAGATGCTCCAGGCTCCAGAGCTGAGATTCCCCTGCAGCCCATGGAGGAGCACAGGGATGCAGAGATCCACCTGCAGCCCTTGGAGGAGCCCACTCTGGAGCTGGAGGATGCCCAAGAGATGGCTGTCAACCCATGGGAGGCCTGTGCTGGAGCAGGCTCCTGGCAGGGACCTGCAGACCCATGGAGAGAGGAGCCTGGCTGGAGTAGGTTTCCTGGTAGGACTTGTGACCCTTGGGGGACCCACACTGGAGCAGCCTGTGCTTGAAGGACTGACCCCATGGAAGAGTGGCCCACAGGGCAGCAGTTTGTGAAGAACTCATGTGATGGACTCATGCTGGAAGTCCACAGGGAGAGCTGTTTCCCTTGGGAGAGACCTCATGCTAGAGCAGGGGAAAGATTCTGAGATCAGCTCTGGTGGCTGGAGCATGGTGCTGCTAANAGCATGGTACCAAGTTTGTGGGGTTTGTGGGCTCAATCCTCATATAGGAGAGAATTGGACTTCAAGATCCCTGTGTGTCCCCTCAATTTGGAGTATTCTGTGATCTGTGACTGCTCTCCCTGACCAGGATCAGGAAACACGTGTGAGGAACTGACCATGGGATAAATTGACCATAACTCCCATTCCTTGGGGTAGAGAAGGTAGAGTTGGGAAGGAGGTGGGGGTGAGGAGAAGTTGTTTTTAAGGTCTTAATTTTACTTCTCATTATCCTGCTCTAATTTTGTTAGTAATAAATTCAATTAATATCTCTAACTTGAGTCTGTTCTGCCCATGACAGTAATTGGTGGGTGATGTCTCCCTGTCCTTATCACAGCTCATGAACTCTTTGTTATATTTTCCCTCCCCTCTCCAGCTACAGAGAGGAGTGGTAAAGAGGCTTTGGTGGGTGCCTGGCATCCAGCCAGGGTCAACCCTCTACGCCTTTCCATTAATTTTTTTCAGAGAAATGCAATCATGAGGCCATGTGACTTTATTTGTAATATGTGCATGGCACATAGAGATGACAGAGCTGTCAGTTGCACACTGAACAGAAAATAAGTCCAAACACTCACCAGATTACATTTAGCATAAGTATCAATCAGTGTGCTCCAATGGATCTGCTCCAACATACCCCATGTGGATGCAAGCCAAAATCTGAGCAGCAACAAACAGCCCATTATCAATCCATTAGTCCTCACTGACTGAGCTATACACATAAAATCTTGTTTTACATGCAATACTCCTGCCATTCCCCAGCAGAGATAATGAGATTACATGTGCTGTATCACTCAGCCCAGAAACTTGTCACATTCTAATGAGTTTCTTCTCTCTGCCCACAGACACAAATAAAATACCTGCTTTTTCTCTTGTTACCTAAGAGGTAGCCAGCAGCCAGATGCTTGCTGGAGAAAGCACAGTGACACAGTGGTATGATTATTGCCAGTTTTGTCTGACACTTTGCATCACACAGGGGTTACAAGCCGGGAAATTGAAAGTGGAGCATCCCTCACCCCCCATTTTCTATATAGAAAAGAACCAGCCTTCCTTCCCTTCCTTCCCTTCCTTCCCTTCCTTCCCTTCCTTCCCTTCCTTCCCTTCCTTCCC
>VZRX01009761.1:31609-74021 GCA_013398075.1 Notiomystis cincta | reverse complement strand
AAACATTGTGTTGCTAGCAAAAGCCTTATATGTGCACATGAATGCCATTAACAATTCTGATATTTCCATCTTAAAAAGGTACAGCTGAACTATATAGACAAGAGAATGAAGTAAGAAATGAAGAACTGAACAACAAGAATAGACAGGGTGGCTTCTGTTTTAGGAAAGATCAAAGGGAGTGGGAGGAGAAGGAAGGAAGGAANGGAAGGAAGGAAGGAAGGAATCATTTGGAATTATGGCATTGTGTCCTCCAGTCACCACAGTTAAGACAGAGCCCAGCTTTCCTGGGAATGGCTGAACCATCCTTGTTTTTGCTTGCATGGGCAGCTTTTGCTTTATTTGTTAAACTGTCCTTATCTCAGCCTATGAGTTTTCTCCTTTTACTCTTCCATTTCTCTCCCCCATCCCACTCCAGGGGGCTGAGGAAGAAGTTATGTGGGGCTGAGTTGCCAGCTGGGGTTAAAACCACAAGGCTTTTTCCTTTCTAAACCTTTGAGTATTCTATAAACAACTAATTAGGCTCTCATTCCTTTTCTAAGAGCAGAGTAATGCCCTTTGCAAGCAGACAGCCATAGCTGCATGTGGCCAGCATCACAGAGCTCCTGAAAGAAGAGAAGTTTCCCCACCCAAAACTCCACTTCTTTCAGAAAATCTTTTTGGGAATTTTTTCCCACAGTAGCCTTCTCTCCTACCAAATGGTGGATCCATTGGAGGTTCACCCAGGGACCCCATTCTGAACCCATCCCTCAGGTGTTGTTGGGACAGTACCACACAGGTAACATTTTCCTGGGTGTTCCACAGTGCTTGTGCAGCACTACAGCCCACAGTGTTCCCTTTCAGGCTGCCCACGGGCAGTGGAAGTGGTGCACACACCTTCTGCTGCTGCTCTGCTTTGGAATAATGCTGCATTGTGTGAAAAGGGGAAAAGATGCCTTTGGAAAAACTCCTCTGCTAAAATTCTGCTTTGAGCTCTTGCTCTGCAAATGGCTTCCTTTGTTTTAGTGGGGAAAGCCCTGCTATAAATAAAGGAAGAATTTAGCTGCTCATTTTTACTTTTTGATGCTGGTAGGTCTCCATTTTACTGAAGAGCTGGAAAGGTAAAAATATGTACAAAGAGATGGCCAATTTATGCCCTAGATTTTAAAGCAGAGTAGCTCATTGATCTTGTCTGGTAGATTTGCTTAAAATTCAGTGGTACAATATGTCTCAGAGCCTGAAGAGACGAGTGAGGATCTGTAAAGCTTGCGTGAGCTGAGGAGAAAAAGAAAAAAATCTCCCATTACTGTATAGAGTGGTTGTCTTTTCAATTATGGATGAAAAGATGAGTATGACCCTGAGGGGCTGGATTCAAACAGAATGCAAGGGGGGAAGAGACCTAAAAACAAGCAAAATCTTTACTAAGAGATGATTAAAAGGGAACATAAATGTCTGGAAGTGTTTTGAAGAAGGAAGTGCAATGGAGTGGGGGAAAATGGTTATGGTGGAATATGGAGTAATGGTATTAAATTAACAAAAGGAAAAGGTCTGCTGAATATCAATAGAATCCTTTCTGTTTTCCTGTGGCATCATCTCCCAAGGGAAGTTGCAGGAGCTCCATCATTTGAGTCCTGGCAAATGACTTGGGACAAACCACAAGAAAGTGTTTACTGTGATGTTCAGGGATGGAGTCACTGACCTAGTGGCTCATTTCTCCCTCCCCCCTTCCCTGGGAAGCTACAGCATTAATGAAAATAAGGAAAGAAAAAAAAAAAACACCGGGGTGGAGAGGAGCTCCTGTTTATACAAGAGAGGCAGTGCTGCAGCAGCAGCAGCAAGAAGCCCAAAGATGAGTCCAAAGAGATTGAGAGAGCTGGTGATGGAGGAGGGAGATACACAGAAAAACTGAATTGCATGAGGAGTGAGAAAGGGGCAGGTGAATGGGCTGGCCAGAGGCAGGCAAAGGGACTACCAGGGCTGCATAAAGGCACTTGTGCCCTGGCAAGATTTCTTCTACAAGGGACTGCTTTTGGGCACTCTGTACTTCTGTCCTAAGGAAATGTGTTCCTAGTAATCAATAAAGCAAGTGGCTCTTCCAGAATATGGTTAGGGAATATGGAGCATCAGGCAGGGAGGAGGTGACACTTGTACCTTCCCAGGGCACTTATTCCATGTCTTCCATCACCTGGCAGAGGTTACAGCAGCTTCCTTTGAAAGGAAGGTCCATCGTGCTGATAATGCCCATTTTGCACCTGTATCTTAATCACCCTATTTAAGGCTCTCAAATATATCTTGAAGCATTCCTTGGCTAAGCCCCACATTACCCTGGTGCACAGAGAAGACTGGAGATGGAATGCAAGATAAAAGGGGCACATTGTTCTATCAAGGCCATGAAACATCACACCTGGAATCACAAATCCTTCCTGAGCTCCCAGGCTGTTGCTCAAAGCCCAAATCTGGTCTTGAATCCCTGTTTGCCCATGAGCTTTATGAACATGCACCACTTCCACTGCTTGAAGTTAAGCATGAGCTCTGAAGAGTTTCTTGAACAGACTATCTAACTAGAGTATGGCATAAGAGATTCCACCCAGGCAGCTCAGGAATTATTTTCAATGAAAAAACACCAGTTTTTCAGTGGAATCCCTCAGCACTAAATTAGAATGACCTGGAGCTGTCTGAGTTTTGAGAGGAGTTTGAAATCTGACCATTTTGTTTTCCTTTAAATTCAGCTGAAACAGTCAATGGTGCACAGAATCACTTGTCTGCAAGAACAGGAGTTGGAGGAGGCACAAAGGAAAAGGCAACGGAACAGAGTCTCTCTTCTTTCCTGAGAAAAATCTTAAATATAAACATAAATTTTGTTGTAGAAGTGTGTCCAATAGCTAAAAAATAAATCCACTCACAAAAGCAAGAATTCATTGTTTTAAAACTAAACTAAAATAAAACAATCATAGGGCAAATTGCCCCTCATCAGGACAGCAGAGAAAACTAATTTAATTTCTACAATATAAAACAATGATTATTAAGTTTCATGAAAATAAGTTCAACCACCTTAAGAGTAGGCTATAAATGCTAAGTGTGTGGTGTCAGAAATTAACATATGAACTTCAAATTTGTGCACCAATTCGAAATCTGATTTAACAAACTGCTGTTATTAAAGTAAATAGGTGAGAATTCCATTATAAAACCAAATGAAATCTTAACTCTACATGAAATAAATATTTTTTTCAAAGCCCAAGCAGACGGCACTAACTTAACATGCAGTGATCTAAATTATGTATTAAACTCAATTATTTTTACTATTACTTTTCAATTAAGGTGACATGATTAACTCCATTCTTACTGGTCTCAGTTCCAATCCTAACTGCATCTCAACTTTGGTATCTTCTTGGGCAGAATTTGTTCTCAGAGTTATTGTAAGCAAGCCTGTTGTCTGGAGTTCTGTCAAGAGAGGTGTTTTGTGAAGAACAAAACAGCTCTGTGGTTTAACAGGCATGGTACAGAAGTGGTGCTTCCCATCAGCTTTGGCAGCATTTTGAGTTGAAGAGAGTGAGTACCAAGGTTCAAGAACTCAGGTGTTTGCTTCTTATCCAGGTTAATCTCATGGCTGTGTTTTTGAAATTAACACTTTGATTTTACACTTTTTCTTCCTTAATATTCACCAGGGATCTGATCCAGTCTGAAATGCAGAAGCTTCTTCTGAATCAGGTTCACTGGCCCCAGCAAAGGAGTTGTCATTAGCATTAGCATCTGCAGCCACTGGATTAATTCAATGAGTTAATCCAGCAAGGTATTTCAAAAATATTGTTTTCTTATAACACCATCTTTGTTCATATGGAAATCAAAATGAATGGCTCTGATTTTGAAGTAATTTATTTGTGTGGGTTTTGAATCTTGAAGCATTCATCATTCTTCATGTATTACTTTTTCTAGTGCAATTTCTCACACACAGAAGTTGTCTTCAGCATTTATAGATTTTCTAATGCTAGCAAGATGTCAAAGTTCCTTGGGAACTTTGGGTGTTCCTTGGGTGTTTTTAGTAGTTGAGTCATGAAAGGACACTTCACTAGCACAGTGCCTTTCTGGGGGTTTTTCTGAACTGAAAATGGGGCAGATTTTTGAAAGATGTAGTCTGTCCATCCTGAAAAACAAATGCAAGAGTCAGAAATGTTAGGCAGATCTATTCTCATTTTCACTGAGGAGCCTTTGCTGCAATCCTAGGGAAGGCTTTGAACTTTGGCTGGAATGCTGGGTTTGCTGCACTCTGCCCCTCACACACGGGGCTCCTGTCTGTAAATCAAGGACACCAACACTGGTCCAAAATCCAAGTCTTCACTGACTGAGTGTGGTGTTTGCACTCCCTACTTATCTCTCTGGAAGGTCCCCTTCCCACCCAAACCATTCCATGATTCTGTGATTCCACGATATTGTGTTTGTGCCTCAGCAAAAGCCTTTTGTTTATTCATTTGATGAATTTCTTTGAGTTTAAAGAAAGGAATTAATTTTGCTTATTTCTTTATGTGATCATTAGAAAAGCTTTTAATGAACATAGTAAAACCCAACTAATTATCACAATGGCATTTAACTCTAAATAAAATTGACAGGAAGCAAGAATATGATACATATAATTTTGCACAGTTTATTAAAACACATTTATCACTTTTTTTTCTCCTAAAGTAACCTGATCATATTATTCTATGATAATTTAGCTAATATTTTTTTCTGTGCATTTAATATTTAAGTGGCTTTTACTGATATTAAAGTCATAATGCATTTTATGGAAATTACCTTGCATTCTAATTACTTTTCTTGGTGAGGAATGGTAAATAGAATTATCTCGTTATGCTTGTTGTAGATGAAAGCAAAGAAATATTTAATGAGAAGAGACTGCTAAAGGAAAAAAAATCCATATTCAGATGGTTTTTTCTCAGATGAGTCCATTTTGCCATCAATTCAGAAACGTGCACTTCCCAGAACCAAAGCAGGACCCAGACGTGCATGTGAACAACAAAAGGCTCTGAATGGCAACTTGGATGCTTTTAACATCAGTAATTCCCTTTTTTTCTGTGGCCTGTCCAAACCTAAGCTGAGGAGAGTTGGGAGGAAGACAATGTGCTACCACAAGAAAGCAAGAAACACAAACAGCTGTGTCCTTGAGCCCGAGCTGCCCCACGCTTTCAGTAAATGAAGCTACTGATAGAAAGCTACAAATTGCACCTCCAGAAATGGAGAGGTCAAGGCCTGTGTAAAAGTTAACCCCTTGTCCTTTTTCCCCCAGTTCTTCATATGAAACATACTTACTTCACTGGAAAAATAGAGAAATTAAATGAGGAGAAATCAACTTTTCCTGCCAACTCTTCTCTCGGTTTCTCTTTTGAAGTCCAAGGGGAGTCACAAACAAGACTGGATTACTGTGTCTGAAAACAAAATGGGATTTTTTTTGTATGAACCTTATGAAGACATGCCTTAGGACTATCTGAATGGAGCTTCTTCTCTTTCATAAACCATCTTGGTGGATGTGAGATGGATCCTGGCTCCAGGGAAATCATGGTTCACTGGCCACTCTGTGTCTGCACATCTCCCTAAAAATCAAGATGCACCATGGCTCTTGCTTAATTTGCATGACTGTAACATTCAAAGAGCTGCCACCAGAGCAGCAGAATGGAAGGTACAGTATGGAGCAGAAATAGGTAGAAAAGGAGGGATAAGTGAACAGTAACAACAAGAAATGAAATTCCAGGTCTTGTTTCTGTAAGGTTCCACAAATTTCTCTGGATGTGTATTTTTCCTTTTTTTTTGCACTGGTACAGAGGTTCCCTTGCACCCACCAAGACCCACAGTGTCAGCAAAGGTTTGGCCACAGGTGATGTACTTTGTGGGTGATTACAGCTGTGATAGTTCACACTCAGTGACCATGAAAAACACACAAACAATGAGCCCAAGGTGCCTTTTACCCAGTTTTACACCCAGGTCTCTTAATGTGACTTTTCTGCTTGGCTTGAGCAGTGCTGTCCTTGCAGCCAGGGAGGTTCAACACAAAACCCCTGAGGTGTGTGCAGCTCTGAGCTCTCCTGACCAGCTCAGCTCCCCCCTGACCTGGGCCATTCAGGGGTGACAGGGACATCTTTCTGCTCTGGCTGCCATGGCATGAAGGAAGGTCCTCCTGTAAATCTGGACCTTTCCAGCCTGGTGTGTGAGAAGCAGCAGGAAGAACTCCTCGTGGAAGGACATCTCTGAGGCTTTCATTTATTCTAAAGAGATCATCACATTTCTCCTCCACATGCTCCTAATTTCAAGGGTCAATTCTGTTTGCATTTCCAAACTCACCAGCAAGACAAATACTGTAAGGTTATTGTTGCTTGCACTTGTTTTCCTTTCAGCCTTCCTGTTCTGGTAATTTTGGTGCATCAGGCATTAAAGGAAAGTGAATGGAAAATGTAGAGTTAAGCTTTAACTCACACTGAAACTTCAAATTCAATTTGATCAAAATGTTCTGTGAATTTCTGTCTACACTAAGCCAATTTTTCTATTTAGGGGAGGGAAACTAGAAAGTTCTGTGAATAATGCTAATTTGCAGTTTTCTAAGCTTTCTTTCTGCTAGAAATGACCTTTAAATAAACTGATTTTAATTTCGTTTTCAGCTCACTTCTTTCTATTTTCTTAACAGTGATCAAAACAAGCAACAAAGGCCTTTAGTCCCCTGTCATCTCTGAAAGCTTCACTGTAAGCTCCAATTCAGTAGTGGAATCTACTAATCTATTTATTCTTTTCTAGCCAAAACATCTTCTGCAACATCTACCATAGTTCTGCAAACAATAATTGCAATAATATTTTACCCTAGTATTAAGGATCAGGTTATCTGTGTAGAATATTTAGAAAGGTCAGTGTCTCATATATAACATATAGGCAAAAAATAAAACGACCAAGGAATGTCATTGATATTTATTGCAAATGCTCTATAACATTCTGAGTTTGCCATGCACATTTCTCCCTGTAATAGAACATGTTTCTAAAATGGATTAAATCCTGATTTGATTTTAGTACTCTACATATTACAAATGCATTTAATTTTAAGTGACAAAATAAAATGTAGCATATGACACCCTAATCTGATGTATAGCGGTTTCACCAGCAATTCCCTGTGAGATACATCTTTTTTTAGTAAAAATGTCACTGTTGCTTGAGTTAGCTCAACAGGGCCTTGTGTTCAAGCAGCACCACACTTCAGTCTCTTCTCTTAACCAAATGTCACCAAAACTGAAGGGCTCTCAGGAAGAGAGACAAGAGCAAATTGAAGGAGGTTTATTTGCTTTGCTAGGCACAAAGAGCACTCCCTGTTGCATTTGAACAGACAGCAAAGACAAATTTGTGCAGCTCTTTTAAAGGTTCACTGGAAGATTTACCACTGGATTTTAAAGACTCAGGATGAGCACAGAGACAACAAATGTGATGTGTCTGTGTGTCAAAGGCACAGTCTTGTTTTGGAGGTCACTGGGTATCTCGCTGATGGAAAACAAATAAATGAGTAATAACATTAACTGAATGATTGGGTTATGGGCATTATTTTCTCCAGAATCCTTCAGAGGCTTCAATGTGTTGACTTCAGCAAGGCAAAATCCTCTCAGGGCATCATGACCATTATGACCTCTCTTCTTTCAAATTATGTTAGTTCTGAATAACAATTATGGAAATTAACTTATTAGTGCAAATTGATACATGATGCTGGGCCAGCAGAATTGACTATTCTGTATTATTTTATTTATTTAGGCTTCAGTACTGGTTATAGTGCAATAAACAGAGACTGACTCTATCATTAATGTAGAAGGAGATTTAAGTTATGAGTATAACAAAAAATTCATTTATGTGAAATTTGCCTCAGGAACATCAAACAATATTCTGGTATTTTCTGCATTTCACCATCGTTGGAAAATGAAAGAAAGGGCTTGCACAACATAAAGCCTAAGAATTAAGAAATTATATTTGTTCTTTGAGCATCAATATGAAATCCTGTTTCTTTAAAGCAATTTGTGCCATCTTAGAAGAGGAACACATTTTTTTCCCTTGCCTATTTGTTCATGTTTTCCCTCATTCACCTCTTTCCCACCACATTTTGCGATGGGGAAGTGCGAATTGGACATAAAACTGAGCACACAGATCTTGGAGGGAGGAAGCTGAAAAAAGACAAAACAACTGTGGGCAGAGGCTCTGTTCTGCATCTGCTGAGACTTCTTCAGTGTCTCACGAGGACCATGTGGAGACCTCCCCACGCTAAGGCAGGAGGAGTTCAATGTGCCAGCAGCAGGGAAAGCCCTGACTCCTCCAGGAGGACCCTCGGGAAGCTCTGCAGTGCTTTCCCAAACTCAGGGAAAGCCCTGACTCCTCCAGGAGGACCCTCAGGAAAGCCCTGACTCCTCCAGGAGGACACTTGGGAAGCTCTGCAGTGCCAAGCCCCGCCCCAGCAGAGGTGCCCAGAGGGAGCAAAGCCTTTTTGAGACAGGAGCATCTCCAGCATCTCACATAATGAGGAGAAAAATAAAATTTGGGATGTGTTTATAAGGAAGATAATTTTCTCGGGAAAAAGTAAAGACAATTTTTTCATCTTTGTTCATACTGCATGAAGGTACAGCAGTTGTAAAGCAAATTTTAATGATATGCCTGGATGTCACAGTTAAATATCTGACAAGTTTTTACAATGGCAGCATTTTGATATTTTTTCTTTCTTCTTATTTGACCCTAGAGATTACAAACAAAAGCTTTCCTTTTTTTTTTTCACATTAAGCCATTCAAACTTTAACATTAAATCTTATCTGCAAATTGAAAAAGACTGTGATTCAAAGTGAAAAGGGGAAATAACAAATATTGACACCATACAAGGAAAAAAAGAGCTATTTTTTAAATTTAAAGCTTAAAAATTCACCCACTGGTCCCAGTGGGACATTTCAGGTGCTCACAGTGATCCCTCCTGCTTGCTTCAGAGGGACATGGGAGGGATAGGGAGGAAAGGAAAGCATTTATTTAATCCTGGTCAAAATCTGTGCTCTGAGGCCCCAGATTCCAACAGGGGAATGTAGGAGCAAAGGGAGCTCTGAGTGTTGCTATTGTGCAGCTCTCACTCCTGTCTGTTTTGTCATGGCCAAGGAAAAATAAGGATAATGGTATCCATAACTCTTCAGGAGCACTTAAACCTGAAGCTATCTTGGTGCAGCTTAAATCAAGATAATATCTGAAATTTTCCTTTCTGAACCCTTTCTTTTTCTTCTTAAATGGCAGCTTTGTGAATAATTTTAAGCTGTCAGGAAAAAGAAAAAAACCCAACCAAATGGCACCAAGCACCATGGTTCTTCCTTTCTCAATTCTGATAAATAGATGTTAGTCTGCTGACAAGGAATTCCAGTGAGCTTAGATATCTTATACTTGCATTTTACTCCTAATATCTCAAAGATTTCTTTGCCCTCTCTGATCCTGGCTGAAACTCAGCCAAGTTGCATTAAAAAAAAAGCAGCATAAATTGAAAATTTGCCAGGAATTCCTTGTTGTGGCCTTAAGTACAAAACTGTTATGGTCTTTTCCTTTTCAAAGAGATTTCTTGCAGTCTCATAAAACTATCAGTCTCATCCACTGAAGTATGCCTTTCAAAAATCCTTGCTGCTGTTGAAAGTCCATGGCATCACTTTGCTTTTATCTCAGAGTTTTCCAGAGAGGTTTATTGCTCCCTGTCCTTCCTTCACCTGCAGAGTCTGAGGTCTGTCTGTTTTAAATTTACCTGTACCACTGCAATTCAACAAAATCTGTAGGAGAGGCATGAAATCTACACTCTAGGTTAAAGGTTTAGTCTTCTCATTCCATGCAAGTATTCATTTCATCCAAGAATTCATTTCAGGGCCATATAATACTGACACTAGAACTCTCTGTTTTTAAGGATGTAGAGAAAGTTGGTCTCAGTTCCCTGGGATTTTAATTGCTGACCATCACCCTTATGTTAGTAACAAAGCAAAGTGTAACAGGACAGCAAATATGGATTAATTTGGGAGGCAGAGATCATGATAATTCAATTTCATTATTACTGATGCCACAGCCTGTATGAGCAGTTCGCACAGTGATGCTGCTGCCAGCACCCCTTGCTGTGTGGCAGTAGGGACTGAACTCCTGAGATGGGGGAAAAGAGTTGAGAAGTTGGAAAATGAGAGTTCTGACCCGAGGACCTGACACCAGTTAATGGATTTAGTACTAAATGTAAATTATTGCTAATATAAGAAAGTGGAAGACAATTTTAGCTGTTAATGAGAACAAGTATGAAGTAATTATTTCTTGTCAGTTTTAATGAGAGACAGCAAAGAAAGTACCAATGGATTATCACTGTATGCCCTTGTCTTCACTGGAATGAAGCTCCATGTTGGAGCACAAAAGATAATACAGGACAAGATGTAAAAATAACCTAAAAACCACTGCTGTGAGAACATCCATAAAAGTCAAGTGCTGAATGAATACAAGCTATGCAAATGTTTGGCATTGGCTTTATTTATGCATTTTTAGCACATCCAACATGATCATGATTTGAGAAGGAACAATAATGTTACACCAAGTAATTTGTTGATAATAAGCTCTGTCTGGGTTTTGTAATTAAAAAAGTGATTAAGAAAGGCTAAGTCATTAATGCTTGAACTGCTGCTGCTGGGATATGCACAGTGACACACAATTTATAAACTTTTGGCAGAGGGATTTATTTATTGATGCTTTTTCAAGAAACTTCTTTCTTTATGGTATTTATAGAATGTGAGAAATAATAGACTATGATTATGAGCAGAGAAGAGCAATCATCCTGATAAATGCCCATGAATTGCAAAACTAGACCAATTACATAAGGATACAACTGCTGAATCTTGCAGCTCAGCTACTTTGTCTTTTGCACACTCATTTTCTCCAGGACAGAGGGTCAGGTTTGGCAGGTAGGTAGGTGAGCATTGGAGAAGCCACAGCTTCTATGGCAAACCCAATTCTCAAGTCCTCACTCTCAGAAAATGGTGATTTTTAACTCAAGTTTTTTGGATTTTGTATCTACTTTCCAGTTCTGAGCAAATGTAGAATCAACAGAAGGGAATGGGGTAGGTCCACTGATATAAACAGAAGCTGAAATTATAGGACTTCCTTTCACCCCACATCACAGGAAGACAGAGAGTGGTGTCTCAACACCCTAAACACAATGGATACTTGAGGAAATTTTTAATATCACATCTAGTGCTTGAGTAAACCAGTAAAATGTATCTCAGTGTAGAGTGGGATGTGTGTACCAGCCTGGGCTGTGAGTCTGAGGGAGGGACAGGATTCATCCCCTTCCCTGTTTGTGGGATGGAAGGCAGCACCCCAAGCCAGCTGCAGCAATTTCAGGGCAAAAATGTTCATTCAAGAAATAATTTGCACAAAGAAGACCACAGCTCTTTGAAATTCATGTCACTTATGACTTGGAGAAAACCTTTTCATAGTACATTTTTTAATTTTATCACACATGTCACAAGGTTCACTTTCTCAATTACTTTATCTTTTATTGCAATGCATGAAATAAGGGTAAAAGTCTGTACTGCTTTTACAAAGAGTAAACAGCCAGGGGAAAACAGACTTTTCTCTCCCTGTAGATATTTAAGTAGATATAGATATTTGATATATTGCAGGTGTTTCTATCATAAACATACCTCTCTGAGTGCATTATCAATGAAGACCAAACCTCACCTCTTTTAGAAAACTAGGATTTTCAAATCTAATGTAGGTAGTGATAGATTTAGGCTCAGGACTGTATTATGTTGGAACCAATGCTCTAGTTCTCTGTACCTACTTTCAGAGCAATTTGGTGCAGACTTTTTCATGAACTGGAGATAAAAAATAATTCTCTGCTACAGTGAAATCGATTAAGATCCATCAAACTTCAGGCAAATCACTTTCTGTTTGGTAATGCCACCTAAGAACAGCCAGAGGCTTTAAAATTTATTATGGCCCTTGCTGAGCAGCAGCATGGATCCTAGATTACTCTTGTAAAAATTATGAAATTATTCAATAGAGTTCTTATATTTTCCTGCACAAGGATAGTAGAGGAGATAATGAGAGAATACCAGGAATCAAAGCTTTTGCTTTAGAAAGATTTACAGCTGCTGCTTCATACCATAAGTCAACACTGAATAATTAAAAGACTTGTAATTAAAGGCTAATTCAGTATTGATTGTGTCCTAGAGCAAGGGGGCCAGCTCACTGTTCTTGCACCATCCCATGAGAGCTTCATCAGCCAGACAGCAACAGGGCAATTACCCCGAGCAGCCTTCAGCACTGGGATGGCATCTCCTCCAACCATTCTGGTGGGCTGTGGGGGCACAGTGATAATCTCACCAGGTCTGCAGTTTCACACATGCCCTAGGACCCTCAGTGCTCCAAACCAAAAGATCAAGCCTGTTTCTTTGGGAGAGTGAGGGCATGGACTCTTCAGTCCAGATCTGTTCTTGGTTCTCTGCTCCCGCTCTTCACGCTTCCTCTGGTAGCACATTTTGAGAGGAGCACCTTTTTCAGGGTCTCTGGTTGCTGCCTCCAGGGTCACACACACCAGTTTTCTAGTCTGCAGACCCACCTGCAGCTCTGCAGCCATGCACACAATTTACCCAGCCTTTCTGGAAGTGGAAGACTCAGTTTGGTGATGCACACAGAGAACTTGTTCATCACTGCACCGATGAACAGGGAAAGAGCGTGAGCAGTAATATGGCAAAGGTGGCTGTCAGAATTCAGAAGTCCCATTTCTCTCCATGACACCTTGATGATTCTGCAATTAAATTTCACTGGCCCTTAAGCAGCCTATCCCCACCAATCAATTGATTTTTTTTTCTTCCAGGATCTCATATGCCTCCTGTATGCATCGTATATCATAGAAATTAGGTCATATTTAATATACTGAATCATAAACATTAGAGATGGAAAATCTCATTGAGCCATTGAATTCATTCCTTTGTCAGTGGAAAAAGGTTCCCATGTAGAATAGAATTTAATTTTTAACATATAATATGTTCGGTCCTAAAATGTTTCTTTTTTAGTTGTTATTCCAGAAAACTCATTTAGGTCCTTGCTATCAGGGATTTTTATGATTATCTGAATTTTCTTTTAGAAACTTTGCTCCACAACTTTTAATTATATCTCCACATTGCTCTGTCTCCAGAAAATAGCATTTGCAGGTAATAATCATATGCCTTCTTTCCAGCACTATTCAAAATATGAAAAGATGAGTCTAAATATGGAAACAATCCTGTAATATCTATTTGCCAAGATCTCTAAATACCCTGCATTTTATTTTCTGGTCGTGATAATTTTTCTTCACAGTTTGGGAAACTGAAATAATCACTTTTCATTTAGAAAACAACTTTTTCTTAATGGAATTCTTAATTACTTTTCAGTACTTATTATCATGAAAAATTCTTAGACTATGTTTTCTTATCCAATCTATGCTTTTTTTTTAAAGGTAAGATTATGAACAAGAACAAGTTTAGTTATTTAGACAAATATGTGTTTGGGGCTCTTTCATGCATTACAAATCAATTATTTTAGCTGACCTGGTGGTTTTGCATCAGATCAGAAAATCAAATAACTTCAACAGCAGGAAGCACTCCATTATCTATTCCTGCTTTTGAGGGTAAAAGAAACAAAAGTTCTCTGGAAGATTCTTTGTGGTTTTTCTGCTCCCAGTAAGCACAAAGCCCAAGGAGAAATGTACTGCCAGAGTATATTGAACTGGGTGACAACAGAGTTTTTATTTGTATTTTAACTACCAAAATGGAACAAGGTTGAATCACTGGGTGGGACTGAGCATCCTGTACTTTTTCTGTCACTGAGGAACACCTGGGGACAGAGCCAGGAGACAAAGCCATATCTGATAAACCTCATGTCCTTCATCTGACCTCAGATAAACTATTTTCTGGTATTGCTTGGTGCTCAGGTAATATAAAACAGCCAGAAAAACAAGAGAAAACGCAGATCACAGGATCACAGACAGGTTACAGCTGTAAGGGACCTCTGGAAGTCACCTGGTCCAACTACCCTGCTCAGGCAGGGTCCCCTAGAGCAGCTGTCCAGGGCTGTGTCCAGGTGACTTTTGAATAAGTCTGAGGTGGAGACTCCACAACCTTTTAGGGCAACTTGTCCCACTGCTCACCATCACAGTAAAAAATATTTTTTGATGCTCAGACTGCACCTCCTGTATTGCCCTCTGGTCCTGTCACTGTTCAGCACTGAAAAGGGCCTAGCTCTGTCCTCCTTGTACCCTATAAATCAGGTATTTATATGCACTTATAAGATCCCCTGAACCTTCCCAGCATGACCCTCTCAGCCACTCCCCCCAGCTCTGTCCTTTGCAAACTTGGTGAGGGTACCCTGATGAATGCAGATAACCTTTCTGGCTTTTACAGAGCATTTGAAGCATAAAGGATGTGGCCAGAGAAGATGGCCTATTTATGAATTTTGGTAATATAAATTGCTTTCTCTTAAGGCTTCCCACCACCTTATTAGAACCTTTGGCTGCCAGACAAAGGGTAATTCCTGACCAGTTTCACTAATTTTCCCACTTGCAGCAATGTCACCATCCTGCTTGACCTTTCAAATCAATTCATCTTGAGATACATTATTGACTAATTTCCTGAAACTCAGGTGGAATGTGCCCATTTTTAACCTTGTCCTTCCTTACGTACAGAAATTACCTTATCCTCTGGTACTAGCATTGCCATTAGTAAGCAATCAAAATTCTTCTCCAAAGGCTTTTCGATTTTATTTGCTCTTTCCACACTGATTTCAGTGATGTATTTCATCTAATCCTGGTGCTTTGTCAACTTTTTAATAGTACTGAGAGCTTTAATTGCCTTATTATCGTCTCTGCTGCAGTGAGGGCTTTTTTTTAGCATTTCGATTCCCCTCAAGGAAAGCATGGACTCTGGAATATTACAGGTCCTCCATTTCCTGGGATGAAGAAATTGCCCAGACCCTTAAGGATATCTACTTCATCTCTCAGCAACATTTAATCTATCATGGCCTCTCTTTATCTTCCTAATAAATTTGCTTCTCAGGCAGCAAAGACTTCATCATCCATGCTCTTCAGACACAGCAGTGTCCTGCTGCTTGGTGTCCTTTACTTCTTTTGTGCAGCCAGGAAACCCAAGATCACAGGACTGAAAAACCAGTGAGATTTTTTTGGGTCAGGACTACAGACTAAGGATGGCATTCAGCTAGGAAAAAAAATGAGCCATGGGCTTTGCTGCTTGTTTCCCATAGAAAGGCTGAGAAAAGAGGAAACCTGCCCAGGCCAGGAGGATTTGACACTATGGCAAACTGAAGTGCCTGTCAGTGTTTCCATGGCTGGCTGGCACTGGGGAACAGGGCAAGAAAAGGTGCCTCTTTTCCCAGTTCCAGACTGTTTTCCACAAAGGTTTGGGTGCCTCAGTATGTTGTGGTCTGAATAAAGGCACCAGGTGGGTTTGGATGACAGGGAGCAGGATGGATGTTTGAGCAGTGGCTCTCTGGATTGCTGTCTTTGCTGCAGCCTCTCATTTCAGATGGCAAATGCTCCCCTGGCTCTCCCCCTGTGCCCATCCCTGGGATCAGTGGCAGGGCCCCAGCTACCACTGTCCTAATGCCTCCCAGCTGTGTGTCCTGACCTGCCTTTGCTCTGGCTTAACCAAACCTCAGTGAGCTTAGTGTGTGATGGGGATTACCCCCAGAGCTGACTCTGCACACAGGCAACCTGAGGAATAATGTGAGAAATGCAGGATTCAAATCTTCTACTGCCTTGCAAATGGATGTTGTTTTATTTACCTGGCTCTCCTATCATGTACTCTAGATTGTACACTTGCTCTGTGTGTCACCTGCAGACAGATCTGCTGAACTGAGAATAAAGAGATGAATAATGTCACTGCCTGAACATAGCCATGAAAATCATAAATAAAGGAAAAAACATATTCCTGCTCAGGGGTATATTAACTGGAACTTTTATGTTATTTATGTTTTGCCTCAGATACACACATATACCAGGAGAAAAAAAATCTAGTACTTAGAGTAAATCTACTGCACTTTGTTGTAAGCTTGGAAAAAAAAGGTCTGTTGATTGATTTCCTTGTCTGAGTTATTTAGAAAGAGCTGAAAGCTGGAGGGTGGTTAGATTCTGGTAAAGTGAGTACTTTTCCCCCTGAATAAAAACATTTAAAGGCTCTTAGTGTTTGTGCACGTACTCGTGTTCCAAAGCAGGAATTAAATGTCAGCAGAGCCAGACCTCCAGCTCCATTTGATGGCAATACTGAAGTCAGTACAGCCACATTGATTTCTGCCACCTGAGGAACTGACCCAGAGTTGTTACTTTTCACTGGGCATCACACAAGAGCTATAAACAGGTTTCTGAGTGCACAGAAAGGGAAATGCAGCACGGAGAGGGACTTGAAACCAGAAGCTGTGTCTGAGAGGAGTGCTCTGCCCTGGGGGTGCAAACACACCAAGCTTTATCAGACACTCCCAGTGGAAATGGTGTTATCTGGGCATCCAATGTCCCCCTGTATTCCAAAGGGAGGCTGAAAAAGATCCTATCTCTTCAAAGATTGGGCTTGTCTCTGAAAATTGTTCTCTTCCCCTATTACAAGTGATGTCTGATTGCAGCAGCAAGGAGAATTTCCATTTTCCTGACAGCAGGGATTTTACTGTGGGTTGCAGAATAGATTCTGTGCATTGCCCTGCAGCTATGGTACCTAGGGCTCAATAAGTTATTCAACTATTTTCTCTTTCTTTCAGTAGCTTTTCTGTGCAATGGGCAACCAATACAAGTACTGTGGCAGTGAAAAGACTGTGGGTTAAAAACCTAAAAACACCCCATGCTGTGAAGCATTTAAATTCTTAAACTAGATTTAAGGCTTATAGTTCAAATCTGGGTTGGAATAGATGTATTTATATGGATTCTAGCAGAGCCCCTGTGGCTTGTATCTGCAGGGGATTTGGTGTAGCTTGATTTGGTGAATTGCAAGTTTTCTAGCGAAACACTGAGATTTGACTGCCTCATTTTGCAGTAGCATTAAATAATCTAAAGACATTGCTTTTCTGTCTCCACTAAATCTGCAAACAGTTTAAACATGATTTTTGACTCATAAAAAACCTCAGTTAGATGGAAAGGCTCACACCTGGACATGCTCAGGTTAAATCTGAATTGAAACACTAAGGTGGAAGTACTGTATCTCCATTTCTGGTGAATTGTTTTACTGTTTACACATAACCTTCTTTAATAATACAGTCCCTTTTCTTTGGCTTAATTCATTGTTTTACAGAACAATCCAGACTGGTGGGAAGCATCTTTCTCACACAGCAATAGTTTTGGTAGAGAATTTTCTGGGTGTGTGCTGCTGCTTTGGAGATGATTTTGGTTATTACCCTACACACACAAAGTGTGCTGTGCAATCTGCTCTCACTTTTACTTCCTCTGATAAATAAGGAATAACATACTTCAGTAGATTTTTTTTCAGAATAAACAATAATTCATGCAAAAGTGCACAAAACTTTTGAGATTAATAAATAGTCCCAGAGATATCCTAGAGGTATCTGAGTATGTATAAATAAAATGGCCAGAGAGCAGGGGTTTAAAGCAAACCAAACTCAGCGAAACTTTTTCACAAACCATTATTTCAGTATTAGACAAGTTGTGATCCTAATCCAGTGCACAGAGCTACTCATTCCAGACTAAAGGCAGTGCTTTTGCCACATCATCCAGCAACTTGCTCATGGCTGCTGGGAACTGATAGCTGGGAGCCAGTACTACGGCTTAACCCACTGTAATACCTGAAATGCATCAGCTCCAGGAATTCTGCAAGGCATTAACTTGCTGTTTGAAAATCACAGTTGATGTCTAATCTGCAGCTGAGAACCAGGCTCACTGTTGTGGCATGTGAGTGCTTTAACAGATTGTCTGTGTGTGTGTGTCTTGAAATTTTGGTGAGCCCAGCTGATCCAATCAGAGCCTTCAGAGGCAGCAAACAGCAACACGTTATGCAACTCGAGATTCCTTCATGGCAATCACTTTTGAGGCCCCAAGAATTGCTGTTAAATAAAGGGTCAGTGACACTGGTGAGCAGACAGAAAACTTGCTTACTGCCTCAGCTGAGAGTGTGATGGCTAATGAGAGAGGCAATGACAGGCACTCAAGGCTTTCCATCCTGTCGGTGATGTCACCATACCAAGGGCACTGCAGATGTCAGCTGATAAGGGAAGTCTAAGTAGAACTGACATGGTATTAAAGTGAGAGAACACAGACAGTGCCTGGGCTGTCATATTCTCATGGGATAAGCCACCAGAGTTTCCTTTTCTCAGGCACCTATTACACAACTGCATGCCAGGTATGCCTCACCTTCCAACATCCTGCAGTCAGAAGGAGGGGCAGAAAGAAGGGAGTTTTGAGCTTTGAAATTTTCTAGGGGTTAGGATTTGTGAAATACCAGGAGAAAGGAAGAACTGGATGCAAAATTTTTAATTTCTGGATTAAATTTTTTTTTTAGAATTTTAGCCAGATGTTTTGCTGGTTATTGAAATGCCATCACAAAACTAGCAAAACATTCTTTTCCTTTTGGAGAGTGGGAGTCATTCATATATCTGTCTCTGGCTTCCCTGACAGGACAAAAGACATAGTATTGTTATGATTATATAGGACTATATAGACATAAATATATGTAAAATATATTATCATTATATATAAGACAGTTAATCATAAATTAAACAGGTTGAACTGTTGAAAGCTATTGAAAGGAAAACTTTGTCATGATGCCTGCAATTCAGTTGCATGCCAACAAATCCAAAACAGAGAATAGATTGCTCTCTGTGTTATGCAAAGCACAAAACTGTGTGACCAGCCTACCTGTACAACCAGGCAATGTTTCTAAAGCAGGGACAATCCAAGTTCCAAAATAAGAACCAGCAGGTCTGATGCAAAGCCAGTAGTTGGGAAGATCAGAATACGAAGTAAAAAAGGCAGTTCTTAATGAAATATACAATTTAAAAGAAGTAACTCTTACCACACACATCATGGAAGCTGAAATTTCAAGGCAGACTGGACATAAACAGAGCACTTGGGAGTCACTGGATGCACAGGAATTATCTCTGGATTGGAAGGAGATGCAGGGGCTGTAAATTGGGGGAAACATTAACCAGTTCCCCTGTGTTTTCCTGTTCTCAGGCCTGATGGGGTTGGTGGACCTTCAGTCCAGCTTAGAAGTTTCTCATGTAGTGCCACTTTAATAACCACTTTAAACCTTGTAGTCTCCAGGGAGGCAGAGCACACAAAGAGGTTAAAGAGAACCACGATGTTTCTGAGCTGTCTTTAGTTCAGGTACCAGATGTTCCTGCTTGCTTTGGAATCAGTATCCTGTTAGTTCAAATCATTCACTCAGGTTTCTACTGTGAACATAGTAGCAGTCAGAAAATTCAGGGTGTAGGAACAGGGTTCATGAAAGCACAGTTTTGTCAGCTTTGTAGCTAGTTTTCTTTGGTTTGAAGTCTTGAATTTAGAATGAAAAGTTCACCAGTAAAATTCAACAAACATTTAACAGTATGAGGCAAATAAGTGACAGGATCACAGCCAAAGCAGCCTGTAAGAGCAATTTTCCAGTGAAGTACAAGGGCAGAATCTCTCCTCCCTTCTAAAAGGAGAAGAACATCTCTCCTCCCTTCTAAAAGGAGAAGATGAGCTTCTGAAGACTCAAGTTTTGCAAGAGGCTCTGTTCTTCATTCCCATCTACAAGAAAGTGTGACAGGATCTGTCACCAGGTGTGGTGATTCTGTAACCACAGCTGTCCCTCTCAGAAATCTAATCCAATGTGTCAAATAACTTGGGAAAATACCATCCTGAGGACAAAATGGACCAGTTCTGTTTTCCTTTGTCTCAGATTTGTGTATATGACCCCAATTTCAAGCTATGCCCCACTGAAGACATACAAGTAGAAAACCCCTGTTCAGCAGAGGCATCTTGAGCTCTGTTGCCTCCTCACACAGAGAGCAGCTCACATTACTGTTCTCTTTAAATTCCCCCTTATTCAGGGCTGAATTACAGCTGGACAATTCCTCCTGGCTAAATAAATAGGATAGTTGCACACAGTGCAGCCTGTCTGTCACAGGTCATCATTAGGGTATTAATGACCATCTGTAAGCAAAGCACACGGGCAGGGTATGATTAGTGCAAGCAATTTAGCCACTGTGCTTTTGTCAGCATGAATGCAGTTTAAATTAAACTGCAGTTGGCTGCAGCTGAAGAAGCTTTTACTTAGCTCATAATGAGCAGATTCCAGTTTTCTCACAAAATCCTGTCCTTCAGTAACTACTCACAAGGCTCTTGCAGAGTTGCAAAGTCTCTGTGCCTACATCTTCTATTTCTGCTCTCTTGGCTGGGGAAACTCAGCAGGTTCCAGATCAGACTTTCTCCTTTTCCCTTTCCTGAGAGTAAAATACAATTTTTGTGTGAATCAGAGTCCTGTCTTTTGTACATAGATACTGATGATTCGAATGGAAACGTTTCACCATTTAATTTTTTTTCTCTTCTGAAGCCAAGGTGAAAGCCTGGCTTTTTAAAGCTGAAAACCTGATTACTGGAATACAGTTCTCTCACAGTAGTGCAAATTAGTCGTCCATTGTGCAGTTTTGCAGCCAAGGGAAGACATAAGCCTGTCTTAGAGCCAATCTCTAGGGATGCAGTACTCCAATTCGTTCTGCTGTTTGTATCTCAGAAATCCTCCGGAGTGCAATTCAATGACCATTGAAGCCAACTGGCATTGAACTCTGTCATAAATCCAAATCTCATGATGGACAGGGTTTAAAAATCCCTTGACACAGGAAAACTGTGGATGATTCTGCTGCAGTGGCAAAAAGGTCTAAAAAGAGCCATGGCTCTGTGCTCAGGAGGGGAGAGGAAGGAGAAAAGGGGTGGTTTTACCTCTACCCCAGCACTGGCCAGGCTAACACTAAGGACAAGGTTTGGTTCTGATATCTGTGGTTTAAAGATAACACTGGAAAGGCAGAGAGGGCAATAACTTCAGGATGGACACAGCAGTGATGATCCACTATGGCAAACTCAGTGCCCACTGCATCAGGACAAACCCAGATGCCTTGGCTGAGCAGAGGGCTGAGCAGAGGAATGCAAAGGGTACCTGGAACCTGTAGAGGGGTGAGCCAGTGTTGTGCTCCTGGCTTCAAGCTCTGTGAGTCTGAGAGGGGTGACAGCCCTGTTCCAGGCCTCAGGAGCAATAACCCTGTTTTCCCAGCTTTCTGAGCAAATGGTTTTCTGATTGAATCCGAGTGTGCTGGCTTGCACAGGAGCAGTGAGACAGCTGATCTCAGTTACAGGAGTATTGCCTTGAAGTGATTTTGGGGACACTGCTAACAGGCCTCTGGGGTGCTTGCTAGAATATCATAAGGAGTTGGGGTTTTTTATAGAATTTTTAAAAATATGCTGGATGGAGCATACATTTGCAGGAGGGTGCAGTTTGGCATGATGCAATTTAAGGAGTGTAGGCCAATCTTGGCTTTTTAAATTTTTAATGTTTTCTTTTCCATTTCTTTGTTTTTACTCTGTTTTGCAAAGAAAATTTTAATTTTTTTTTTTCTTTTCCATTTCTTTGTTTTTACTCTGTTTTGTTTTGGTTTGGGTTTTTTGTGTTTTGGTTTTGTTTTTTTTTGGACTTCTTTTAGTTTTGATCTTCTCACACTACTTTTTCCATTTATTTCATTTGCTGTGTGGAGGGTTTATGCCAGCTTACAGCTGTCCTGTTTCTTGCCTTAGCATCTAGTCCTGGCCATTCCTGAAGACACTATTGGGCTGGATGGATTTTTATTTTGACTTGCTATGGATGTTCTTATGCTGTCATACTGTTGGCATATGAACTATGGAATTTCTGAAACCACAAGACACTGAGGATTCCCATATTTCTTACCCACAGAAATACTCTGAAAACTTACTCTCTGTTACCCTGAAGACTTTCTTTTTAACATCTCTATGTAAGCACACTAGGCAAAATATTCTCTGTATAACTGTTACATTAAAAGTTCACAATTTATATTCAAAATATAAATATGTGTTGATGCCACAGTACTAAATAACAAAGAATTAAATGCAGCCAAAATATTTCCACGCAGAAGACAGAGTGAAACTATGAATCTTCTCATTATGAAATTCCTTTATTCTCTGACCAGCTGGCTGGAATTTTTGGAAGGAACAAACAGATTATTTCTGGTGTTTGACCAGCACTGCCACATATTAGAGACACTTACTATAAAGTGGACCCAGCAGGACAGCTGTTAGAAAGCTTCCAAAATAAATGTTGCCTGGATTTCTGGCCAACAGCTTGGTTTGACCATGATCAAATCCCTTCTTATTTGACACTGCTGAGCATGTGTGCCACAAGGCTGTTTGCCTGGCATTACTGCCCTGGAATACTTATTCTCTAAGCAATAAAAATGTTTGCCTTTACATGTGGAAACATATTAATAAGTGAAATAGAACATAAGCTGGTTATTATGTTGGGCTCTTGCCTCGTGTTATTCTTCTTGTATCTAAAAGTCTGAGTTGTCTAATTGAGCAGCAGTGAGGGCTGTTCTTAGGTAATCAGCCACATACCCTAATAATTAACAGGAAATAGCTCATGATCAGTTTGTGGAGGAAATCTAGACTGGTACTTGTGCATATGGCAATGTATTTTACAATGTACATTAGCAGAAATCAGGACTTGCTCTGATTGGCATTTTGACTGCCATCTGCCTTTAAAAAACACATCATCCCATTCTCCCTCATTTGAGAATGCTGCTTTTGCACAAGGCTGCTCACATCAAACATCTTCCACTGGCACAGCAAGGGAAACCAGGCTGTGGTGTTCGATCTTCCCTCTTGGTAAATACAACTGCCCTGAGACCTCCAGGAACAAAGCCCACTCTTCTGTGGACTAGGCCACCTCTTTCCAGTGCCTAGGGAATTCAGATTTGAGAGACTGTCAGGGTAGGAAGGAATTTTACACTGATTGAAAACAATGAAACTGTGTGGCTCTTAACTGCAGTATCACTACATCATTTCAAAGCCTCAGATGCCAAAATTTCTTCCTCTTTGCTTATTCTAGCCACATAAGGAAAAGTTTGTGGGAGCACAGAGCTGGGAGTGCAAAGGGAAAGTCGAGTTTGCCATCCCAGAATATAACACAATTTAGAATCCTTGCTCAGGAAAAGATGAACTCTAAATAAATTCAACAGCAGGTCCACACAGCTGCCAATATCAGCATATTGTTACAGAGGTGAAAGCTTCCTAATAGTAGCTAAAATAAAATTGTCCATTGGTCTTGTGTTAGCATTGTCCTTTAGCTAAAATCACCTTTTCTCTTCTGGAACTTGCATCACCATCTACTGGCCTGAGTATCTCTCTGACTGTGAATTTACTCCTTTTACTGTTCTGTTTTGGTTCATATAAACTTGCAAAATGAAAAGTAAGACTTTCAGTCTTGTCTCATAAAATATATTCTCTTTTATCTGACCCAATCACTCCTTAAATCCAGTCTTCAGACTGAGTTCTTGTCAGTGCCTTGCACAATGGTACTCACACTTCCTCCTTAATGTTGGGAATATCTTAGCAGATACCATCTATTATTTCAGCTGCTCTTCTTACTCAGTCCACGACACATTAATGACTCATTGAAGAATGTTTTTTTCTTCTGAAATCCCTGAACATTTTCCTCTCTGCTGTGTCCAGCTCATGAACTCTCTAATCAGCTCTCTCATCAGTCTCCATGTGCCTGACATGCACCTTGGCTAGGAAACCACATTCCATTTCTAGCATTTTTCATACTGCTACAATTCCTTCTTGTTTTCCAACGTCTTGGTGATGCCTCTCAACCCTGTGTCACCAACAAGGACTTACACTTTTAGAGTCAGACCACCTAGTGAAAAGTGGTCCCAAGACTCATCCTTCTGGAGCTTCACTAAAAACTTCCTCTAATCCATTGCCATATCCCCTTCAGTCAGTTCCTTGCTAATTAAATGATTTGCTTTCATCTTCAGCTTTCTCAGTTTAACTATTAATTTCCCAGGTATTAAGTTGAGGGCACTTTTCTTCCTAAGGAAAAATAACTTTCTTACTGAGTGAGAAGTCTGAGTTTGATACAAATTAACCTCAATAAAACTTTTTCTGTGTTTCATTTTGTTTTTCTTCCCTTCAGAATTTATTGTTAAGCATTTTACAAGCTAGGTCAAAATGTGTGGCCTCTAGGTACTAGATTTTCCTTCCTCACTCCCTCTTTCTTTATACATAGAGACTCCCAGTCATAAAGATGCACTGGCTATAAGTTCTGGTATTTGTTCCCAAAATTTCGTAGTCTAGTTCTTTGAATTCCAGCATGGGAGAGCACTCAACTCACCCAAATTACATCTCCAGACATTGTCATTTCCTTTAGCTCAGCCCCACCTCTTAAGAACATCTATAACTTCACTTGATCAAATCACAGAACTGGAAGGGAAGTTCATCACCTAATGCCCTGAGCAAATCATCTATAGTTGCATTATTTTTAGCTCTCAGTTGTCCAACTTACCTATAAACATTATTTTGAAGATTGAATAACATTGCCAGACAATGTATTTGAGCGTTTTTCTGTCCTTACCATTAAAATTTCCCTTGTGCCTGACAGGAATTTCCCTCATCTGCAGTTTAGACTCATCAGTTCTGGTTCCAGCCACCATGGGCATGGAAAGCAGACCATATCTTATCTCTGGCAGCCTTTGGTCTTCCTAAGTCCTTCAGGAACACAAAGAGTTCTTTGCTTGCACACAGCTGGTTGTGTTAGTGTAGATTGTGACCACTCTTGCTGCTTTTTGGACAGGATCTTTCTCAGCACACCATGATCTAATAAAACAAAAATCTCACAGGCCCTTTCTTAGTGCTGAGTCAGATATGTGAATTACTTGATGTGCTTTCCCACAGCGCTCCTGCCTGAACTAGAAATTACATCACTGGCTCATGGCCACCTTTGATCTGCTATAACCCTGAGGTCCTTGCCCATAAAATTATTGCCAAGCCCATTTCCACCCTGCTCAGATAGGTGCAGTTGGTCATTCCTGCCAAAATATTATGTACTTTGCTTTTTCTGCCTAACAAACTTCATTCCATTTATCTCCCTGCTAATTTTCAGAATGTCCCTTCAATAGACAAGTTCATTTTGAATTTTCAATGAGCCTGTAGTCCCTCCTTGCTCCATATCCTCTGCAAATTTAATAAACATACTTCCTATTCCATCATCCCTGTTAATGAAAATATTGAATAAACGCAGACTTAGGGCAGACTTAGGACAGACTCCTGCAGAATGTCACTCAATACACCCTTCCATTTGGATAATGAACCATTGATAACTACTTGGTAAGTATAGATTTCCAATCACTTTTTCACCCCTCTCATACCAATTTCATTAAGAGACTATTTGCCCAGCTTGCTAATGAGAATGTCATGTGAGATAGTGTCAAAAGCCTTATTCAGGTCAAATGCCTGTTGCTTTTCCCTCACTCACACAGCCCTCGATGTGGTCACAGGAGAAACTTGGATAGATGTGACACATCCTGCTCATGACAAATCTGCAGCATGTGCTGCATATCCACTCTTATCTTCCAGGGGACAGTTTGTTCCAGACTTTTGCTAGAAATCAAAATGAAGATTGGTGGCCTATCTCCTTCACAGGATTTCTGGTTTTTTTCTTCCTTAATAACCTGAAATCCCCTGGCTCCACTTCCTTTTACACACTCATTCTTGGCTGTTACTGTTCTGTGCATTCAGTGTACCTTTTATTGCCTCCTTTCTCTTTTGTTTTATCACTTGTTTGAAGAGATAAGGCAGTGTGTTTATTAGTTGCAAAGCTCCTTCTTCTATTTTCTCTTTGCCATGGAAAATATTTTAATTATTTTAATTACCTCTGTATTTTCCTTCCTTTTCTGTTCTGTGAGGTTTCTCTACCTCTGGCTTTATAGAGGAAATGGAGGGTGACAGGAAATGTAGAGCAGGGGCCAGGTTCTCCAACACAGTGGTTTTCCTTTGCTTCTGGAGCATCCACCATGCCCAGGAATGGTCTGCTCACCTTCAGAGCAGAGAATGTGCCCTGCTGGCACTGCTTACACTTCCCTAAAAGACACTGCAAGGAAACTGCACATAGCTGCAGGGGATTTTTCCCTGTTGAACTTTTTGCAGTCTTCTGAACTCTAAGAGCTTGCAAAACTTCTGGTTGTCAACCCAGAGACCAGTTTCTAAGTTTTCTGCTATATTAAGCAAATCCATCCACATTTGTTGTATTTTAGAGTGCTTAGACTCCCTGAATGGTTTATTATACCATCGAAATACTGTTATTCACTTTTAAAGGTCAGACAAAATCAATTAAAACAAATCAATTTACATTTTAAAAACTGTGTTAATGTGACACCGTTATGGTAAGGGAGATTGAGGAAGCCCTGGTTTCACAGGTAAATTAAAATAGATCTAGCAAAATAAATGAACTGCTGTTATTGCAAAGACTAAAAACAGAACTGATTCATCAACTGAAGGAAAAGGGACTTGGGGCTGGGTCTGAATCTGATGTAACTCTAGGGGCTGATGCTGATTTTAAACCGAATGAGAACTGGTCCAGAACCATTAATTGAATGGCATAATGAGTTTCTGTGGGCTTATCTTTTGGATTTTTTCCCCTAACCACTCCCAAGCAGTGTTATTAAGAGTACACACATCTCCCAGCTGAAGTTTATCTCCATATTAAATATCCAGTATGAAAAATGGCTGAACATATTTGTGAGCTTTATTGTCTCCAAGTGACATGTTTGCTAAATTTCAAATCATTACAATACCTGGCAATCTCAGTCACTGATTCCTGTTTAAAAGTCAGAAGTTCTGAGAATACTACAAGCCATGCCAGCCTTGCACAGCTCTTGCCTGAGTCAAGACAGAGAAGAGCACATTGGGGGCTGAACACAGGGAAAAGAAATCATCTGTCTGTTGAACTTTCCTGCTCTTTGCAAGTTCTAAGGAAACTTGGGTGAGGCAGCTCAACAATTCTGTGGCATCTCAGAAATGTAAGGTCTTGCTGCAGTTTTTTCCTGCTTCTTTCCCTGCCTACTTAAGAGGCAGAACAAGCTTCTAATTGCTGAGGTGGTGACGAATTCCAGCACTTTGGCCAGAACTTTGGGGTCAAGTGGAAGCTAAGCATTGACCTTCCAACATGTGTCAGTGTCTTCATGACTTACTTTTTTTGAATCACTATCTAATCACACTCAGTCTTGTTTGTGTATTAGAAAAATGTTGGTGTTTTTTTTCACACTCCCTGAAATATCAGACTACACTTCCATTTTCTCTTTTCAGAGGAAAAGAACTCTGCTTAGTGCAGAAGTTAGAGAGGGAAAAAAAAGAAATCTAAACCCTCCTCCCTCCTTTTTTCCTACTCTATTTCCAAGTTCCAGCTGGATGAGTTTCAGCTAAAGTATCCAAGGGGAGCGTGGTGGCACCAGTCTGGAGCAGGATTCAGCTGAGCAGCTGAGGACAGCAGCCCAATAATGTAAGGACTGGGCTGAACAAACGGCTTGGAACAAAATATCCTGGATCCTTCTGTTCATTTTTAGAAGCCAAAGCAACTTCAGCACTTTAAGGAGCTGTTGGAAAGGCCAGAAAAACCTGCTTCTTTATTTACTGCTTTTTACATTTACAAGATCTACTTACGACTAGGACCAGAAATGCTGATATTTTGATAAAAAGTCACTTTAAATTTTGGTTTGGATTAGCAGATTTGCCAAAAGTCTCATTAACAGACCCTGCTTTTGTCAGTTTTACAGCCCAACTGCAGTGGCTTCAGAGCCTTGGATACACATCACCCTCTGAACTTGCAGATGCTTTTCCTCACCAAATCCTTATCTTTAAAAGTGCACGTTAATCAAGGCCTCCTTAAATCCTTCAGCTGATAATAATCAATAGCAGCCTGCATAAAATTTAACTGCCTAAAGCTTTCAGCAGTAGAAAATACTCTATTTACTTCTCAAAGTGAGCATTTCTGAGTTAAAAATCCTTATAAGCATAAAAAGTTAAAAAAAATGATGCATCTTGGAACTAAATTAATAGTAAATTATGTATATTTGCTCTGGTGACAGCTTGGAAAGCTTTGTGAGCAGCAGGGCTACATGGCAAAGACAGAAGCATTTCTGCAGTCCTTTCTCAGAAGAAAAAAAAACCCAAACCTTCTTCTGTGTCTCAGGAGGAAGGAAAGTCTAGTGGAAATGGCAGTGGATGGGGTGTCATGAGACCAGGTCTTCCTGCCTGACCTTTTGGCTGCTCACTTAATCTCCCCATATTGCAATTAACAGGCCCCTCACTGGGGATAGCAGTCCTGCTATCTCCTGCTCTCTCATCACATCTGTCACGTTTGTTTTACTCTTTGGGTGAAAAACTTTCTCCCTGGTACTGCCCTTTTATAATCTCCTTTTACAACCCTCCAAGTCTTGATCCAGGCTGCTTTAAAAAACAGATGAGGCTCAGATGGTTCTGAGCACTGGAGATGAAGTTCTGCCTCAGAAAATTGGGCACCTGGACAACCTGTGCAGTGATTTATTGGAAATGCAGTGATTTTGTGGCCACAGCAGAGCAGGTCTTGAGAGGGGGAAAAAACCAGGGGGAAAAGGTGAAACTGTGGGTGAGAGGTGAGGGGATGCAGCTTCTCTTACCCCTCTTTGTTTGGCTCTAGATTTTACCTTCCTTTATGCTGGGCACTGTATTGCCTATACCATGAGCTGGCTGTGACTGAAAATTTCCAAGCATTTGTTGTTTTCAGAAGTCTGCAGCTCCCTTTGCTAGTGGAAAGCAAACAGACCCCTGATGTTGCTCTAATGGGTGGGGTTTTCCCCTCTCCTTTCCATCTTAAAATAGCCATCTCAGTTTTGGTCATCAGTTCTTCAAGGGGAAATATGCTAGGGAGTGGAAAACTTTTTTTAACGCCAAGTTTTAGCAATTATTGTGTCAGGTTCCAAATCTCTGGAAAATAGGGTTTCCTAATGGAAACTGACCCTTCTCTCACCCAGATAACACTGTCACTGTAGCCAATATCATGTGTCTCGTGATACTGACTGTCAGCTTAAATTGATTACCCAGGATGTTCCCCCCACACCCTGCTGTAAGATGTCACTGCTCATATTTATAACTGGCCCCTATCTGCATACCTAACAGTCTGGATGTGCAAAGCTTTGTCCTCATTCTCTCCATAAATGTTTATTGAAGAGAAAAATACAATGTTCAAGATTTCTTTCCCCCCTCCCATCATTTATGCTGTGAAAGAAGTTTGTTGGTATCATTAAATAATTAGTATATTTGAAAATTAGTCGTAGGGTTCTGAACTTCACCTCAGCTCCACACTGCCACATTATATATTTATTTATGACCTGTGTAGATTTAATAAAAATGATACAAAAACTCAGCTGTATTCAAGTGTCAATTGGTGCTTAACATCCAGGCTTACATTTATTGTAAAGGTTGTTTTCTTGAATGCTAGAGAGATGAAATATTGAAATCCTTAGTTCCAGGAATTGCATTTTTTATGGTTCCTGGAGACATCTCCCTGAGGACCCAGAGTATGATGGCATACTTTGGTAAGGAAATAAAAGCCCAGCTACTTAATAAGCAGTCATATTTTAAGATATCTAAACAATATTTGCATTTCCCAGACTGGTACAACTTCTGACAACAACTCAAGCCATCAGGTAAATAAGAGAAGTGAATGTTCCCTTACTTCATGAGAAAGGTGTTTTTTGATGTTTAAAGCACCATATTCCATTTCATTATGGCAATGCTGGACAGACTTAATGAATGTTTTACTTTGATCCTTGAGATTTGATGTCAGGAATATCAGATCTCGAGAAAAGCAGTAGGATTTGGATCTGTATTCATCACATGTTTGTAAAAGGAATGGAGGATGAATAGCTGTGCCTTTGAAGGAGAGGAGCTGCAGAAGAAAAAGATGCATATTTTAACTAGCAGCCCTTTGGTAAAACATGAGCACATGTTAATGGAACAGACACAGACATTGCAGCTGCCATGTTCCACCAGTGCTGTGCTCAGCAGATGGATCTGCAGTGACTTGGATCAGCCTTCAGAAACAAAATTGACCTCAGCTCCAATGCACAAACTTTCTGCACCTCATAGGCTCTCCTTCCCAGGCAGTGTTTTCCTGCTTGAAGAGGTTTAAGTCCACAGGGAAGATGTTTTTCCTGCTTTGGAAAGCCACTCATCCTGCAGTGCACTGGGGTCTTTTACTGTTTTGACAAAGAAGCTGAATGGTTCAACACAAGAGATCTTTTCCTGTCTTTCATTAGTGTGTGCAGCTGAATGAATGGAGTGGGGTGGACTGTGAAAGGAGACTGAGTGTGCCTCTCATAATCTTCTTAGCTGATTTATTTTTAAGAAAAGTCTAAAATTTTCAATCTCTTCAGATGTGGTGCATTGTCTCACAAGTAATTTGGTAATTAAGGTTGCTTAGATGGTTTTGCCTTTTGTGCCTTGTCAAATCAAATTACATACAGTTTATCTACATGTGTGGAAATATTTTTTAAATTTTAGTGCTGGAGAGCAAGGAGGTCTCATTAAAAATTGAAATAATTTATTGTATTTCACAATAAAACTGTAATGCCCAGGAAATTGAACCTTTAAGAATGTTATTATTCTGCTACCTTTTCATGTTGATTGCTGAAATAGTCTAGCTTCACAAAAATCTCCTCACAAGAAAAAAAAAGCCAGCCCTTAAATTACTGCTAGCAGTGTACAAAGAACTTCAACACATGCTGTTTTAATAGGAAGATCTCAAAAGCAAGCAGACACTGAAGCTGATAATAGCAGTTAATTACTCCAAATGGAATAAAACATTTTTCTATTGTGAAGAGGATCACCTTTGGAACATGGGCAAACAACAGTTGTGGGAAAATTATGTTTTTTTCTCAGGGCTGCATTTGCCATCTTTAGCCACTTTGCTCTCACATTTATATGTCTCCCAGATGGGGGGGGCATTGAGGGGCTTTTTTCAATACTTTTATTTTCATCTCACTTAGGATAGAGGGAGAAGATGGGGCAATGCCTTCTCTCTCAGCTTCTTGTCTTCAGGAATGCCCCATCGGATTTTTGTTTTTTACAGTCCTAGAGGAAAGAAGCAGATATGTCAACAAATATATTGATTCATTTGTGGAAGATGATTCAGTTGTGATCAAAGCAAAGCCTGGAAATGGTGGAGTCAGTGCTGGTTGCTGGAGGTATGTTTCCATAATAGGATATGCCATACTATTTGTACTCCATCCAGCTGGCCCGTTGGAGCACAGTATTTTATGTAATTATTGCATAAATTTTAAAAGATAAAACATGTAAATGAACCTGAGTGGTAGTAATAGATGATTTTAATTACCCAGACACAGACAAGATTGCATTAAGTAGAGGAAATATATTTCTATATCTGGAATGAGAGTGGTTTCTAATTCAATCTGGACATCAGCTGACAGGCAAAGAAACAAGGCTGGGTTTGACTGTGACTTGGAAAGGAGGTTGACAAAATAATGTTAGAGGACAATTTGGGCTTCAGTATATTAGTGTGGGTCACAAATACACTACAGAAGGAATTAAAATGACAATCAAAGCTATGAAGGGAAGCAAAAGAGAGGATCCCAACCATCAGGTTCAAAAGAGCAAACTGGGATATTATGTAAAGCAAATGAAATAAAGCATTAAAGAGAAATACAGTAGAAACCACGAGGGCTGAAATGAACACTGAATATTCTGTGATAAACATATTTGACAAATGGCTTGCCTTTCACCTGGCTGTATTCTCATTTGTCAGAGGCTGGGCAAATAACCCCTTCAAATGTAAGATGAAACTCCTCTGTGGTGCTTAAAACTCATAGATCTACTAGTCACTGAAGGCACAAGAGAATCCACAAATTTTTGTCACACTCTATGAAGACTGACCTCCTCCAACCCCTTTTGTTTGCAGTTCGACTCATACTTGGAGGAGTTCTTCAGATTCCCTCTCAGTGTTTGGTTCTAATTTAATTTCCTGTACCCACCCCTCTTCCCTTGTTTGTGTTCTCTTCACATTTCAGCAGTGCAGGTGCTGCAGAGCAGCAATAATATAAAATCCATGAGCTATTGGTGGATGCAGGAGCCAGCCCTGGAAGGGATCATGCAGGATGCCAAGTCGAATCTTCTGTACTCAGATGCAGGCATGTGATGGACATTTACACTCTGGAAGGGTGTTCAGAACATCTGCAAATGCTGTTTTACTCCTAAGCCAGCAGCCTCTCCCCAGAGCCCTACAGCAAGTGAAGGGGAAAGCTCTTGTGAAGAGCCTGAAAGCCACACCAGCTCTGCCACAGAAAGAGGGAGAGATCCCAGAGGCTGTGATGCCACTGAACACACAGCATTCCCAAATGACCCCAATCAGCTCCATTCCCTGAAAAGGAGCCTCATGAGGAGGACCTGGCTCTCACACCAGTTTCACCTGAGTGCAGTTCTGTAAAGACCACGGTGGCCACTTTCAGATCTCTGTGATATTTAAGCTCTGTTATGTGCCTGATGTGGCAATGCTGAGGCTGTGATTCCCCTGCAGCCTCTACCAGGGCTGTCAGCTGCTCCAAAGCCATGTGTAGGTTTAGCTGAAGAGGCATGGAGAAATTTGGAAGAGGAAGATTAGCTGGAGCAGACCATGGCTGCTCACCAGCAGCTTCCTGACTTACCTGGACCAGCCACTTTGAGATGAGTTTGGAGTAAAATTGAAGCATATATTTGGCTCTGGATTGATGCAGTTGTTGAAATCCATGCTGCAGAGATTATTTTCTTTATTTTTTTAACCTGTACAGGATGCTCAGATACAAACTGAATTTTGACTCTCATTCAGGGTTGTCTTTGAGAGGAGTCAAAAGCTGAGGGAAGCAAAAATGGTCAGCCCAGTCCTAAGGCCCAAGATCTGCTCAAAAGATGGAGAACTGAAGGTTTGCTAGGATTGCTGATGTGAACACATGAAACAAAAAAGCCAAGGGAATTAAGGATGACACCCTTATTTCTCCATCCCAAGAAAGCTGAAGAAAGCAGCAAGGTAATGAGGCTATGCAGCTGTTAAAGAGCATGGCTGGGATGTTAGTGGCAGTTGAGTTGATAATATTCTGACAGTCTGAATGATTTCTTCCCTTCAGCATTGACAAAAGCACCTGAAGGTCAAATTTCTGTGCATAGATACATTTTCCTTGGGGGTTAGTGAAATGTTAAAAGGCTCCATGATTGTCCCAGAGAAGACTGGCAATTAGAAGTGCTTAAAGTCGACAGGCAGCAGGTCCTTATGAATTATATCTCAGAACTCAACAAGAAGTAGCAGTGGAGATAACAAAGACCTTTGGCTGCTGAGTTTTGATAGGCCACCAAGACAAGAACAGAGGGTAAGAACAGCAAAAGGCAGGGCTCAGTGCAACCACACTGAGTAAAAATTGACTGGGGGAAAGAAAGAAGTGAGCCAGGTCTGTGTTTGGTTTGAGCAGGAGGTGTAGTAAGTGATGTTCATGGATAAAAGCAGCAAGGAATTTGATGGTCTTGGGTCTGCAATGGAAAGACTCAAGTGTCAAAAGGAAGAGGAAAACACACCAGCTGGGGAAGTAGTGAAGAGGAATCAAGCCACAAAACAGCTTAAGCTTTCCTGTCCTACCATTCAGCTCAGTCCCTGCACACCCAGCCCCTGGATGGGTATCCCAGCAGCAGGATGGCTTTCCCAAAGCACAGCCTGCACTTCAGAGATGCCCCTTACAGAAGCAACAAAGCTAATTCCTGTCTTCTTCTTGCCACTGCTGCCCATGGCTCCTGTGCTGTGCTCATCCTCCCTTCTCCTGAAACCCCCTAATCTAAAAGTTTAACCAAAGAAATGGATCACAGGCCACTCCAGTTGCCCTTATTGCTGGATACCAAGAATCCTGGGGGGCCAGTGGGGTAGAGCAGAGAGCATTTTGTTCCCTTGGCAGACCAGGGAAAGGCTCTGCCAGCATTTCCCAGCACTGGCTCTGACTGAGAGCTGTTTGGAAGGATGACAGTGAGTTTAGGAGCAGAAGAGTGAATTGATGCAATTAAGCATGCTGTCAGAGATGATCTTGTGGAGAGGAATCATCTCTATCCCGGCATTAATTACAAATAGTACAGGGGATAATGACCACTCCTTTAGGCCTCTTTGTACTGTAATGTACAGTGTGTGATGCCTTCACCCTTCTGTTGGCTTCCACTTCCCAAAATCTCATTATTGCCGTGTTATGGCAGCACAAAAATCTCTGCAGAAACAGCAGGTTCTGTAGAAGAGACAGGGAGGAAATGTCTTGTCTTGCAGGCTGGGTGGACAAAACAGGGAGGAAATGGATCCCCAGGCATAAACCAGGAATATGTGAGGTAGAGAGAAAGTGATTTGTGCATTTCAGGAAGGGAGTTAATAAAGGAGAGTCAGATTGTGTAGGGGTGGGCAGAAGAGCTAATTTTAATGCCTTATTCAGCAAGGGGCTCCAGGCTTATCCAGAACCTCCATGAATAACTAACACAAATACTGTAATAAATAACAATGACAAATAAAGCCATGCAGCGATTTATGGAGATATTTTTCCCATTTGCATTTTGATGTCTTTTAGAAAGCGATTATTTTTTATTAAAAGAAAAAAAAGCACTAAGAAAATTCTAAAGCGCATTTTTGTTTATTTGGAGACCAAAAAAAAAAAGCTATTAGCAAGAGTTGAGTAGTTAAACTGCTTTAAAGTCAAGAGAATCTTTCATTCTAGGCCTACCTGAAGAACTTACTTTGTGACCTTGTATAAGACATCTGATTTCCTCACAACTCCACCAACCCTAGGGAAAAATAGGAAAAAATCCAGGATCTCACTTAGAATCAGGTTTCACATCTGATCTGTTTTCCCTGCAAAAGTGAACTAACTATGGAAATAAGAAACATGACTATTGTTTAAACACTGGGAAATAAACCTATGGAAACAAGATGAAATAAGGGAAATGGCTGCATTCTGTAACCCACTTTGACAAGGATCCAGGAGTAAACAAACCCCAGGTATCCAGCAAGGGCAAGCACAGCCATTATGAGCTTAAACAATGGGCACAGTTGTGCTCATTGCTACCCTTGTGTAATTCTGTTTTACACTCCAGGTTTTCAAAGCAGTTGTCCTGCTCAGAGACAGACCCTGAGCTCTCAAAAGTTTTAGACAGCTCAGCCTGGCTGAAAGGTGCTGAAAATCCAACCCCTTGAGCTGGACTCCAGGTTCTGCACTTGTTAGGAGAAAATTTTGCCTCGTTTCCCTTTTAATCTTTTATTAGTTTGTCTAATGTAAATTTAACAAACAATCCTTTTTTTCTTTTTTTCTTTTTTAAATTTTAGGAAAAAGCATTTATAGTGCTTTCTTTAATGAGGTACTGATCTCAATAAGACCTAGGGTCTGTTTACACCTGTCTTTACTTTAGGAAGAAATGTCCATTTTCCTTCCTTCCAGGTACTTTTCAGCATGTCATTCTATAAAGGCACAGGAAAACCTGAGCTCTAAACACACTGCCCTAGGAACCTGCTCAGGGATTTTGGATACACTGCAGAGCAACACCAGACAAAACCACTCTAATTTATTTTAATTTATGGACAACTTATTATTTTATGCTTTGGTTAGTCTAAACTATGGTTCTATTTACATAACTTTTCATCCATTGTTTAGACTAACCACTCTAATTTATTTTAATTTATGGACAACTTATTATTTTATGCTTTGGTTAGTCTAAACTATGGATGAAAAGTTATGTAAATAGAACCATTTGAAAATGCTACAGAGCTCTCACATAAACTATAAGTCCACCTGTGAATTTGAGGTAATTCTATATTTCAAAAGCATTAGGTATTAAAATACACTTTATTTGAGCTGAGAAGCAGGACAAATCCCAAGTGAAAATCTCACAATTTTACTATCATTTTCAACCAAGGAATGTTTTCTTAACACAAAATTAAATTTATTTATTAATCATCAGCCTAAAGGAAACCAACTCTTTACATATATTTTGCCTTACTTACATGGTTACATAATTAATCTGGCAACAGCAACACAAATATTGCCCACCATTTTGTTTATAAATTTCATCAAAGCCAGGGTTTTTTTTTCCTGACCTGCAGCTTTGTGTCAGGAGCAACCTCTCTAAGAACAGCACCAAGTGTATGAACTTTCCACTGCTCAGTGTCCATCATCAACACAAAAAAACCCCAGACTTAACTTTGATTCTGTCAGATGATTTTCCCTATCCTTTGTTATATCTGACAGTAAGAAAGTCTCTTTGTTTGACACTTGGTAATGCTCAAGAAAACAGGGTCAGGCAAGAATTTCCAGACTGATTGATTCTGCAGCTTCACTGTTAAATACTCTTCAGGGTTACTCTTACGTGACAATCAATGTGGATAGTTTGTTTTATTTGTATTTTTGACTTGTTCAGATTTCAGTGAACTGGAAAACATCCAGTGAAACTTAATATCATCATAACCCCACTTTGGCTGAAATTTCACAGTTCTCAGAATTTAGTCTGGACAGGAGTATTTATAATTTTCCATTTAAGACTCAAAATGGTCTTTGAGAATTCACTGAAATTCTCAGGGACTCTGGCCTGAATTTTGAAATTTAAGAAAAAAATCCCCAAGTACTTATATTCCTCATAATAAGAAACAGTATTCAGCTAAACATATGAAAAAAAAAAAATTGCCCCTTATATTTGTATATCCTGCTTTTTTTGTCTCACTTTGCCTGCATGTGATGTTATGTTACTGTGAATAGTGCTGCTTCCTAGCTTATTGCTTTTATTTCCTGAGCAGGCATAGGCCAGCTCAGCTTGAGAAGGTGTAGAACAGCCCTGCATGTGGATTCTGGCTCAACCCTTTCTTCCTCCTGCTGCCTTTGCCAAGAATTACAGAGGCAGGAACGTCACTCACATTGTCAACAGGGACAATCCTGTGACAACTGCAGAGGGGGGAAGAAAGCTGCCTGCTTTTCTTTGCATCTATTTGTCAGCGCAGAAATACCAGAGGGTGTTTCCTTCCTGACCCAAGTACTCAGGAGCTTGGTGCTATTGTTCTCATCCAAAAAGGATGCTCAGGTGTGGAGTGCGTGGCTGAGAGGGAGCCTGAGACCTCCTGGTGCTGTCAAACCCTCTCAAAGAGAGGGTGATGGATCCAGGCCCCCGAGCCTGTCTCTCTGCAGCTGGGTACAGGGCTGGTATCTGAGGCCAAGCTGGGTGGAGCCTTGGGCAGTCCCTTCAGTCTCCTGGGGGCATCCCTGCCCCTGCAGGGGTGGTTGAAATGAGATAACTTTTATGTTCCCTTCCACACCAAGACATTTAGTGATTGTATGGTCCCGTGATACCACTCCAGCATCACTGGATATGAAGCACATTAGAGCCATGCTGTCAGCACAACACTAATTTATTGCTCATTGCCAGCACCCAGACCCAGTTTTCAGGGCACAGTTGCAGCCTACTCCATGCCATTATGCTATCAAAATGCCCAAGTCAAGGACAACTCCACAGCCCCACTTCCCAGGGGCTCCCACTCCTGCAGAGTGCCAGCAAGCTGTGCTGAGCTGTGCACAGCCATCCTCCACCAGTGTGGCAGGACAATCAGTCACAAATACATGTATTTATGCAGCCATTTCCAGGCATCACCTGTCTGCATCTCAGATGGAAAACCAAGAGTCCTAATCTACCAGTTTTTAAACTTCAGTCTGTGTAAAGCCCATAGTTTGTATTAAAATTCTATATCAAGGACTCTTGAAAACGGATGACTCAATATCCCCTTCAGAACCTTTTGTAATTCAGGATTTAGCTGGGAAAATGCTGGTGCTGTGCATTATTCTGTTATCATGGAGTTTCTTGTGGCCTGTGATTCCCCAGAAGCCTCAGGAGCTTGCTTAGACATGGGAATAAACTACACAGTCCTCCATTGGCAAGTCTGAAATGTTGCTCAGAAGCTCCTGCCTGGGGTCTCTCTGTTCATGGAGAGGCAGAGCCCAGCTGGAGCAGGGCCTGGGGCTGGAGGCTGCTCCTGTAGGCACAGCACCATGTGCTGCTCCACAGGCCAGGGCTGCTGCTCCTGCAGAAGTGTACCTACAGCCATTCAAGCAAAACAAATCAAAACAAAACAATACACAAGAAAAGGAGGCCAGTCTAATAACAAATCAAACCAAACAAATATGCTGGGAGCAATGCTGTTTTCTATGGTGATCACCTTGTCAGTGAATCACAAAAACTCCCAGTGAGCAGCTCCACACTGAGATGCTCCAAAACTGCCCCAGCCACGGCTCACTCAGCAGCTCCTGGGGAGGAACAGTGCACAGCTGTGTGCTTACAACCTGACCCCCTCTAGCACAGGTCCTCTTGCTGCTGGTCCTGCCACAAATCTGAAACACTGAGGCTTGCTTAAAAAATGCATATAAATCGGGCTGAAGTCCTCTGAGCTTCACACCACAGCCCATTACAGCCTGAAAGACTGGAGAAAGACATAAAATATGGGTTTGTTTGCCCATATCAATTGCCTTTTTATCTCCTGTCTTCTAAGCACAAAGGAATTTGAAGTGAGGAGATGTCAGTTTTGGTTTGTATGTTCACGGTTTCATTGTAATAAATTATGTCTTTGACATATTTCTGTAAAGAAGGAAAGGAAAGAAAAAAACCCTGCCTGAACCCTTGTAGTCTCAGGTACAGAGAGATCACACACAGGCTGGTGATGATTTTTGACATTGAGAGAAATACAGTAACTCGAGAGTTTTAAATGAGACATCAGAAGGCAGGCTGCAGACACCTCGTGCTGTGCCACGCTGCTTTGCTGTGAGCTGGAGAGCTCTGTCCAGCTCTGTCCAGCTCTGTCCTACCTGGGAACCAACACCCAAACCCTGGGGGGGAGGAGGGAAAGCCTGGAGCTCGCAGGAATTTACGGCACAGCTGAACCACTCGCAGCTCCTGCCTCGCCCGTGGTGGCAGAGGTTCTGTGGGGCTCACCAAAGGGGGACAGAGAGTCAAAGCATCCTCTGCCACATGAGCAGGAAACATTGGCTTTGCTGCCTTGCCTAAATTGCAGCTGCCTGGGGAAACTCACCAGGAAAGCTGTGCAGGCAGGGAACTGCTGCTGTCTCCTGCCTGCCCTGCTGCCCGTCCCTTGGGTGGCCATGAGAGGCGAGTGGGGCTCTGCCTCTGCCCTCCTCAGCTGCCAAATGAGTCCATCAGTGCTGCTCTCTCTGGGAGATTAATTAAAGTTTGTAAAGCACTTCGGGTATACTCAAATAAAATAGCACGAGATATTTAATCCTTTGATAATATTTCTTTGGCTGATGCCTGCACTGGAAGGGGAAGGAAAACCAGGGCACATGTCTGGTTTAAAAACATTCTTTCTCATTAGAAAGAGCCCAGCTAAATTAAAAGGTTTGTGGAATGTGTTTCCTGTCAAACCTGGGGCCTGGGGGGAAAAGTACTGGAGAAGCATTTGTGGCTGCAGTTGATGTGGTCATCTGAGCACAACTGCAGGGCTTTGTATGACTTGTGAGATTGAGGGCTGACTTATTCTATTATCCTGTTATATTTCGTGCTCTTAATTCCTGCATTGCTCTCTTATTCACTACAGCTACAGCAGGTATTAATTGCCTATACAGACAAAACTTGTTTAAGCTTTTTTTGTTTAAATTTTTCAAACTTGAGTAGAAGCTGGAGACTTTATTCAATTTTTCAAGACCCAGATGGAACCTTTTCTGAAAGCCTTGGTAAAAGTTGCTGTGTATTTTGTTTCATTATCTAAAAATCTTTAATCTTCCAAAACTGACATAAAATACATAGTTGCTCCTCTCACTTTATTAATTTTAATTTGTTTTGATCCCGCATTTGCTGTTTTAAGAATCCTCCCAATCTAACTTGAAGATTCAAAGCCAGACAAACAGCTATAGTACAAACTTCACATCTGTATCGTGTTACACTTGGCAAGGGAGATAGGAGCACTCATTTACTGGAGCTCAGCAAGGGGTGAGAGTTCAGAGGTTATCATTCCTGATGGCTTACAACTTTACAGATGTTTTCCCTTAATGAACAACAGAATCACTTGTCAGTCACAGCCCAAACCTGAAAACCAGATGCTTCTACCTTCTTTTCATAATTCTTTCCATGTTTTACAGTCTCTTTTTAGGGTTCAGTAGTAGGGAAATGATTACAGATTAACAGTTGCAAGAGATTAGTTAACATTTTAAATGTGTGTGGAATATGGCAAACTAAAACAATAATGAAAAATAAAATCATAGACAAAACATACGTGAAACCTAATCTGAAATAATCTTGAATTAATATTAAAGCCTGTATCATATTTTTCCAGTCATGCCACTGTGGGAATATGGGATGCACACATGTAATACACATTTTTATAGAATTGATAATCTAGGTGATACATACAATATAAAAACCCTAAATTTGACTGGATCTGATTTAGGTACATGACTCATTAGAGTTGAGACCTTTAGTGTAGTCTTGGCTTGGATTCTCTAGTCATTTACAAAAAACCTGAAGAACAGCACCTGGGTAATCAAAAATACCATTTAACAGAGGGAAACTATAACCAAAGTTTAGGTGACTGACCAAAATCCCGTGGGGACCCTATGAGAGAATTAAGAAATTAATCAAGATGGCCCAATACATTTTTTCCTCTCATGCAGTGAGTGACAGTACAGGTTTGTATTACAAATCCAGTCTCAATCCAAAGAACCATAGAATCCTAGAATTATTAAAGTTGGAAAAGCCTCTAAGATCATCAAATCCAACCATTAAGCTATCACTGCTGTGTTCACCATGTAATCAATCACACCCAAGTGCCACATCTATGGTCTTCTGAACACTTGCAGGAATGGTACCTCCACTGCTTCTTTGGCAGCCCATTTCAATGCTTGACAACCTTTTCAGGGAAGAGATTTTTCCTAATATCCAACCTAAACCTCCCCTGGGCAACGTGAGACCTTCTCCCCTTGTTCTGTTTCTGTTTGCCTGGGAGAAGAGACCGACCCTCACCTCACTACAGCCTGCTGTCAGGTAGGGGCAGACTAAACACCCCCAGCTCCCTCAGCTGCTCCTCATAAGATTTGTGCTCCAGACCCTTCACCAGCAGTAATTCTGCAGTAATATTCATCCTTTTAAATTTTGCAAACTTCTATTTAAGGGCATTGTGGTCACTGGGAAATTTGCAGATGTTCGAAAAAATACAAAGATTGTTTCAGGTGCCAATGAGTAGGTTAGAAAAAAGCAAGTAATTTAAATGTGTTGCCCTTCTCTGACTAATCTTTAATAACTAACAATGTATGAACTCCTTGTCACACAGAGCACAGGCCAGATCACTGGTGTGAATTTTACACAAAGTGGATATTACTCTGCAGAACAACTGATGTGGAAGTCACACAAGACCAGTCACCACACCTTAGCTAAGGGGAAATAAATCACAGAACATGATCTGATCAGTCCTTAGTTAAATATTAAATTTAGCTCTTCCATTTTATAGTTTCATAGTCATCTCTTCTTTTTTTTTTTTTTGTAATCCTAGACAGAAATGCAGTTTTTGTCCACCTATGTTTTTCAAATTCTAGCTGTGATTATATATGCATAAGTTCTTTATAATAAAGGGTACCTACAGTGACACACATTTGAAATCCGCATTATGCATCTGGAAAGACTGAGTGGGGATGGGTGACTTGTCACAGGCAATAAAAAATGTCACTGGCACATGTTTGTGTGTAGTCTGTGAATGTTGTTTGATGTACTTATCAGTTTCTTCCTACAATATGCTGTAGTTACTGAACAGCACAGCTTGGCTATTGATGGGTAAAAGAAGTAGAAGATAAGAGAATAGGCAGACAGTGATTTGGATTCTGCAAATGATATTTTGCAGGTTGGAAAGGACAAAGACAATCTGCAAGCACCAGCAGCTGATATAGCCTCAATAGGAAATAATTCTGGGCTTGGAGACTGAGAAAAAACATATGCACAGTAAATCATGCAAATCAAGTCTAAATGGTAGTGCATTTGACAATAAAGCAGAAAATTATGGAGATGGAGGTTGTTTTGGTGGTTTTATTTTTTGGTTTTTTTTGGGTTTTTTTTTGGGGGGGGGGTTGGGGGTTTTTTGGGGAGTTTTTTTGTGACATCAATTTTATAATAAACTTCTTGTTGGACTGATCAGCTATTAATCTCTTAGCATGCAAAAGGCTGTGGTGGTGGAGCATACTGGGATAACAGCAAACTTGTACTGGGGAGATGGAGGATGGAATAATCCCTCTAGGTCTTCTTTACTGAGTCCTTGAGTCCCCTGAGAAAGTCACAAGTAGTTAA
>VZRX01009761.1:11926-31595 GCA_013398075.1 Notiomystis cincta | reverse complement strand
AGAAAGTCACAAGTAGTTAAGAAGAGCCAATTGGTCAGAGGAAATGGGGGCAGTTTCCAGTATTTAAGGGTGAGAGGTTCTTTTTCGCACTTCATTATTTCCAGTTAACTGCTCGTTCTGTTAATACTTAAATCTTTTTTAAAAGCCAAGCAAACAAACAAGCAAACAAAACCAACAAAGAACAGTGAGACTGTTTGTTCCTGCTCGAATCCCTGGAGCACTTTCCCTTGGGGTGGGTGCTGACCAGAGGAGGGAAGCCAAAGGGAGCAGTTTCTTTGTCACTGCAGCATCTTCAGGAGAGTGTGAAACTCGGGGATGGAGCTAAGGACCAACTGTGGCACCAAGCCATGGAACTGTCAAATTACCTGCAGAGAGGATGGTAATGAATGTGCATCACTGCTACATACAATTTGCTTTTAAGCAGGTAGGTAGGGCTGTGACTGAACAGGAGCCATTAAATTATAAACAGAAGGAGAGCGATCCAATTTTCTGCCTTGCTAAGGATATGAATAGTTTTAATGATAGCTGAAGACTTGGAGTTTGCCCTTCCTTTTGTAATCTTCCTCAATTGTTTCCTTCAAGTTCAGCAAATCTAATTCTCTAGTTCATACCATCGATGTTGTGCTGGTCTAATTTCATAGATGTTTTTTGAAGAAGCAGAGTTTTGTTTTAGTGCAATGGAAGGAAAAATGAAGTTCAGTGTTCAAAGCTCCTCTGGCAATGAGATAAATGGAATACCTCCTTTTACCTCCCTTTTGTCCCATTACTGGAATGTTTTCTGCAAGAGGAACTTGCATAGTCTGTGCTGCATCTATGGAGCAAATTAAAGAACTGTGGGACCCAGAGTTTACTGTGAGTGTTAAAAACTACTCTCATCATCAGGAGGTTCTGCGACCCACCAGCTGTGGGCGTGCAAACTGCAAACACTTTCAGACTAATCTGAGTGACAAAGTTGTTACTGGCCCAGATTTTTGTCACTGTAAGATCATACTCTAGGAAAGAAAGGGCTGTGTTCAAATGTATATTTAGTAAAGAGGCCTACAGTGTAAATTTTAGAGTCAGATCAGTCTGAACAAGATGAAAGACTGTTTCTAGTGAGTTCTGTCTGCCTGTATTTATCTTTTCTGCACTACTGAGCCCTGTCTCCATTTCATTAAGACAGAATTGAAAAATTTATATATATGAATTTTTTACAAGGAGGGCTTTCTGCTATTGCAAACTGACCTTAAGGTCTGTACCTTAAAAAGTAGAGTTAAAACATATGTGTGTTAAAGATACTTTCAGTGTGTAGTGCATGTCTTCAGAATAGCTTTTATCTAGTTATGATTAAAAATATTTCCCCACCAAGACAACTTGATGGTTTTATGACTTATTGACTGCCCTGTTACTGTGTAACATACTTAATTGGCTCTCTGCTTGCTTTAATCTTGGATGTTTGATTCTGCTTAATCTTTAAAACACTTTTTTGACTACATCATCCTGTAAGTATTTAAAATAAATGCCCCTCAAATGCATTTTTTGCTGTTTTAATAAGTTCTCTTTAACAAATAAATGGGTGAAGGAGACGGGGAGAAGGGAGAATGCATGAAATATTAATAAAGGCAAATATGATAGAGTCAACAGATATAGCTTGTTAAGGTAAAAGCTTGTTTTGCAAAGCATTAAAGTTTGGATTCTCAGCTGGGACAGTCTGAAACAGCTCCGTGTAGATCACACTTTCCTTTTCCTCTTTCCCCTGTTTTGACACAGGCAGAGCCAGCAGGAGGGAAAATTCCTCCCTTTTTACCTATTGTCTGTCTGCAATGGTCGGGAGGAATTGTCCTTCCTGGAGATCTTGCATGCTGACTTTGGATGCTAAAACACCATTTGGAAGAGGTGGATAAAATGTGGATGGGGCCAACATAAGATTGGGTACATCCTGTGGGGACCTGTAACTCTGGGGGGTAATGCCACAGGTCTGACCATGGATGTTGCAGAAACTGTGGAGATGGATGGAGGTGAGTGGCTTGTGACAGTCACAGAAAAGCCTCTTAGGAAAAATGTTAATGGGAGGGGGGTCAGGTGTGTGTGGGGTTTGAAAATGCAGTGAGAGCTGGGCCAGGGTGTGGGCGCAGGATGATTGGGTCATAGGCCTGTCCTGCTTTGGCCAGCAGAGTTTCTACAGCACATTTGCTCCCTCAAGGCCCTGGGAACAGCATGAAGCTCATCTCCTCCTGGGACAAAGGTGTGTCCCTCTCCAGGCAGGTGCCAGGGGAATCAGCTGTTTGCACACTGACAGAAAGCAGATGTCTTCAGGCCACTCCTCCATCAGAGCATATCCTTTAAACCCCCAGCCTACAGCATTATCCACGTACTTGTGGGGTGTCTGTCACAGACAGATCCTCCTGGGGAGCTCTGGGGGCTGGGGGATCACTTGGGAGGCTGCAGGTCTCTCAGGGTGCTTTCTGCAGGAATCTCGGGGTGCTGGGACTGAACCCTGCTCAGGACCAGGCAGGGTCAGCCCCACTGCATTCACCTCACTAACCTCCTGTAGGAGCGGGGAAAACACATTAACCACGCATTTTTTTACTTGTCAGGAGACAGAACTCAAACCCTGATGCAGTTTAAAGGTCTGCTGTGAAGGCAAAGGAAAGCTGTGAAAGATGTTAAAAGTATATCACCTTAAGCTTGTTTTTACATATTTGAGTCAAAAGGACATAATCTTGGGAGAGTTTCCCTGTTCAACCATGTAAGGGGTTTCTTGTCACTAATATACTTCTGGTGATTTCTGTGAAGTCCTTGCAAAAAAAAAAAAAAAAAAGAAAATATTCTGTGGAGAGAGGTGTCTGCATGGTTTTGTGTCTATTGAAAGCCTGCTTTTTGTGTAGGACAAAGTGCCAATTAAAGCCATTCCTGTAACATGTCGCTAGAGGGACATGAAAACGTGGAACAGATTAGCTCCTGTTGTTCTTAGTTATTGCTCTTTAATGTGAAAAAAACACAACAGGGATGACTTAGGGCTTTCTTTTCTCTGACTGAATGAAACAGCTTTAAAAAAATTATCTTTGAGTTGTTTGATGTGTGTTGGAAAAAACCCCAACAGATACTAATGCTGAAGGCACTGCAATAGTATAGAGGTAGAGCAGCAAGTATTCAAATGAGATGCAAAGAAAATCTTCAAGCAGAAGATACCAAGAAATAGTGTCTTTTACAGTTCTTTTCAAATTAACTTGCTAATATCAGGTATTTATATTAAGCTTAGCCACTCACTTGTTCATATTCATTTTAATAGTAGAGATGAACAGTATTAGACCTCCTTTCAGTCTAGGGTGTGATCTCAAGCCATGAAACTTGAGATAATAACCTGAAATAATCTTGTAGGCACACAAGGTCTGTGCAATCAAGCCCTCTGGGCTGTGTTTGGAAGCCATGGGGGAGCAGGAGGCTTTTCCATGGCTCCTTCCCACAGAAAGCTGCAGTGCACAGCTGGGAGGCAGCAGTGGAACTGCTCCTTAGCTCTGTGAGCAGCTCTCCTCCAGCCTCCTCCAACATCAAGCCCAGCTTCAACCCTGCCACATCTGGCCCTGGACTGGAAAAGGACCATCCTGGGACTGGTCTGAGCTGGTTTCCAGCACCTGGGGACAGTCAGGGCAGCTGCTGCCTCCCAGCTGAGCCCCGAGGTGCCTGCCTGCAGCACAGGCAGCAGTCCACCCATGCCTGGTGGGATGCCAGAGGTGCCCCAGGCCACCATCTGTGCTCCAGGTTTGCAAACACACAGCAGTGACATAGCACAGGGAATCCCACTAGTGATGTTCTTCACATTTATCCTGGAATAATCTTGTGGGCACACAAGGTCTGTGCAATGAAAAATCGGCAGTAACCAGGTTTTAGATACAAGTAATTTGCAGGGAAGCAAATGTGACCTCACTCCCTAAAATCTCTTTTTTTGAGAAAGCTGTTAAGAAGGCACAGCTGAGGCATACCCTCTCTTGGCCAGCCTGGCTTCCAGACTGCTCCAAGCACACTTTGATTTTATCTGGCTCAGAGACACAGGGCTTGCAGTCATTTTGCATCGCTCCCTCTGCCTCTCCTCCAAGTCTCCACCTGGCCTCAGCTGCCTGAATGTGCCTCCAGCTCTTCCCTCACACCAGCTACCCACATAGTGAAGAATTTTGGTGCTCAAATGGGGTAAGAGCATTTCTGTTTCTGCATGGAGAACAGGAGGAGGGTATTGGTGACAACTGGGTCCTCTGGCTCCATTACAAGTGGGGGATTTTACTTACACCCCATTTGTCCACAGCAACTGCAAGGGTGCTCAGAACTGTTTTCCTTTCCAAACAGCTCCTTGGGTGGCTTTTGTTTTGCACGGAGTAATTAAGGAGAGGAAGCTGAGCCCTTTCCCTTCATGCCTTTGTTTCTCCTGCGTATCACATTACAGGTGCAGGGGTCATAGTGTGACCATGTCAAAGACTGGTGGCAATAAATAGCTGCAGAAGAGGATTTGTGTTACTGCTGATCTGGTGGAAAAGCAGACAGAGGTTGGCCTCTCTTCTTCCTTCATCCATCTATCTATCTATCTATCTATCTATCTATCTATCTATCTATCTATCTATCTGACTGGGTTTTATTTTCTTTTATTTTTAAAGAATGCAAAGACTCAGGAGAGCATTTAGGTCTGGTTTGTCCCTCATTAGCTTTTGAACTGTTACTCATGCAGCGTGATTAGTTACATGTTGTACCTGTCACTGCCTCTGCCCTTTGTTCAGTCTAGCTAAAATATAGTAGTACCTCATTTCAGTGATAGACTTGACCTAGAGTAAAATGTGCAGTTTCTTACAGAAAGTGCAATAATTGCAATTGATTTATTCTTCTATGGGGAAATAATGTCTGTCTCAAACAATAACATCAGCTTTCTCTTAATTGCATTACATTAATATCATATTAATCTGTATTCGTATCCACATCCAAAGCTTGAAGCACATTTGGGTTGTGTTGGTTTTTTCCTCTACCCTTATGACACACACACAGCTCTCAAAATAAGTTACCAAATACGGGAAGTCCCTTTTTTCCAATTCTATAGAAGAGAAAAGGGAAGAAAAAGAATTTTAAATAATACACCAGTCTATAATTAGGAAAGCTGTATCTTACCTACCACAGCCCCTTGTTTATCTTTGTTGTTAATCCAGTGCTGGGGATTATGCTGTATTAATGATGTGAGGGAGCTCCAGACTATTTCTTTTTCCTGGCTCACAGCATCTGCTTTCAACAAATGTCTGTTGTGCCCATGTGTGACCTTTTGGCTACCTCCACTGAAGTCCACCTGTCAGGATGGCATCGTGCCTGCTCAGGACTGTGGTCCAGCTGCTGGGGCACGCAGGAGATCAGCCTCTGTGGCACTGTAAATGCTTCTCCACTGCAGAACCCCCCTCTTCTCTCCCAGTCCCATGGTGCAGATGGCTCCTGGCTTTGGGGAGCAAGCAGCCACCTGATTTCCAGAGGACACCAGCCCTGCAGAGCTGGCTGGGGGTTCTGATGGGACACGATGGCAGATCTGAGCTGGCATCAGGCAGGGGACACATCCTGGCACAGCAGCCCCTCTGGCCACAGGGTCCCTGCAAGCCCCAGCCACAGTGAGCTCAGGCTCTTTTGCAGCAGGAGATGGGGACACATCTGACATCCAGCCTGTAAATCCAGCCCTTTTCAGCAGGGCAGAGTCATGGATAAAATCCCGGTCACTTTTCTCCTTCCTGAGATTGACCTGGGCAAGTTGTGGCACCTCATGGGAAAGTTTTTACCAGCATGGTTTCCTTTAAAATATTTTGTGAATGTTGCCTGATTTTTATTTGGAGGGGATGAAACTTCAGTTCAGAGGCAAAGTTCCCTAAGTGTCGCTGTCAAAACATCAAATTTCACAGTATAGTATTTGGCATAAAGACTGGTTTTTTTTCTTTTTTCTTTTTCTTTTTTTCCCCCTGATTTTCACTATGAGATGCCTATTTGAAAGGCAGGGTTTGTTTTTCATCTTCTATGCAATTGGGCACATTTGCCTACTTGGAATATAATAACATGGAGCTCTCCAAAGTCACTTCGGGTTTAATTTTGGCAAAAATTATACCTGTTCTGTTTTTAAGTCAAAATGTCAGGATTTCCCATGAAGTGATAAGTCTCATTTCTCTTCTGCTTTGGCTGGGTTCAAATCACCACAGGGAGAATTTTCCAAGAAGGTTATTTATAACATTTTGAATATGGAAACATTTCAGTGTTTTCAACCTGCATCATGTGGAAATAATCAGGGAGAAAAAAAACATTTCCGTGGTTTTTGATAACTGAAAGAACAGGTGCTAGGTCCAGGAATAGTGAAAGAGGAATGGGAATTAAAGTACTTTTCATCCTATGAATTCAAGGAGGCAATCAGTGGAAATGCCCAAAGAGAGGGGTTAACCCAAACACAGAGAAGAACTTTACACACCCTGCATTAATTACATCGAGGAACCTTTTGACACAGGACGTTGTGGAGGCCAAAACTCTAAAAATTGTAAATGAGTTCAGATTGGGAGCAACAGATTTGATGTAGGAAATCTATCAGAGGCAATTACAATATTCCAGATGTTAATTCCAGTTCAGGAAGTGCTTGAGCAACAGATGCTGGAAGAATTCCTCTATTTCCTCTGCTTCCTATAGCTTTTCCTTAATTGTCTGCTGTTTGTGGAGGAAGAATAACAGGTTGGAGGATCCTTGGTCTCATCTTGTCCTTATGTCACTGGCTTGTCAGAGAGCTGGGACAGCAGCCATGGCAAAGGGAGGGTGGAACAACAGGCTCCAATTGAAATAAGGCAAAACAACAAAAAGTGCAGTTTCTTTGGTTTGCAGTTCCTTGAAAATGAATTTCAGCCAGCACTGTTTTCCAGCCTCAGTGGCATCTCAGTATCTGTAGGACACTGAGCAGGGAGTCATTGCAGAGACCCTGTTAGGAAAGTGCAAACTGCACATCAAGAGCAGACAGAGAGGGGGAGAAAAGGAGGATGAAGGTTTAGAGCTGGTGAGAACAGAGGGCCCCATTTGGCAGCTATTTAATGCTTATCTGGTATTGTATTTGGCAGCCAGTTGCCATAGTGATGTGATTGGCAGCTGATTGACAGGATTACGTAATGGAGCTGTCTCTGCAGAGCAAGAACCGTATTTTCAGGGGAAAAATAACTCTCTGCTGCTGGGGATGGACCAATGCACAGTCTGCACAGTCTGCTTGGATCAGCTGAGGGTTTTGAACAGAATTTTCTCTTAAAGCAACTAAATATTAACTACTCCTTCACTGTGAAATGTGAGTGAAAGACAAACAGCCATCAGGACTTCAGAGGTGTCTAAGCATCTCATCATCCTCCTGGCCATGTGACAGACCCTGAGGCAGCTGCCAGGCTGGCAGCACTGAGTGCCTACTGAGCTGCCAAGGGGGCACCACAGCCTCAGGGACCTCCTGTTTCAATGCAGGCCCAAACCCAACGTTTTCAGAAATGTCTCGGGAGAGAAAGTTACAAATAAGGATAGTGGTAACAAAATACAATACAAAGAATTGGTGGATAGCACGGCAATTTTCCTCTTGGACATTTCAAATGCACTGGTTTTAGTAACTGGGGCACAGTGGCTGGCACGACCCAGCCTTGTTTGCATTTAAAGGGCAAGTGAATTGGTTTGCTGATTTTCCACAGGTCATTTACCACCTCAGTAACAAACGTCTGATCCCACCAGTGCTTTTTCTTACCTGGCACTTGCTTAATTTTTGAGAATGTGGGGCTTGTTGTCCCTGATTGTGTAATCCTGGGATTTGCTCACACATTGGGATTCCTGTGTGCAGTGAGGGTGTTTTGTTAGATTGTTAGATAGGAAATGAGCTCCTGCAGGGACTGAGTCCACAGATAATGTGACTGGACTGCTCCTGCTGGCATCCCTTTAGCTCTCTAACCCCCTTTGCTTCCAGGGAGAACTGGTCACAGATCCTGAACTGACTACAAAGGGTGAGCAGAGAGTGATGCCTGAGTTCCCAACCCTCCTGGTTAAGAGCAAGTCAAACAGGAGCTCATTCTTACCTGGAAAGGCTCAGAGCAACACAATAATGGCCCTCAGGCTGCAGATGTAGGACCCTGGCTGGCCACACAGAGATGTGTGAGAGGATGGTCATTGCTCCTACCCCAGAGACCTCAGCTGCTGGGAGGGAGCAGCAAAACTCCTCTCCTCCTCCCAGCTCCTCCCTGGAGGGGCTGTGGTCCTCTGTGGCCCCAGGGACAGGCTCCACACTGGATTTCTTTGTGGTAGAGCTAGTCTGTCATGGAACAGACATTCTGTCCCCCCAGCCTATGAAGAAAGATGTATTTTTACTCTTTTCCAGACCATAATTAAACACTAATTATGTAGTAGAGCAGCTTTCAGGGTGCTGCACAGCCAGGGAAGACCCTGCTGCAGGGTACAGGTACTGGCAGTGCAGACAGCAGGTTTGTGAATGCGCTCGTGGGTGTGAGCTCCCTGTGAACACAGCACAGTGTGGTCTCTGCTGCAGGAGCTGGACAGGTCCTGGGTCTGCTCTGGGTTGTGCTCATGCCTGAGCAGGGTGAAAGGCCCTCCTTGTCTGCAACAGCAACTTGTACATGCTGCAAACGGTGCCCTCCAGCTCCTGGAGAGTCAAAGAGCTGCTTTTGGTTGCCCTGGGATCACACACTGAGCATCTTTTGCAGCTCCTTCTTCGCTGTGTTGCATGGAGCTCTCTGCTCTGCACAGGGGGAGAAGGGGGTTCCAGTGGTTCTCTTGACACAGACACTCATGCAGGGTGGTGGGAGGGCTGGGGAAAGCTCCTGCCTTTGCCAAGTAGGCTGGAGGACAGGAGCAGCTTGTGGGGTGGAACATACTCGCCCCAAAGAAACCCTGAACACAGCAAGAATGAGAGGGATTAGATTTCACTAGCTAGCAAATTAAGTTTCTGTAACCCCTGACCAAAATTCATACTATCAGCTGGAAATAATAAATTTAACTGGTTTCATATGGCCTTAAAACATCCCATAAACAAAATTCAGTTTTTAGGTTTCCTTTTATTCACCACTGTTTCTCTCTCTTCCAGCAGGACCTGAAAAAAATATTCTACTAAAGCCAAGGCAAAGGCTCCCATTGAGTTCAAAGAGAGCTGAAGCTGACCCTTTACAGGACAGCTTTATAGGTCTCTGTGCTCAGAGAGCTGCTGTTAGAGAGCAGGAGTCCTGGACCACCTGGCAGAGACTGTTCCTTTATAGAGATGCTTTCCTTTGGACGTGCAGCAGCACCACCTGTGTGCTCACACACACAGAGGCACAACAGCCACGGAGCATCATCCATCTTAGGAAACGTGTGATGCCTTTTAAGTGTCTCCATATCAAAGACTGATAAATAAAACATGGGTTTAGTGTTAAAAGGGAAAAAGAGCCCTTTTAACAGATTAAAGTGCTCACAGTGCCTGACACTGTGAAATAGGAGCGTGCAGCAGCAGGGCAGTTAAGAAAAAGGACTGGTTATGCTGACAGGTACAAACTGTTGTGTGTCTTGTAGCAGTCACTGGCAGAGAAGAAGCCCAAAATCTACTTTCCCAGCAAAGCCTTCCTGGAAGGTACCAGACTGCAGCCCTCTATAGCTAAACTTTTGAATGTTCTGCAGCTGAATGTCATGGGAAGAAGCTTTCCTACCTGAAGGAAGAGGAAGAAAATAGTTTTTAAGCCCATCAAAATAAACAGGCAAACAAAATCAGCATCCTCTCAATTGATATAATGGTTTATTCCAGCAGACAGAAAGCCCTGCTGGGTTTTGAAACATTTTTTTCCTCATCATCCTGCTTCTTCTTAAAGCCCAGCACACTGTGTTGGGTTCTTAGCTGATTTCCATTTGTTCCTCAGCAGTTGCAAAATCAGTAGTGAAGCCTTATGCAGTTCCTCATTCCTTCACAACTGTGAACAGAAAGTCCAGGGCACCTAAAGGATGTATTTGTACAGACAGGGACAGGATTTGTCTGCATAAAGGAACATTAACTAATTATGTTTATTTGGCTGATCAGAAAAGCTGATTGTTAAAACTGATTTTTCTTTCACTCTTTCTTTTCTATTACCTTGGTGGAGGGGAGTCTTACAGCAGAGGTCACTGGAAATCCTCCTGAATATTTTATCAGTTCTGCTCCTTATGGCTTAGTCTACAAAGACAAACCCTTATGTGTGAAGGGCACAGAGCTGAGACAGGGGGAGGAGGGACAAACCTGTGTCTGTGCCTGCTTTGCTTTCTGACCAGAACACAGAGGTGTTGTCTGTGGAAGTGGGAAATTTGTGAACCATTAAGATCCCACTTGATGGGGAGTCTCGCTCTTAATAGCTAACAGAAGCCCCAGTGAATGTGAATGAGTGCCAGGTGACTTTGCTCCCAAGCTGGTAAGGAGCAGTTTTATGATGCCAGCTGGTGCCCCATCACCTTCCAGGACAAACTCACCTACTGCTCTCATGGCTTTGAAATGAAATGGATTTGAAAATGCAGAAAACACCAAGCCCAGGTTAGAGCACAGCCAGGCAGATCTGGGATGCCCTTTCCCTAACCCACCCCCCATACAATGTGACCATGCAGTGCCCACTGTGGAAAAGCCAAGCTGCTGCCTCTGCCACCTGAGAATCATCTACAAACCATTTCCAAAATGCCCCAGCCAGCAAGACACAAGGCCAAAGGCAAGGGGGGGAACCTATAAAATTAAATTGCATTATTTATTGCAGAGATCTAAGCTCTATCTTGCCCTAGGGTGTCATTATGCACCTCTACTCCATCCTGATAATAGTCATCTGGAATCTGATAATGACTTTGATATCTTTTTAAAATGATGATAATTTAGCACCTCTGTGAAAGACACCTCTTCTAGACATACTGGCACCCCTGACAGACCATGGCACTCCTGCAGGGACTGGATGGGACCAGAGCCTGACAGAGCACACGTGATTTCCCCTCAGCAAGGCAGACTTGACTCTGTCAGCAAAGGGACACTGCCCATGGAAGCTGCTTGTGTTGGATTTGGGGCTGTACTGACATGGTAGCTGGTGTTAGGTGGGGGCAAAAGGGAGGTGAACACCAACACCATGTGGGATTGCCATGGATATTGTCCCTCTCCTCCATTCAGCAGGAGAAAAATAGGCAGTTTCGTGTCTGACAGGCTAGCCCACCCTATGTTCAGTGGTCCTTACTTAATGTTATATCCCATGAGAATTTTCTATTTATCTTCCATTTATCTCATGTCACTCATAATAAGCATCCTTCCAGCCTTAGCAGGTCAGAGCCCCTTACACTATTTCCCTATATTTCAAAACTGATGGGAGGAAGAAATGGGGAAAAATGCTTCTGCCCACAGGAGACCATTCTGATTTTGCTTTTTAAATTAACATTTTGTCCCAAATCCTGGAAGAAGCTTACACTTTGGTCAGAAAATCTTGGATTTGCCATGATCCTGTTTAACTCAATAGCATTTCCAGAGCACTCATGAGACAATGGCTTTGGTGAAACCCTTCTGCCATCATAGGCCCATATAGAGCTCAAAAGCAGCCTGCAACTTTTCGCTTTTTAGTTTTATATTGTTTATTTGCTTATTTATTGCAGAACTGGTGGCCTGTGGGTTAGTAGCTGAGGTTTGCCCAGCCAGTGTCTGCTGCAGAGCACTGATTTTCTGCCTGCCTCCTTCAGCCCTGACACTCAGTGAGCACCTCCTGGCCTCTGCTGACACTGACAATTAGCACCAATTACACCAGCAGTTTTGGAGGGTGAATATTTGCCCCCTGGGACCCCGAATGAGACCTACTCACTTCACAGGGGCTGCCTGATGTCTGTTAGAGAAGAATGATTTACTGACCACAGCTGGGCTCCAGCAGATGAGGAGGTGTCAGCAGTCTCCCCTGACACCTTCAGCCTGGCAGACCTGGGGCTTTTGGGGGAGTTAATGCCACCCATCATCGAGATCATTCCTTCCTTGTTTTAAACAACTGCCCGGAGATTTGGGGTTTAATCCTCCCCTTGCCCTACCATGGGAGAGGAGCAGAGTGGATTGTCAGATCCAAACCCTGTGGAAATTGCCCTTCCTCTGCTGCACCTCCTGATGCTGTCAAGAAATTTGTTGGGACTTTTAAACCTAAGAGAGGATGTTTGCTCTGTTCCACATAGCAAAGCACCACAGAGCCCAGCTAAGCAGGCAATCTCCATTACATCTTCTTGGATCTCTTCCTGAAGTCTGCAGGGCTTTTTTTTTAAATCTGCCATGTATCTGCTGTCATGGTCCAGCCAGAAGAGGCAGATGTGGCAGAAAAAAAGGGTGTCAACTAGTATGACAGTGAAAAAGAAACACTTTTAATGAGAAATGATGCTGAAGCCAGCTAAAACAGCATATTCATTCCTCTGAATTTCTGTTTCCTGTAGCCATTTTCTCTGCATGACTGCCCTTCCTTTCCTCTTATTACCAATAAACGCTGTTGTCTGTGGCATGCTATTAACTTTTTTAATACCCTATTTTAAAAATTAATGTATTTTTAATAAAATGCCCCAATTGATCATGCAGAGAAAATTATCACTTAAGAGGTACAGTATGTACTGGTGCAAACTGTAACTTTCTGACATCCCCCAGCACACACTGCTGGGCAGCAATTTCTGTTCAAAAAATAATGTTTCCTCTGTCAGCTGAATTCTCATTTACTGATGCTGACATGAATTATAGTAGAAATGCACACAATGGTGACATTGTGATGTGTAATTGACTATTTTAGACCCCAGCCAGAGTGTTTAACATGTTCTTATCATAACAATATTGTTTCCTTGCTCTTCCTTTAGTTTGGAGTTGTTTTGAGGTGACTTCCTTTAACCCCCTCACTCAGTAATGAACACATTTATTTCCACTGCTAAACCATTTCAGCCACTGTATAATTTGTGCTGAATACTGGAAGTTCAGCAGGCCCTACAGTTTCTCACTGTCTCAGCAAGAGATGTTTGATATTCTGGTTTCTCCTCTTTTTGCCTTGTTTTGCACCTCTTAGGTGAAAGGAAGCACAAAATGTGTTGATATTTGTGTCAAGGCTGAGACCCCATATTTCAGCTTCCTCAAAAAGAATTCAGAGGCAGTGAAACTTTTTTGATCTCAGAACTGTGATTCAAGCCACCTAATAAATTTCTCCCCAAAAAATGCTTTTTCTCCACTACTTCTATGTCAGACAAATGGCAGAAGTCTCCCTCCTACCATAAAATACCCCAGTATCTCTATTTTAAAGGGAAGAAAATGTGGGCAGATGGAAGAAAGTGGAACTGTGCTGTATCAGAGGAGCATTTGTGCCTCAGAAAGGAACTGTAGGCAATGACTCAGAACATCCTCAAAGTCCTTCTGCCCCACCTCAGTGCCACAATAGCACTTTGATACCAATTTCCTTCTCTGTTTTGTTCTTCTGATTAAAATTTGAGCATTTGCATTGTTTTACAGAACAGTTCCTTTTTGTTCTTACCATTTGGAAAACTAATTTCTGTTGCTCGTGGATTTTCCTCTAGACTGAGCAAACTGAAATTCACTCCAACCAACCAGTTCTGAAATTAAAGAAGCACCACTTAAGTATTATTCCTAAATCTTTTGGAAAGAAAAAAATGAGGAGGAGGGGGGAAAAAAAAAAACCAAGATTTTTTTCTTTGCTTTAAGAAAAATGGGTGATGCATGAAATTGAAACTAGCTTTGCTGGGTGAGGTGATGAGTAGAGATGAAGCATTCCTTTGTTTTCTGAGGGGAGCAGCAGGCAGAGCAGTGGGACTGACCTTTTGGCCTCCTAGGCTGCCAGTAAAGGTGCCCTGCCAGTATCTTCTTTTTCTGCATAGAGATTTCTCTGTCTATACTGAGTTCAAAATCCTCCTGAGGTCACAGGGAAGCAGCAAAGTCTTGTTTGATTGACTGTACAAGTGAGGGGTTCTTGAGCCCCGGGTTCCATCCCTGTTCTGGTTGTCACTGACCAAATGCCAAATGACCTCTCCTGGTCATTTTTGTGCTCTGGCAGCCATTTGGGGTTTTATTTTGGTCTTTGCCCTAGGGAATTTCCCTAACTATGTGATTATACTGTGCCTGATGCTGGGTAGTGCTGAACAGATTTTAGATGAGGGTCTCTTGACATTTACAATGTTGAAAATAACAGATTTACTTCGGCCTCCACTTATATCCTTAGATATTAGGATCTTCTGACTGGACTATCCTGTGCTGCACCATGATGGTGCTTTAGAGGAAGCTCTGGAGATTCCTCCCTAATCAACCCAGCTAAATCCTTTCAGGGGCCATTCTTTGAAGCTTGTTTTGTGTTGTCATTGGCAGATTTTCTCAAAACAGCCCAAGGAAAATCACAGATCTTGTAATTTCCTGAAAAGACATTTTCAAAAGCTCAGGAAAAAAGAGTCTCAACAGAACAGGAGCCTTCTTGCAGCCTTCAGCATAGCCTTCAGCTATGGACTCTCAATGTGGTCCCATGTTACCTTGAAAACTAAACAAATCTCACAACCTCTGAATTTCCTAAATAATTTATTTCAATTTAAAAAGAAAAAGAATGTAAGAAACAAGCTGAGATGAATAACACTAGAAGTTTCTCCTACTATTGTGCTCCTTCTGAGCCATGAGAACCTGCTTAGTGGATGAAGGAAAGGCTGTGGATATTGTTTATCTGGACTTTTGTAAAGCCTTGGGCAACACTTCACAGCCATCTCTTGGAAAATCTGCCTGCTCACAGCTTGGATGGGTGTAAGGGCCTCTGGTAAAAACCTAGCTGGATGGCTGGGCCCTTTCCCCATGGAAAGGATTGTCAAGCTTTGGAACTGGCCTGGGAAAAGGTGGAGTCCCCATCCCTGGAGCTGTTTAAAAGAACAGCAGGTGTGGTGCTCAGGGACACGAGTTAGTGATGGTTTCAGCAGCTCTGGGCCAATGGTTGGACTCAGTGGTCTAAAAGGTCTTGACATTTCTGTGGTTCTTTGATTCTGTGAGTTTTGTTTTCAAGCACTTGCTGTGTGTGAGCCTGGTACTCACTGCATTCATGCATTAGTGAAAACATGGACTAACTCAGCACTGCCAGAATTGATCCTGAATCTCAGCTGTGTGTAAGAGAAAAAAGTAGCCTATTCTGCTTTGATTATGGGGGGTTTTTAAATCAATCCCTTGACATTTTCCTGTGCAACCTGAAAGGGAATCCAGAGCACCTAATATTTGTATGCATTCACAGTCTCTTGCAGCCAGGAGGGCAGCATTCTGATGGTTTCAGCTACTGTCAGTTTAGACATCAGTTTAGGCTGGACATTGGGAAAAAATTCTTCACAGAAAGAGTGGCTGGGCATTGGAATGGGCTGCCCAAGGAGGTGGTGGAGCCACCTCTCCTGAAGATGTTAAAAATGGGCTGGATGTGGTACTTGGTGCCCTGGTTTAGCTGATAAGGTGGTGTTAGGTCCTGGGTTGTACCTGATGACCTCAAAGGTGTTTTCCAGCCTTGTTAACTCTGAGATTCTGTGATCTGGTGTCTGAGGTGTCCCTGAGGCTCAGCAATGTGCCATGGGACATCACCCAAGGGCCCTGGGTTTGCAGTAAGGGTGGGCAGCCTGGCAGGATGGGTAGCCCAGAGCAGCCCTCAATTCCTGTGCTGAGCTCCATGAGTCATTCCCTGTGGACCTCTCCATCAGCCTCAAGGGAGCTCACAAGAAGCCCAAAATCTCTGAAGAGCTACAGCAGCACCCCTCACAAAGAGCTGACCAAAAATCAGTGATGGTGTTAAAGTGAAATTAATTCTGGCTGACCAAAGCCACAATGGATTTTCCATGAATTGAGATTTTTTACAATAAATAGTAAAACATAGAGATCCTCTGCCTACCACTGAGAGGTATTTCTATTTACATCACTCAGAGGTGTGATCAGCTTAGGGCTGAGAGCAGTGTTGGTGATTTTGCTCAGCTCCAGTCACTACCTGACATGGTTATCCTGCTTCCAGAGCTGTCCTTGCAAGCCTTTCCCCATCTCCCAGTCTGAAGGCCAACTTTCCCCAAGGCAGAGCCCTGACCTGCACTGCACTTGGGGCTACAGGCTGTCTGAAGTGGAAATGCCCCTGGTCCCCCACAGTGCCTGTCCATGAGGCTTAAATCAGAACTCAACCCTGAAGTTGTCCTTTCCAGGTGTCTGGAAAGAGAAAATTTCTTTTCTTAGAGCAGTTTACTTTATTTGTCAATATACCTGTATTTTTTTTATAAAGGCATTTTATATACCAAGAGAGGGTTAGTTCCCCCTCCTCTTTTCATTTAAGGGCTAATTCATACCCAAGCTAATTTGTTCTGGCTATTATCACAATTTATTTCCTTTGCTACAGGGCAGCCAATAACTTTAATAAAGGAGGTTCCAGTTACCCAATCTTCCCAGTTAATAAACTGCATTGAAATACCCGGAATGAATTGTCTCCCACATGCTACAAATACAGAAAATTACCATGCTGTAGTGTTATCACCACCACCCAGGTACAATTAAATGTGTGTTATGCATGGAGCTGCACAGAACACTACCAGTTAATGTCAAATGCAATTAAAAGGGAAGTATTGTGTGGCTCCATCTGAAAAATCAGCCGGTTTGTATGTACTTTACACAGGATTACTCACTGGATGGGGCAATATTGAATCACTTGATGCCTGGGATTCATGGGAGAGAGCTAAGTAAACAAAGGAGCACAGCCTGAAAGAGAGGTGGTTAATAGTGAGGAGCTAAGGCCTTCCACCTTGGAAGAAAGCATGAGATATTTATTTCCTGCATCAGTGGAACACTATTTGTTCATTAAAGTTGACCTTATTGGGCACAGGCACTGCTCAGAGGGTCGCAGGTTTTGTTCAGCCATGTGCACTGTCCTTCTCCTGCAGAAGTGACAGTTTTACACAAGTCCCCTGCTCTCTCTAATAGATCATCTCTCCATCTCGTTATGCTCTAGTTCTTCTCCCTTTATCTTTAAATCTTAAAGTCTTGACCTTCTTTTTATACCCCTGTCAGTGTGAAGACACCCCAGATCCAGGCAATTGCTACACTAAAAATGTTCCCATCTTCCCCTGACCCTGCCCTCAGAAATAAAATCCTCTCTTGAGACCCATCACTAAATTAAATAAATATGAGCTTAGTGTTCTGATTACTTTTATTTGGTGGTTTCTTTGCTTACAGTGCAAAACTGCAGCATCCTTGGACTAAATCCCATGGTGACTGAAAGCTGAACAAAGTTCTGCTGAGTCTCTGTAAATTGCACTAATCATCCTTATTCCCACGTGTGGGGACTTACCAAGCCAGGACAGCATTAGGGAGGCAACCTCTCAATTACAGAGAGTTTAAAACTGAAAAGGAGATACTTTTTGATGGTGGGTGGATATTCTAATACCTTAATTCACTATCCACTTAATTGAGGATACTAGTGGGAAAACATTTTTATTTCCTTTGAAGCTAACAGGATAAGCAGAGGAATTCTGGTGTAGAGGAGAACTCCTGGGGCTCTGGGTTCTGTTCACACTGCAGGTTATCACACCTCAGCATGACACTGACCCAACTGCAGCATGCTCTGTGAGTACTGCCCCTGGTAGAGCAAAGGCAGCCCAGGAACAGATGTTACCCCCTATTTTTTTATTAGTCCAGGATGCTTTTTTCTACCCCTTTTCAATTATTTGATTTAGACTCTCAGGTAAACACTGCATTTCCAAGAAGGAAGTGAAAGCACTGGCTGAAAATGCTGCATTTCACGTTGGTCCTGGTGTCAGGCTTTGCCAAAGAGAAGCATAAAGTGCAATATTTCTAAGGCAATGTCCTTAGATAGAACAAATCTGCCCAGCTCCACCCAGACCACAGGAGATACAGCTACTCACCCCTATGAGTGTCAAGCTTTTATTTTTATTTCTTCATTACAGTGCTCAAAACAATGGAAATGGTGGCCTAAATAACAGCTATTCCATAAAATTATTCAGAATTTGTTCCTTTAAGGGAGTGTTTGAGTGTTGTTTCTCTCAGAACTGCTGATGTCTACAGATGTGGCTTCCTGGGGAGCATTCCTGGAGCAGGAACAGCCTTTACTGGATGTAAGTTTGGTAGTAATGTTCTTGTGTTGGAGCTGTCAACCAAAATTCAGACTCAGAGCCCATCAGCTCATCCCAGGGCTGGTGTGTTCCTCGTGTAGCTGTTGTAGCTTTTGGAAAGCAATGCCCTCTGTAAAGTGAATGAGCTCTGTGAGGGCAAATGCAGCATGGGGAGGCACGTGGGGGCTTGATGTGGCACAGCTCTTGCTGACATTGTTTAAAATGTCATAACTACGGTGGAGTTACAGCCTCCTCGAGTGCAGTGCATGCCACAGAATTGAGGGGGGCAATTGCAGCACCCCTAATTGCTGCCTTCCTTCCCCCCCTCCTTTCTCCCTGGCCCAAGTTCATGTGCACATGTTATCCTGTGGGTGAAAGCTAATATAATATGAATTAAAGAAAATTGCACTACTCCCTCACGTCCAAATCACACAGATTGATTTGCATTTACTTGTAACTGAAAACACATGGCTAGTCACAGTTTAAGAAAAATAAAAAGGATTACAGCAACCTCAGACCATGACTGAAAGGAGTTATTGAGCCCTTGCATTGTATCATTTAGCTTCACAGTGGAGCAGATACCTAATCTCACATACAACAGGCCATCTATAATCAAAGAGTTTGCTGCTCCCTGGCTGTCCTGGAACAATCACTTCAGCATTTGTCTTGACAGACACCCAAGGATCGTTTGGCGAGGGGAAAGTGGCACCAAAGGAAAAACCCGGGTAGGAAAACCTTTAGGAGACTGATTGAAATTGCAGATGACAAGGGGATTGATGGCAATGGCAATTAGGTGGCCCCAGGTAAGTAGATAACTGCTAGAGATAAAAAAGCTTGGTTCTGCATGTGATGCCACAGTGTCCCCTGGCCGAGAGAGTGACCTGCTCTCCCCTCTCAGGTGGCAGAGTGATTTCCAGCAGGGCTCAGGCTCTGCACCTCATTGGAATTCAGGAAAGGCCAGCACAGAATATTTTCACTGTTCTCATACCCTGATGAGATTGTTCTGCCACGACGCAGTCAGTACAGTGCCTGAGAAAATTACTTTGTGAAACGCTGGGCTTCAAACCATTACCTGAAGTAAAACACTTAGGCTTAATTTAAAGTGTGATGTGATGTAGGTCCTTTCCTTTCCTTTCCTTTCCTTTCCTTTCCTTTCCTTTCCTTTCCTTTCCTTTCCTTTCCTTTCCTTTCCTTTCCTTTCCTTTCGTTCCTTTCCTTTCCTTTCCTTTTTCCTTTCCTTTCCTTTCCCTTCCCTTTCCTTCATTTTATTTTATTTTATGTTATTGTAAAATTTTTTTAGAAATTCTTTCATATTGGGGATTGTTTGTTTTTACAGTCCTAGGATAGTCAGACTGATGGATAACTCTAAGGAATGAACTCCATGACTGCACTATTGAAATTATCTCCACCACCAAAATATCTGTTTGATCTGTATCAGACTGTCTGCACTCCTTTGGTACCCAGGTAAATCAGTTAAGCATAACAAAGTACCTCCAAACTTCACTTCCAAAGATGTGAAAAGCAGTTGGCTGGTCTGAGTGTAGTTCTATGGCTGGCAGCTGACGAAAATAAAAGCTGGGGGGGG
>VZRX01009758.1:9257-53588 GCA_013398075.1 Notiomystis cincta | reverse complement strand
GAAGTATAATCTACAGCAAAGTTGAACTGAGGTTAGAAAGCACGGCAAATATTTCAGTTTTGTGAGAAAAAGAAGGGTGATTACATGGCCATAAATGCCATGAATTCCCTTGCTAGTGAAAGAAACCAATATCATTACGTACTTTTTTATACCCTGTGTGACCCTGAGTCTGCAAAATGAGACATCCCCCATTTTTCAAATGAGTAAAAACTGGTCTCCTATACCTTCCAAGTCTTCCAGGAGTTTAACTTCTGGATGGAAGGAAAAAGGTGTAAAAGAAAAAATTTGTTCTAAAGAAAAGAAAAACTGCCTCTCTATATAGACAGAAAACAAATGACTGGAGTTATGGATTCTGAAATTAAAAGTATCATTAGAAATGTTAGCCTGGCTTTCTGAATGCCACAGGTAATTTTTTTTTCTCATATATAATTATTTCTTCTTTATTGATTGCATTTTCTTGTTGTTGTTGAAAGATTGTTCTTTTTCTTCACTTACTTTAATATTTGTTTAATTGCTCTCTTGAAAGTATCTGTCTTATTTTCTCTTTGAATTTCCTTGTACCAGATTTAGATTACTTGAGACCTGCAGTTATGGGAAGCTAAAAAGGTTACTTTATCCTCTAGATGGCAATTGTCTCTTTTAACACAGAATTTCCAAAGCAGAATTAAAAGAACTTTAGTGCCATGTTTTTTCCTGCATTATGACAAAACTATTTTCTAGCAAAGACTTCTGATCTCTGAAAAATTCCATTCAAAGTATTACATTTGATTCTTGTTTTTATTACAAGTTCTTTCCAAGATCTGTAAGTTACCTTGTTTTATTAAATGTGCTGAATTTTTAGTTGTGATATTATCTTGGCACATATAAAGTCTCCAGTACATTGTACCTACATAGTTGCCTTTATTAACCTGTTTTTCTCTTTATAGACTTAGGGTTTTTTGTAAAAAATGTGTTCTTAATTGACATTAATTACACCCTTCAGCTTTAATTCTTTATTAAATGAATCCTCTACCAGCTCTACTGTTTATTTTGGCTGTGACAAATTTCACTTGACCTACCAGTAGGATCATCCTATTGCCCTATGGTAAACGAAGCATTATTCGAATCTTGGCATTTTCACTACTTAAAAAAAAAAAATCTGTGTGGATTTAGTAATTTTACAAGTTTATTCCTATTAATGCTAATTGCTAATCACAGAAAGGCTTCAGAAGGTACTCCTTCTGGGAACAGCCTAAATTTCATCAGTATTTGCAAGGAAAAGTATCTAGACTTGTTTATTCATTTTTTTTAACCACCAATTCATTAACAAATAATAAATTGACAAATCAATGAAAGCCTCTTACAACAACACTGGAATTGCCTGTTTGTTTAATATTCTTGGCAATGCAGGCAGTATAATCCCAGTTGTTTGGAACATGAAAAGGTTTGATCTTTGCAAGCTCCCCATTAGGAGCCTGAGAGCCGTGAGTGTGGAGCGGTGACATTTATAACTCTGTGTACCTGGCTATTGATTATTCTCGTATTTATGAGTTCATACAGGAACAGATGTTAGTTGACATTTTTTGTTTAATCTTACAGACATGCTGGAATTGCCCTTGGAGATTTGGATGAATATGGAGAGGCATGTTATTATCAAAAAACTGAAAGTACATGGATACAAGCCAAGAATATTTTTACCCTCAGAGAAGTATAGAAAAATCTGGAGCAACTTCTGATCAATCTGAGCTCATCGCTACAAGAACTTTCAGGAAATTTGTTCTATTGTGCAAAGCCAAGGGCTTATGTCACTTGGCATCTAATTCCAGGGCTAGTTCATCTAGCTCATCAAATACAAGGTAAAAAAATTATCTCTGTTTTTCAGACAAATATATTGCTATTTTTTCCACATGTACACTGAGAAAGATGACAATTTTCCACCCAGAATGCAAGCTCCTACACAGCCTTCAATGTGCTTCCCAGAGCCTCCCATCAGCATGCCAACTCATAAAACCAACCTACCTTCCAAACAGATTTGAGGTTTTTAAAAAATCATTATTCTAAATATTGCATTTTTATATGCCACTGATTACACCTGGCCTTTTGTAGTTACTGAAAGATCCATGGGCTGTTTGGAAGAACACATATGCACACAAATATTTATAACTCTGAGTTTTGTTAAGCAAGGATGTTGATATCCTTTAATCAAGAATTTCACATGCTTTGTGCTGACTTTGGAGTTTTACTGGTTGTTCAAGGTACAATCAAGGCCTGAGTGGGATTTAAGATGGGGAATGTGATCACTCAGTTGCAAAACCAAGCTCCTTGCCCTTTGGTGGTAGCCTCTTGTATGTTTTAGCTAATTGCAAGCTCTAATAGTGAAATTGCAGCAGTCTGTGGTGCTTACCCTGTGGTATTGGAGGAAGAGACATATTGTTTCTGAGACCAGGATCTAAAGAGTTATGTTTTTTCCTGACCATGTTTGAAGACAGAGGCAAGTTGAGGTCTCAGACAGTGCAGTTCAATGTCTTGTAATAAGTTTCTGGGTGGCTGCTCATGCCAGTGTTGTCGTTAAAGTTTACAGCATCACCAGGCTTCACTAAGCTGATGCTTCACAGCTATCCCTGCTCACCACGGCACTGCACAGCTCCATCTGCCTTCATGTCTGCTTGAGGACCACACTGGGTCTTTAGGAAATGCTTTCAACATTGTTCCCCAACATGGGCAATAAACTTACACAGGTATTCTCAGCATCTTACAGGTCCTGATGTGTGCAGAGCCACTCATTTGTACGTGACTTGTAGCTGCATGAAGCTGTGAGACAGTGACAGCTCTGCGCAGCGAAACACGGGCTCTCACCACAGATCGCTTGACTTGGGAGAACAAAATTAGCAGGAAGCAGCACACACAGCACACATCCCACAATTTACTGACCTAGTTCTAGATTCATTGGACAAACTCCATCTTTACATCAAGACAATTCCCAGACAAGTTCAGCCAAGCAGATCTACAAGACAGGTGAGTTTGCAAAGAAAAACTCTCAGGATTCCTGGATTTTCGAAGCAGTCGAGGGAGGAAAATGCTCCATCTTGCTGCTTGCATGTTTACCTCTTGCTGCTCGTATGTTTACCTGTGCTCCAAATGACTTCATATTTGTAGCTTTTGCTAGTTTTTGCAAAATGCATTAAAAAAAATTCACATGCTGTGCACAAGGTCTCTCGACATGAATATTCAGACTGCTGTGTCCTTTTTTGGGACACAACATTGTGTAAGCTAAAATACAACCACAGTCTTGTGGCATGGTGATACTATTATCTGTGTGTCCTACTTACTGAAAAATAAAAGCAGGAGAAAATTTAAGAAAAATATTAACACTTAATGTCAATTGGTAAAGTCTTAAAGAGCTTGTGGGTAAAGAAAGAAACATTTCACGGCAGCATATCTCTACCTTCTTACAAAATAGAACTGATGGACTGACAGGCAGTATTTGGACATGTGACTCTTCTACTCTGCATGTATTGCTAAAGATTTCATTCTGTGCAGCTCTAGGTTTGAGCGAGTCATAGTTGTATTTCTTAAGGGAAACACACTTTCCTAATTCCGCATTGTAACATTTATACTTTCCTTCAGTTGGAAGGAAAACTGTTCAAGATAAAATCCATTTTTATTTCTGCCTTAAAGGAGAAAAGCAGTATATAAACCCTGATTTTTCAGTATCTGGTGCCTTACTCTGTTTTTTCCTTTGGTTAGTTCATAGGCAATTAATTCTCCAAGACCACAGGATTTTTAGAACCAAACATAGAGTAACTTCAAGAAGAATTTTTACTTAAATGTTAAAACTCTTAGTAAACTTGACAAGTTTACCAGAACAAGGCCACAACCAACAGGAGCAAATGTAGTAAGAGTTAAAATTATTTATATCCACTACGTCTGAGTGAAAGGCAAAATTTGATTGGTATGCAGTACTTAGAGCAAATCATCTAAGGGCATTCTTTCAGATCTGCTTGCAACATAGCAAGGAGTTTCTTATTAATAAGAAAGTGAGACCCAAAAGCTGTACCTCTTTTGATCTGTGGAAGATTTCTGGGACTCCTTCTTCCTCTGTGTTCCCCATGAAGATAACATGTTTATAACAGTAATAATAATTTATTTTGCCAGGTACAAAGCTAATTTTCACTGCACAAGTGGAGATTCATATGTTAAATACAGTTTGTTCCTGGGCAAGCAACCTCAGTAAAGCTGGCATATATTCAGTCTTCTGGAAATAATATTTTGAGTCCTGGCTGATGTTAAACTAAGTAAGATAGACAGAAAAAGTTTCATATCACTTATTGTCCTTGTCTTAAATATGCTGCTTTATCCAGAGATTTAAATGATATAAAATTTGGACTATGAAAATGTCAATGACTTATGACTAAACAGAAGCAGTTTTATCCAAGTTAGGAAAAGGAAAAGAAAGAAAAGAGGAGACTGGACGAGACTTTCACTTTACTTAGATGGAGAAAGCCCATCTACCCAACTGTATTTCAAGAAATATTCATGGACTACTGGAGAGGAGAAAGCAAAATTAAGGAGTCTTACTGACAGTCTGATACAAAGCTTTAAGAAAGGTGGGCTGGGTCACAAAGACTGTTTGTGATGTGTGAAGTCATTCTTCACCACTGGCACGAAGGTATCATTAGGAATAACATGACAAATTCAGGTCTTTTTTAGGTTTCATGGAGTTTGATCATCTCCTACATAAAACAGAGGCAGATATGAGAACCCAGTGATGTGTGTGTGCTCCCTCACTGCCCCAAAGATAAAGGTCTACCACTCAGTGCTCTCAGATTACATTTGCTCTTACTCGGACCCCTGGCTTCAAAGCTTTCCTGCTAATTCTGCATGATGCCTCATATACCAATAGAATAGATAGCTATCTGTTTTCCACTCATTTTGATGCTCATGCCATCAGACTACTAAAATAGAAATCCCTAAATAGTAATGTTGATTTAGTTAATCACACTGAAAATAAATTAAAAAAACCCAAACATATCTGCTAGTGGTTCCTTCAGTCCCACAAAAAACAATCCTACTTTTCCACTGTTGTGGAAAAGAATGCTACATTTCTGTAGGACAGTGCAAGCTGGTCTGACCCAGAGCTGTGCAGTTATTAAATGCAAAATTTGCTGCAGGGCCACTGAAAAAGGTGTCATTAGATCTATAGTCGAATCTGAGAGGGGTGTATGAGTGGGCGTTCTATCTTTATTTTTAATCTTTGTGGTTTGCATTTGTAAGCATTAAGAGTAATATTAATGCTAGTAAGAGGCTGACATTAATTACAATGGCTGTGCTGAAGATGTTGGACTTTAGCTGATGTGCACCAGGCAGGATCTAATTTTCAGAAGCTTTCCACTCAGCAAGGATCCTTTTACTTCTGTCATACACTTTTGTGCATTTCACCATACCCTTTCCAGGAGGATCTATCCTTTCAATAGTTGTCAGCACTTTCTGAATGCTTGCTGGTTATTCTTTCAAAACTTGCAAGGGAGAGGAAGGAAAATAAAGCAAGCAGATTTGGATCCACTCCCCTGCCAAATTACATCTCTTTACCCTCTATCAGAGCACTGTTAGTTTTCTACATATTTTGGAAAGGTCAGAATAATGCATTAAAGATCCCACTTTGCATTTCACAGATAAATCACATAATGTATTCTGTTTCTGTTCTAAGTAATCTAACAGAACATGGCAAATTTGGTGCTAGAAAAATGATAAAGATTTAGGTTCTTTTTTCTTTGGGACACAATGTACTCTTCAGTGTTTATGCTCATGTGCCCTGTCTGCATTCACAGAGCAGTTCCAGGGAGGGGGAGAATGTTCCCGAGCCTGAAGTGGACTTTACCTGAAACATCTTCTGAAAAAGCATTCAACAGTGTTATGGCTATTAATTAGTACATCTACTGCAGTGTACTAAAATGGCTTGGCTTGAAAACATCAGACACAGCACCTGGTAAAAAGATCTTAATGCCTCACTGTCTATGTCCCTGCTAAGATTAATATTTAGCTGAATACAGTGAATATTTAGCTGAACAATGAAGCTCATGGAGAAATGTGTTTTTGCAGGGGCCTGTTGAAGTATTCTTGCTTCCTCACTTCAAAAATATTATCAGCTACAATCAAATTCAGACATTTTTCTTGAGACAAAAAGATACAGAAGAGACATTTATAATATAAAATGTTTTATGATATATCAACGGAATATTTTTATTAAATGTCCTAAGTTTTCTTGCTCCATGACTTCATCTGCCTCTTATTTAATTAGAATAAAAAAGCTGTAAGTAGGTTTAAGCGGTTATGACATAGGTCCCTCAAGTTTGCCAATCTATTTGGGGTCCTACAACACATATCCACACAACATCTTTGCATATGTAGGGCAATTTACACCTATATAGTCAAATACTGTAATTTTAAGGGTACCATGGATAGCTTTTGCTGTGCATCCCTGAGAGACACAGTTATCCATTGTCTGTGGCTACAAGGCCATGCTCTCACTTGGAATTTTACTGGGACTCACCTGAGTGCTTATAGGCAAAGTTCTGCTTAAATTCTGAAGAAATAAATTAATATAATTAAATTACATTCTGAATGACATTTTTCTCATTCTCTTCTTGTGATGTACCTTATTACTTCTGTTTATGGCACAAAGAATTTTTAAAGACTAGAAAACTTGTCTTCTCTTGCTACTCTACCACTGCTTCAACAGCAGGTATTAGCCCTCACAATGTAACTTCAATACACCAGGATTTAACTTAAATATAAGTAGTCAAATGAAACCTAGCAATGAGGTGATGACCCATAGTGATTATAAAGATAATTAGAATTACCATTTTTCTGGTATGAGAAGAGCCATGCAGTGACATATATCAGATACTTGGGACTATGTCTAGGCATTTCCATTAACTTTGCCTTAATTTTCACTTTGAATTCAGACAAACTCAGCTATGAATTTTATTGTAGAAACTAAATTCCTATGCTACCTAACTTGTCATGTTGGATTCCTTTATAGGGTACAGTTATACTCTTTATTTCTATCAGTGAGCACTGGAAAATGAAGTGTAAGCACAGATCAGAAATGTCCCTTGTCAATGCTCTAAAGGCTATTTCTTGAGCCACACCTTGGTAGCAGTACAGTTTTTAATTGGTGCATCTTCCCACAGTTTCTCTGAACTCTTCCACCTCTCTGTGACGCTCACATTAGCATTTGTGCTGTTATGGTGTGAACTGACTCAAGAGCTGATCCAGACCCAAAGTAAACATGAACATTCATCATTTAGCTTGCATATTAAATATTAAACCATATTCTCACATAAGTCACAAATTGGGAGTGTGTGATCAAAGCATGGTATTTTATAGACATAAATTCCAGCAAGAGATAAACACATGCATTTCCTTTGCTTGCCTATATATCCTCCACATCATCCTGTTAGTTGTGCCTGAAAGCCCAGTGAAAGTACATAGCTCATGCAGCAGGAGTAATGTCCTGGCTGAGAGAGGCAGATATTCCCTTTAATTTTCCCTCTGGATTTGATTTTTGATAATTTAAGCTTCTGAGTGAATGGGTAGCTCCAGCTCTTCCCAGGCCTGGTTCATTTCCAGTTGAGCATATTATGCGGGGTAGGAAATATAAGGGCTAAGTCTTGGAAGCAGCTCAGTCTTCATAGTTTGTATTTCAGTGCCTTAAGGAAAGGATGTGGCTTAAAAAATAGCTCTGGAAACAAGTATTTTTCCTTCTGAGAATAGTTCACAATATTTACTGGGTCCCAGTGCTTAAATTCTCACACATTTGCAGCATCTGGCTTTAATCAGCTGATTGAAGACTTGATCCAAAGACATCAAGACTTGTGGTTCCAGGGCCATAATGACTTAAATCCTTATTATAAGCACAATCTGTCCTTCATTAAAGACTTTGTAATGAGCATGGGCAAGTTGGTGGTCCTAAGCAGGCAGCTCCTATCTCAGAAATAAGTCACTCCGTGAGACTGACCTTCTGCTGCTCTGTCTGGTGGCTCAGAAGAGCGCAGCACAAGGGTTGGTGTCCTCAGCCACCCTACAAGCCTTTGGAGCATCTTTGGAGCCATTCACACTGCATTGGGTCAGGAACAAGTGCCTCCTCACAGCATGTCTGCTGTATCTGACACCTGGTTCTGCCAGTGCCCCTCCCAAAGCAGGGTTTCTGGGAGATGGAAAGCCCCTGTGTTTCACTACACTTGCCTCATGACATTATTTGGAGCAAAATCATAGAAGTCAGAAAAGCTAATAAAGATATTTTGGCTAAGGTGCTGTACTCTGAGTGTGCTCATGCTAGCTGGAAGCTAGGGGCAGGGTACAGCTGTTCCTAGCTATGAAAACATCACAGATTTCTCATCAGAAGAGTCTTATTGGGACTTTTCTGACATCAATGTCATGAAACCTTCAAATATTATCGCATATAATTAATAGTAAACTTAGATACAAAGATTACCATTCAGCTTCCTGAAGTGCCACAAATGTTATCCAAGGGAATATTTCCAATGGAGTAAAACCAACTGGTGAAACCTATCGACAACAAAAAAAACTCCTTAACTACTTTCCTTCCAACAGGAGAACTTAACTACTCATCTAGTATGATGGTATAGTATGTATAGTCAAAGCACAAAGAAGATTATTTTTCCCTTAAGCATGCATCTGTTTTTTAAAATTTTTTTCTCTAATCTGCTGCTGGAATCTTTGAAATGTAATTTTATTTAATTCATACATAACATTAATTTTTCAAAATTTTTTTTTTTTTTACTTTTAAGTTGCTTTCATCATTCAGCTTCCTAGATTAAACTGTCTCAAAGACTTCACAATAATATATTTTCTGGTTTTATGGAACTTTCCTGTGCAATTATCTATTTCCTTATTAAATGAGGTTTTTGTCCCATGGCATATTTGTATCTCAGCCAGGTCTCACTGATCCCATTGTTCTTCAAACTAAGGATGCTTACAATGAAGAATAAAAATCCCTTTGCCCTTCCCACAAAGAAAAAGCCAAACAATGCTGGGACACAGCACAGACTTACATCCAAAAGAGGACTAGACTAGACCAGAGGATCAAACATTTAGGATGAATAAATCAGAGAACACTCAAGATTTTAAATCAAGCAAGTAACTTCACACTGGTGTTCCTTACATACCACTGTATCATCCATGCACCCCTAGGCAGCCAGAAATGTGCTGTTAGGGATTCCCCACATCACAGGAGGTCACTGTCCACTCAAGGTGCCTATTCCCTCACAGGCTCCTGCCAGCCAGGAGTGCTGCGCTGTAGGTCCACCCTAAAGGCTCCCATGGGATCAGAGCTAAGTTAAACATCAGGTTAGAGCAGCACTGTGTTTTTGCCATCTCCACCGAGGCAAATGCAGAGCTTTAGGGCCAAGCAATGGGAGCTGCCTTGCTGTCACTTATTCAGCTGTACCCAGCACAGGCCAGACACTTCAGGTAAATGCTGAAGTACACAAGGTAATCTTATGAGCTGAAGTCAAACAAACCTCTCTAAATTCTTTTTATTACAGTTTGCTCTCTACTCATACCAATGCTACTAGTACTTTCCAGTCTTGCTGTAAAGCTGTCTTAGGAGAGAGAGCAAAGGACTGACCAGAGGGGAAGAGGAAAGCAAATCACTTAGAAAGCAGAGATCAAATCTAAAGATTTTCTCCTTCACACTGCCAAATGCAGTGATAAATAATCATTTTCTATCTATGCAACAAAATAATAATAAAAAAATCTTCCAAAGTGGAAGAGATTTGGTTTGTAAGCTATAATAGAGCTATATATTTTGTTGACCAAGATACTCCTGTTATGCCAACCAGCTGAAATTAGCTTCAGAATAATGTTGAAACAGAATTTAGGTGTAACCTTTTACCATTACTGGTTTACAAACAACTATATGTCGTCACCTCGAGAACTGTAGGAATTTTAGCTAAATGTTTCCATTGGCAAGAAATACTAAAAATTAAATTATCCCTCCTTATTGTGTTTGTTACAGATTTCCTATATAGACCTATCCATATATACCACTAGAGTGATGTGTATCTATCTATATGTGTATATCATCCATATCTCTGTATCAATATTGCTATTTATATATATATAGCTACATAATATAATCTATATCTATCTTCCCTATTTCCATAGCATAGAGAAGTGCTATATATTTGTGTTGGAAGTTACTCATTATTAGTTTTGACTCATTCTGACTTACGGCTTATGTGGGATACATACAAGAACTGAGCATATAAATGATGTGATCAGAAAATGGATGATACATCAAACTTGAGGTTTCTCTGGTAGGAGAAATTCATGTGACTTCTGTATTGCTGAAACACTTACCAGTGTGGATTTTCTTAGCCCATACCCGCAGGAGGGTTGACTTAAGAGACTGGAAGCAAAAAGTATAGAAGTGCACTCTCTGACCGTAGCAGCACAATGTAGAAACTAAAATAAATGTTGGAAGCTCTCCCTTTTCAAACATCTTTTCTTTTTCTAATTGCCATTACACTTTTGATAAAGCTAAAATGGAACTATAATTACTGGAAATACTAATTTGAATTAATTTTGGCTATGAATGAATGGCACAAAGACTTTCTTTCCTCTTTTGTAGGTCACAAAATGAAGAGGAGACTACGGCATTTAAACTGAGTAAAAATAGTAGTGCTAATTTTAACCTTGATAGATGAATTAATGATCCCACTCTAAGAAAACTGCAGCATTGTTCTAGTTCCATTTCCCCATGGGCCTGGGTGTCTCACCAAAGAGTCAAGTGGAAGAATGGCTGGAGGGGGATGTGTGATGTCACCACCAGGGGAGTAAGTTAGGGAAGGGAGCCTGAGCAAGGCATGAGCCATAACAGAGTGTGACAGAGCTGAGACCAGGCCATACTGACAGGGAACCACAAAACACCCCACTCAGGATCCCTTAGGTCACATATGGATGGAGTTGTGCTTGTTTTAATAGCAACCCTGAATTTCTTGTTTGTCTTGGTAACTGTGTTTGTATAAAGGCTTTTTTTACACTGTGACTTACACTTGCATAGACTCCAGAAAAGATAGGTGAGGTGGAAATAACCAAATATTTTGAAACATCCTACAGGGTTTATGGGGTTTCTGTGTGCATCATGAAACAGCAAGCACCTTAAGTATTTCAAATAAGATATTCTTGCTACTGCATTAAAACCACACAAACTCATCTAGATACTTTGTAATCTGAAGGAAGTCAGCTGATTGTCAAGAGACCAATGACTCAGATATCTCCCTAATATTGCTAGATGACCTGTCAAGGTTTACCGAAATTCCAATTACCAGAAGTCATTCAAGCACTCTCCAGTAATAATTATATCCTCTTCTACCTAGTAGATGGTACTGAGCAGGAAACTGGAGGGAAAATATAAATCTACATTACCATATAATGACTTAAAACTTAGTGAACAATCCAAGGAAAAAATGACTATTTCCAGATTATTGCCCATGAACTTCATGAATAAAGATAAATATTAAGTATCTCCATTGATGCACAGGTAATGAAAACACAGATGAAAAACAATCACCTATTATATGTCTTAATAACCAAGTGGGCTCAGGTATTTCTCATTACCACAGTTTGAGAAGGTATAGGATTATGCTTCCTCCTCAGTCATTATGGCCTCATTCCAACATTTTAATGTTTAAATGAATCTTTATCTTTCTGTCCAAGAGATCCAGCTAGTTAATGGTTGAACAGCAATTGTAACAAATGTGTTGTACAAAGTAGATGATCATCATCATAATTTAAAATAATTCCATAAATGCTTTATCACCATTGTGTAATACTGTAGCTTTAGAGTGTGTTTTGGCAAGGCTTATACTTCCATAGTTACCCTGGCCTCAAAACAACAAGTTCATTAGGAAAATTGCTTAAATATTTTATCTGGCAGTTAACATATGCAATCTAAGAGTGGTCATCATTGACTCATTACGGTAACAAATATGATAGCATAAATCTGATGAGACAGGAAGATTTATGGGGTCAATACATGTGGATAAAGGAGCATGGGATGAGTCCAAATTCATTAGCTCCTACAGGTCTGTGGGAAGAAGGAAGACCCTGGATGGCAAGTGTTGCAACCAGGCAGCATCTAGCACAAATGCACATTTGGAGAGCTACAGAGCTTTTCAGAACAGTAAATCAAAATGTTGGCAGTAATCCTGTGGTTGTGTACTCATGGGGATAACAGATACAAGACAGAACTCATCAGGTGATGTGACCAGCCTAAGACTCTGTGTCCTAGTACACCCCACCTGCACTGACTAATGAGAACAGTCTCTGACCTGTTCCCTCACCTAGACTATGAAGCAAAATGGATAACTGGAGCTTGAACCCTTGACCAGGCCCTGTTCAGTCTGCAGACTATTGCATCCTATCTAATTATCTCACAGGTGCATCTGTGCTGGCACAAGTTTTTTTCAGCACACACTTGAGGAATTCATATCAACAGTTCTGAGTGGCATTTACATTTCCACAACGTCACTTAGAGAGGTGGTACAAAATATGTAAGATACAGGTGATATATACAAAATCAGAGTATCTTTTAGAGATTCTTAAAAACAAGAGATGTTTACTCTGTGCTGTTCATAAACTCAGCGTCAAATTTCCCAAATATGCTATTTCCTTTAGCAGGTTTTCCCAGTTTATGAAAAATGTAACTACTGAAGTACTGAATTTACAATTGGGTATCCATTAATAACTTCTTGAGTATGACAAGTGGGAGTACTTAGTAATTGCCCATGCTGTTGCACAGTGAGGCACTGCAAGGCAAGCAGCACATCAGCTACTCAGGAGCACTTGGGCAACCAACTCTTGTGATGGCATTTCCTGAAGTTCAGCTGTTTCAAGGTGCTGGAGTGCTTCTGACTTCTGCCTTGGCACTCAAAACAACTCAGGCCTCTCTATGTTCTTTTGTTATTATTGCACAGAGACCAGATGTTGTCCCCTTTTTCTATTTGTCTCTCTTGTCTATGTGGAAATAAAGACTTTTGCTTTCATTATCACCAGGGCCTGGGACATTTTTGCCCATCACAATCTCTTTAGGTCATTTAGGTAATAAATAAGAAGATTTCTTAGTTTTCTTTTATATCAGCAAGTGAGGTGGCAGTGGCTGGCAAGTCTTATTATAAATTTTTGACAGAAAAGAGGAAAAGGGGAAGTTGGGACACAGGGTCACATGCTCATTCTCAGTAGCAGTTTGGGCAATCACAATCAGCTTTCCCCATACTATTGGAAAGGCAGGTGTTGTTTTTTTCTTTTTTAAACTAATTGGCATGCTGTACTGGGACTGTGCAAACAGAGCTGCCTGCATAAATTTCTCCAAGAGAATATACCCCCAAACTTCCCAAGACTTTTGAATCAATAAATCTAGAGATTTTTCACAAGGACTCCAGAATAACTAACTCCTTAAACAGAAAAAAACAAACCAACCAGGGTTAAATAGATGAAAATGATAGGATTTATTGCAGAGAAAATTCTCTTCCTTCAGAGCCACTGGTAGTTCAGAAAAATCTGTGCAGCTCCCTATGGACCCCTTGAGATCTCTCCTTTCCATCTTGGCTGGCACTTGACAATGCAACTGCTCTGCATCTTGCTGGGAACTCTTCCTGTGACTGAATGTCTGAGCAGTGGCTCAGGGGATCTCTTGCTCTCTGCCTGTCCTACCCAGCAGCCAGAGAAAACACTGAGAGCAAACGTGATCTCTTCCCCACCACAAATGCAATCCTTTGGCTTTTTACCACTTCGTATTTGCCAGAGGCTCCAGAAAATGTATTAAAAAATAAAACTAATCTTACCCAGGTTTGTATCCAGTCTGTAAATCATGTAATTGCATCTGAAAACAAGCAAGAATTAAATTCTTTGGCAGGTTTTCTTTCTTGGTTAAACCTCTCTTAGCTACTGAGATAAATGTTTCTTACTTAGCTAATATTGCTTACTTAGCTAATATTGACCTCCTTTCAAAGGCATGAAATATATTTATGTCAGTGCCCAAGGACTAAAGTCTAGCTCTCCACTTGAATAAATGGTTTTAGCAAGTACAGTGGTAGATAAATCATTGTGTATTGTAATGCTTCTGGGCATCATTTTATCTTGTATTTTATGCTACAGCATGAACAACTTCTGGTACTGATTTTGTTGATTCTGAGTTTGAACAGTACACAGCTTTCTCCCCCAGGTCTCTTTTCCTTCTCATTTTACATTCTCTCTCATGTCCAAGCTGCAGAGCCACTATCTGTCCCTATAAACATCAGACTGGATGAAGCAAATTCCCTAGCTTGCCAGATTTAATTACTTTGTCAAAGGCAAATTCTGGATCTTTCTGAATGTTCTGCCTCAAATCCTGTAATAATGTGTTCCCTTAGTCAGAAACTCTCCTCAAATATTCTTTGGGTACTCTCTCAATATCAATAAGAATACATCTGAAAAGTTTGTTTGGCTTTTTTTTTAATTCTTTTTCTTGAAGTAAAAAAAAAAAGCAACAGTTGACTCATACAGTTTTGTCAAAGTTCCCTATTCACATAACAGCTCAATGCCCTATAAATTATGCCCATTTATAAGGGAAGTTTTAGACTGATGACTGGAATCAAAGTCATCAGATTGCTAGACTATAGGAAAATTGGTTCATGAAAATTTCCTTTTAACATCTTAGTCTACTGTTATGTAACAATTTCTGTCTTCCCTTAAGATGAATCAAGTTATAAAGAGCCTTTTTGTTGGACAAAAGTTATGGTCAATTTTAACTCCCTTAATTTATGATTGCCTCTTGGTTAAAGATTTCTGGGTACAAGGTCCAGAATTCATTAAAGAAGTTATAAATGCTGACCTTGATCTACCCTTGCCTCTGGTGGTTCTCATATCTGCTTCCCTGCCCAGGGGCAAGGATACTAATGTTGAAAATGTATTAAAATATGCTTCCAGAAAGATTCTTGCTAATTGGCCAGATTTTTCCAAGATCAATAGCAAGCACACTGGGCTGAACTCTAAGTGCTTGACCTATGAATGATAAAAAATTCCAACAACCAAAACTGAATATTTTCCAGAATATTTTTCCTAATTGCTAGTTTATCCTGCCCAAAACTTGAAGCCATGAGCTTCATGTCTCCTACTGCATCCTGTGGCACCATACTATAGCCTCTGGGATTAGCTCATATTTTTTTCAAAGGTGATTTTATTTGATTGTCTGACTTGTTTTGATGTCTCCTCCAATTTGTGGAAGCCTCACACATAAAATGAATCAAGGCAAGTTTGAGAAGAAATGCATCAATTTAGAACCTCCGCTTATGTTTTCCGTCCTTTTGAGCTTGTTTTCTCCTTTGTGTTTGCACTGTAAAGGCACCTCTGCTCTGGTCTTTCAGTCCTTCTCTTTAGCCACCAGTATGTGAAGAACAATAACATTCCACCCAGAAAAGTCAAACTTGAAACTTTGTCTTTGCTTGGAGGGAACATCCAGAATAGGACTGTTCTCAACTAACATAAAACATCTGAAGATGTCTAGATCTATGCAATTGCTTTAAGTTCCCTCCCTCATCAATAGAAAAAACCACTCATGTCCAAGCAGTGAGTCATCCTATCTATTTTAGGCATCTTAGTGAGACTCTGGAGATGCTTATTTTTCTTACTTAAGAGAGATTTCTTAGTTCTATTAGACAAAAGTCAATCAAGGCCATCAGGAGTTACATTTTTAATTGGCATGTATTACATACATTAAGATAAAATTGTATGAAATTCGATCAGATTATTAAAGGTATTCTTTGGATAACACTGAAATGAGTGACTGCTTGATCTGGTAAGAATAGGGCACAAAAACTTCCAGTCTTGAGATTGTCTTTCGATTTTTAACTTCATTCTTGATGTACTTTTTAGTATGAAACCTGTAACATTTCCAACACTATATCACAGTTGTGTCACAGGAAATGATAATTCCTATGACAAACAAATGACCCTTTAAAAATACTTTTGCAAAACGAATTTATGTTTTCCTTTAAACTAGAAGGTTTTTGTTGAATTGGAAAGCAGACACTGCAAATACTTCCTGCTTCATCTTTAAGGAAAACATGTATTGTTCTTTAAGGAGCAGCATCTTTCTCACCTTCTGTTCTGAAATGTGAGAACATAGATAAGTGAGAATATAAGTGAAAATGCCTGGGGGAAAAAAAAAAGGCTGTCTATTCAGCTGCTTCAGAGGGCTGCATGTCTGGAGAAGCTCAGAACACAGGGGGAAGTGGTTTGGGGCTGGGAAGAGTTGACCCCTCTCTGTCAGCCTGAGCTGCAGGAGTTCATGAACCTGCAAGCTTATGAGAGGAGAGGAAGGAAAAAACCCCACAACTCAAAACAAAACACAGGCACTCCCTATCCCACCTGTCTCTAGTGACCCAGAGAGAAATGTGCAGTTTTGGGCAGTCAAAGAAGCCATGGAGAGGCACTGGGCTAACACTGAGGGAAAAGGGAAAAGGAATAGAGAGCAGGCAGAGATTTGTTTTGAAATTTTTGTTGTAAGTCTTTTCAGCAGGAAGACATCGTTCTCTCCATTTCAAAAGTGACATTATTTTCTAGTATAAATATATTAGAAAATTCTTACTTCAAGATACTGAAAACAATTGCTGCTTTCAAAGTGTTCAATTAAAGGAAAAAATATAGCCAAATACATTAGGCACTTACCAAAAAGCAGTAAAACATTCTTTAAAATCCTCAGCTAAAGTCACATTAACTTTGTTTGTAGTAACAAGATGCCTGGTCCTTATAGGTCTTTATATAAAGAACTGCTTCGTAAATGGTGGTTCATGGTGTTTTCAACAAATCAGATGGATCAGAGCATTTGTGTCTTCTCTGGGAAGAAACTTACTGAATATTCCTGAATATTGTCATGGTATGAATAAAACAGGCAACAGGCTTCTCAATTTAAAAGGTCCTTCATAGTATCCCAGTCAAGCACTTAATGCACATTTTTCCAGTTCTGAAATCCTTACCAAGGGATAGTCTTCCTCTTTGTTCTGTGTTATTTTATAAAGACCTAGGTTTGAGGAAAAGACAGTGAAGTCTCCTCAAATTACACATTACTTTGATCTCAGATAACCCTAAAGCTGGTGTGCACATAGCAACTCAAATCTGCATACATAAAAAGGAACTCTCTTTGGTGTATTGAAGACAGCAGTAATTTTTACTTCAGGTTATTTGCTTTCAGCTTTAGTATTAAGCTTGTTCTAAGCTAGACTTCAGTTTGCTTTAATTTCTCTCTTTCTTCTAATTTTATTTTAATTTTTAATACTGAAGTGATTCAGCAGAGTAAGGTAGAAGCAAAGGAAATGCTCTCCTTTTCTTGAAATGTTTTGCAAAGAAATAATAGGCAGAAATTGTCTGTGACCATATTTCATGAGGGCTGGAAGACACCTTGGAAAAGGTTGCCTGTGCCAAAAACATCGCAGGTGAAGCTTTCAGTTGAAAACTGCTGAAAAAAAATATCCTGACAGTCCAAATTACCTATATAGAAAAACCCAAACAAATGAACAATGGCATTTTAGTTTAGTTTGGGAAGAAAAATAAAGCCGCTGACTTTCCAACTGTATTTTCAGTGACCAATTATAAAATCACAGAAAAAAGACCATAAAAAAAGGGAGTGAGAAGGTCACCTATTTTACCTTCAGGTTACATCAACTATACCTAACCAGTCCTGACAGATGTTTCTCTAACTTGTCCTTAAAATCCTCCAGTGATAGAAAGGCTACAGGCTTCCAAAGCAACCTCATACACACCAATTTATTATCATAGATAACTAAACAGTTTAATCAGAGATTACATTTAATGCTCTAAAGAAAAACATGTATATAGTTTTGAAACTGCCTGAATATCATCCAGGCTGGCTTGAGAGAATCACAAGAAGATGTGTAATTGCAGTTCACTCACGGTCAAGGCCAGGACTCAAGGAAGTACATCCGTGTGCTCGGAAGGACGACGGATCAATTGCTGAATGCAACTGCAATACAGAATTACAAATTACTGGCAAAGGTACAGCATTAAATCCGTGCAGCACCTGGTAAGTACACATGCACATGTAGCCTCACCAAATGCTAGGTACCCTAGTTCTCATTTATTGAGTGAGAGGAGAAAAAGAGAAGAGACTGAACACAGACCAGTAATGTGGAACAGCTGATTAAAATCTCTCACCACTGTTAACGTAATATTATTTTCATCTATACACACAGAACAGATAAGACAGTGCAATACATTATAATCTTGATTGTGCTAAGGATTTTGAGGAAAATATAGAAGGCTTCCTTTTTCTTGGTGGTTCTTGTTTCTATATTTATTTTTTCAGCATCAACCCACAATCACATGGGAGTCTTAGACTGGGAGTCAGATAAAAAGAAATCTAGAACTTTTATAAAAATTAAAAAACAATGAAAGTATTAGGTGATATACAAATTTCTCTGAATTGGGTAATAGGTTGACTATTGTATAACTGCACTGTAAAATCAATAAATTGCTATATTTTTCAGTTCCTCCTACTCTCCCAGTATGAGAAGAAATCTGTCTGACCTGTGCTTTGCATTGGGGACAAGAAGGTCTTTGAGCTGTGAATGTGTACTCAGTCTCTCGAATCATATATTTTGCATGTGTTGTGAATGACATCAAATTCACCACAGACCACACCTTTAGGAAAGGTTGGCTAAAGGAAAATGTTGGCTTAAGGGCAAAGAGAAAAATAACAATAGTTGGTCCCTCAGATATATTAGGAGTAAATATTGATGTGGACATCAACTATTAACAGAAAAGGGTCTGTTTACACTGTCTGTGCACTGCCTGCACAGGGACCATAATTCTAAAGCAGAAGAGTAAAAGGTTTTAGAGATTACCTGTAAGACAAGATAAAAGATGTTGGAGTAATTTGAGAGGAAAACAGATTATTAAACAAGGGTAAAAATGAAACTACAGGACATTTGAGCATTTTCTGCAAACATGACACTATTTTATTGTCAATAGGACAAAGGAAGTTTAGTTTGCAAATTATGGAAGAGCAGCGGGAGTTAGATAGCATTGGAAAATGACCTCTTGGCAGACAGAGCCTGGGGAAACCCTGTCTCCAGGTGTTTTTTTTTAAGATTCTCTTAAAATAAACCTCTGTGAGGACTGCTTTACAAATAGCTGATCCTGTCTTGGAGCAGGAGAACAGATCAAGACACCTACAGCTCTGTACTACACAGAGTAGATTTTTAAAGGTTCAAAACATTTGCTTTCTTTAGTATAAGTGACACCATGTAGAATTTGTCAGTAAAGACAAACGAAATATATGAAGAGTCTTTCCTCCCTTGCTTTAGCAGTCTGGAGCTAATGCACTCTTCCATTACTGCTTGGTTGCAGATCCATTATTTATTTATAAACTTGCTTGTAGGTTCACCTCAAATGCAGAATCATGGTGAAACTGTACCAATGAAGTCCTAGCCAAGTAGCAGGAGTGAAATCAGGAAAAAGGCACTACAGACAAAGCAGAGACTTTTGAACAACTGAGAAAGGAATCTCTCTGAGTGTAGTCAGTAGCAAAGGCTGCATAGTTGTGTTAAATACAGTCAATGTAAAATCCTTCTGAAAACTGTTATTTTGGGAAATGCATGAGATAACTACTTCTTGGTCTGGACATAAATGGCTAAACTATTTCTTGGTCATGACATAACCTGGGATGAGCCACTCTATGTCTATGGAAATCCAAGTCAGTGGGACTGACATGATTCATTCAATGCAGTATGTCCACTTGAGTCACTTTGCCTCTTCACTAGGACAAGGACAAGCTCAGCTCCACTACAAGGGGTTTCTTGTTTGCTTTCACAAATTTTCAGTGGAGAAGTTCACCAAGTGAATGTAGTAATCCCTCCACAGCTCAAGTATATTGCACAAGCAGGCAGGCTAGTAAGTCTCAGACCAGGTGGAACAGGCCAGTGTTGAGATACACACCACACACTGAATACCTCAAGCACTTTGAAACACAACTGACTAATCCACCACAAGAATGTGCAGAACTCATCACAGATTATGGATGGAGGAGTTATTTAGTTTTGTAAACCTCATTGTAATACAGGGTCTTAATTTTATGCCAGGAATTTTTTATGTGTAAGATTTGAGTGCTAGGTGACTTTGCTTGTATATGATACGCAATTAGTAGCTTACCAAAAATATTTCTGGAAAAGGGGAGAGGGTCAGGCATGCAGATTCTCTCCCTGGAGGGCAGAATAGTTCCACTGCAGCTACCAGAAAGTATGGGAGGCACAAATAGACAGTTATTCTCATAGTCCTCTGAAGCAACTGCAGGATCAACAAACTTGCTGATGTTACCACAGCTGTATCCCAATGGCTACACTGAGCAAAAAGCAGAAAAGGTTTGTATTTGTGGTCCTGTCTTCTCTCTGTGGGGAGTTTTCTTCACAGCAGAATGCTGCACCTGCCAGGGGACTGGTGTTCCCTGCATGGCACTTTGGGGGAGTCAAAACACAGCCGTTTTCACTCCCCTTTAGTTAGAACAATCATAGAGCAGGAGGGCACAGTGAATCATGACCTTCTAAAATTGAAGGTAATGAGTAATCTGTATGCTTTTCTCAGTCTATGAACATATCTGTGTTACCATGTGTTTAAGCAGCATGAATCTTTCCTTACATCTGTGCATTTGATTTCAATTAATTAGAAAAAGTGCTAATCCTAGCTGGATTATGCAGGGATTAAATACATAGTACAACCTCTAGTAAGGAGGTTGATGTTTTTCAATGCCATGTTTCACCACCTAATAACTGAGCATTCCCTCTGGGTTGTATGTGTCACAGGTTGTATGTTGTCTGGGTTTTACTGTCATGGGAAAGGGTCATACTCACAAAGTCAAAGCACACAGTAAGATTTAGGAATGATTCAGAGTGATTTAATTTTAGGAAGTGAAAAAAAAAAAGGACCGTATTTAGATTTTTTTCCCCTAATAAGAGCAATTATCAATTCAGAGACAAAACAAAACCCAACCAATTCCCAGAAATGTTACTAAAAGCTCAATGAATGTACTTGAAAAAAATATAATGAAGTAAGGAATAAGTGCCCAGTGAGCAAAAAAGTAATATTTCCTTACCTGCGTAACTATTTTTGGAGAATTTTGCTACTTAATGATTTGCCTATTTCTATTTCTAGTTTTGCAAGTACTGCTTTTTGGGAGTCTCACAGCATATGATACCTTACAGTGGTGTGTGCTGTCCCAGATGTGTCGTTCTACATGCTAAAATATATTTGCAGTGTTGCAGGTTTTGTTCTGCTGACTCTTAGTACAATATAAAAGGCAGGTGCATGCAGGATTTGGATAAAAATATTGTTAACTATCCCATAGCCTTTTCATCATTAATTTTTTTTTCCTTTTGTAAATATACAAACAATTTCAATACTTTGTAGGCTGCAGGGATGAAAACTGCAAAGGCTTGATATTGGAGTTGTTTTAATGAAATTCCAGGGAGTCACTTCTTCAAACAAATTTTACTATTTTGTTAATCTTACGGATGAACCAGATGCTCAGGAAAAGACTATTTGGGTGGCAGATTTGAGGGCTGGATTGTATTGTGAAAGCTGTCACATGTCTCTGGAGCTTTTTTATTAATGCCCATCACTGCAGGGGATGGGGAGGATACACGACTTGTAAATTCTTACAGGAAAATAGAAGTAATTACCATGCCAGACCTAGTCCTCAATACTGTTACTATTTTAGCTCATCTTTCTTGAGCCAGATCATCTGATATGTAAAAAAATGTGGGTTTAGCCTGAATCTCTTTAAGCACTCACACTAAAATTGCTCCTGTTTCTGAGTGCTTCTGGATAAGAACCACTAGTTATTAAATCATTACTTTTTGTTCTACTTTAAGCAAAAAAACCCTAAGTGTGGCTAAATCAAAGTTATAGGAACATCTTCAGAGAAGCTGAAGATCAGCTGAGCTGTTCCTGTCTTCACCACAGTTAGTTTGTACAACTTTTAGAAAAGTGTTTGACAATACCAAAACATAAAGACACAGAACAGGTTTCTGCTGTAGGTATTTAGACATCATTCTTCTATAAAGTCCCTGGTCATTAAAAAGTCTCATCTCTGTAATAATGAGAACAAATTGAAGAAATGTTTAGTGGTTATATCAACCTTTGTAGTAACTTTCCTTTTGCCTCCTTTCCACTCCCCCTGGACACATGCTTGGCTCCGATTCACCCTAATTCTCTTATATGATAAATTCCTAAAGCTTCTCGAGGCTGTTGGCAGGGAGAGATGTAACAAAAACAACAGGGGGGAGAGGTCATTAGTACTTATAATAACACTGACAGCGAATGACTTCCACCAGAAGAGCATGTAAACATGCTCCTGAGGAGGGGCTCACCAGGCTGTTTCCCTCTGCCCACAGTTCAGCTCCACAAAGGGACACGGAGTGAGGGCAAACGGGGAAACAAACACAAATCAAGGAAACAGAGCACAAACAGGGGGAAAGCCATGACCCCATTAGCCTGCCTCTACCCTGATTTAGCTAGCAAGCAAGGTTTGTGGGCACATGTTCATCCCACCTCTGTGTGAAATCCCTCCTGCACTGATGAGCCCAGGAGCTGCCAGGTTCTGCTTGTTTCCTTTGAGACTTGGGTGTACCTGGAGTCAGCAGGTCCCCAGCATTGGCTCACAGCACCCACCCTGCAGTGCTGCACTCTGCCTTCCAGGCTGACTTGCCCAGCATTACAGGGTGCCTGTGTACAATGAAAAAAAAAAGAAAACAGATTCTACTGCAACAAGCAGTTTGCCCAGTTCTGTGCCCTTCAATGAAGGGATATGCACAAATGCTAATAATTATCTTGCCTGAATAGGCACAAGAGTAAATTTCACTCAAAGAAGTGAAAAGAATTTTCAGCCCCCCAAAAAACCCCAAAAAAAACCCCAAACACAACCAACTAAACAAACAAATGAACAAACAAAAAATCCCCACAAAAACATGACCAAAAGAGAAATCTGTGGAAATAGAGAACCTGGAAAGACATAGAAATAAAAAGAAATACATGAAATGTGATAAAAATAAAATATTGTATAATTAAAGTATAAACCCACATTTTTTTTTCAATGCTTGTAAGTTTTGTAATCTTTTTAACTGCATTTAACACAAGATAAACAAAGATATATAAAATATTACTGGTATCACTAAAACCATCAAATCATTAAAAGCAAATTATATTTTTAGATTGTACTAGGGCAGGAGCTTTTGGTTTATTATGAATAATCCTAAACAAGAGCAGACATTTCAATAGGCAAGGCAATCCTAACAATGAATGCAACCCTTCTATTTGCATGACTGCTTTGTACATGATTTTAATGTAGTTTAGCTGACAGATAAGGACTGCAACAAAAGAAGAACTACCTCACATATTGAAGAAAATGTATCTTCTCTAATTTCTGTCAGAATGATAAATTGCATTGTCCTGTATATGTTGTATGTAAAGAATACACACAAGAAAAGTGCAGAGCTTGCAAAACACATAGTTTAAGTTCAGTAAAAAACATAAAAGAAAAACACTATTAATAGCAAAGACTCTAAAAAAGATTGTGGAAGCACAATTTCCCCATTTCCTGGTCTTTTTTCACTTCTCTTAGAAGAAGAGTAAGTTAACTATAAATAATACTGCACAATATCTATACCACAATTCTTCATTAATTCAGGTAAGGAAAGAACTTATCAGTTTTCAGGCATTTTACTTCTGATGCTGAAATTATGTTTTAACTTCATTTGGACCCTACTTCAGGTTCAATTTTATCTTGAACCTCTTGCTGAGTGAGACAGAGATGCAATTTTTACTGAGATAACAAATTGAATTAATAATTAAAATTCTGGTGAATAGTTTAAAATAAGGGTAGTGGTATTTTCTTGACTTGGAATTTTCCTGAAAACTACTAATCCTATGGGTTTTTTTAGGACTGTATGTGAACCATTACATGTTCAGAGGTGGAACTGAAAGGTTAGGTGTCTTTTTCCTCTGGATAAAAACATCCAAATTGCATTTTTACTTTTAATCTGACTCTAAAGACCTCTAACTTGGTTTTGCAAATGTAGAAGCCACTGTTAAGAGTTTAATGTTATAAACCACTGTGAGAATGTTTGTGTTCACCCCATGTTGGTACCCGGGGAATCCAGGCAGGCAGCAGCCATTGCTCTCCCCAGGTCACTCATTTCATTGTAGCTCATTGGGCTGGTCAAGAGTGATGTCCCATTTGTTAATTCCTTGTTAATTACTCCTGAAAACTTTATTGTCCTACCTGTGCCTGGCAGTCCTTTGCAGGATTAGCTGCTCCATCACCATCCCTAGGTATCAAGGTGAGAGTGGGGTCCCAGGACCCTCCTTCTTGCCGTTTTTAAGGTGGGAGTAACATTTGATAGTCCTCCTTTCACTCTTCCAATTAATCTTGTTGTAATAACTGTAAACAATTTCATGACCTGACATGCTACTGTATAAGAAAACACAGATGAAGACCCTTTTTTAATATTCCCAGGACAAGTGTCTCAATTAGAATTATTTGGATACTGTCCTACACAATTCTCACTCAATTCAAAATTATGTAAACAAAAAAAGCTGTATTACTAAGATTGCTTCTGAGGAAAAAAAATACATAAGTGTAGCTCTTTGACTTCCCATGTGGACATTACTTCCTCAGTCAGCTTTAAAACTGTGTTAGGACCTGCAGTGCTTCTTTTAATTTCATGTGGACTGAAAACAGACACTAACCATCAGAAAGTTAAAGCTCTGTTAGATGGCTTTGATTGCATCAGTTCTACTGGTAGCAAATCAGTAAAAATTCTGGAAAGAGAAACAAGGAAAATTCAAGGAAATTCAAAAGGGGCTTCATCTTTAGAAAAAAATGTTTTGTTAACTATTTTTGTTTTATAGTAAGTACTTGCCATCTAACTTTGTTATGCTTTTTTTTTTTCCTTCTGGTATGATGATGGAAGATTACATAAGTACAATGAGGAAACAGAGAATTCAAGAAAAACTTGCAAACTCTTATACATACATAATAAAAGTGCAAATGCCAATTTTCTGTGGGTGTGTAATGAACAGAAATTTCTATAGAATTCAAATTTTTGTAGAATAGATGTTTTATAAAACATCAGGAAGAACTGAATAAAGTGAGTCATAAATACTAACAGTAGGAACATTGTGTTTATATATCACAATATGTTCTTCACTGAACAAATTGCTCTATCATGATGATGGAAAAAACTTGAAGAAAAATAGCTACAGATATGTGAGAGAAGGAAGCTGATATATGTTTTTGCAGGAATGATAAGACAAAAATCGAGGCTGCAGAAAATGAATGGGAATTGGAACATGTTATTTAAGAATCAAGACCATAAAGCATTGTTTAAGCGCTAATTTTTCCTCAAGACTTAGAAAAAGCTCCTGAAAGATAAATAGCTACTGCTCACATGCACAAGGGAGCAAGAAAAACACAGAGACTGTCAGATCACTATTTCATTTTCAAAAGAATTTGTCACTAAAGAATTTAGAGCCTCATTACCAACATACCACCCTGGGCTGTGGTCCCCAAAAACTTTGGGAAGTGGAGACTGATAAACTGAGCACTGCAAACTCATGAGATAGCCAAGATACACTTGCTAGCCACACGGTGAAAAGAAACAACCAAACCAGCCAACGACAGAAATTAAAGGTATATTCCTTCTTCTCCCCTGCAGTTTGCTTTATTTTGAGCACTAGTTAAAGGAGGGCTATTGAAGAAATGCTTTCACCCAGAGGCACTCAGCAAAATAGCAACCGAAGAGAAACAAACTCTGTATCTGAATTTGAAACAGATACATTTTAAAGAAAATGGTGGGTTTTATAGTTTCAGGGGTCTCAAATGTAAACACTGTGATAACACATAGCAATTAAACTTTAACACTGCATATTTAGAGGTATTAAAACCTTCTGTGGAAGGCCTGTTCATGCAGAACACATAGCACCTGACCAAAAAAAATAAAAGGGTGATGTAGAAGTCCAGTAAATCATAAATGATCAGAAAATTACCAAGGACTAGTCATAAAAAGATGAAAATTAAAATAAAATAAAAAAACCAAGACAATGAAACAAACAAACAGTGAGGATATTAACCATTTAAGTTTGTAAACTGTCATGAATAAAAAGTGACCAGCAAGGATTGGCTCAGATATGTGATGACAAAACACAGACTACAGGCCTTGATCAGTGAGTACTGTCTTATATAGCCAAGGAGGGTAAAATCTTTGACTGCCTGGTGAAGTATTTTCCATCAATATGCTTAATTGAAGTTTCTGAATCAGAAAAAAAGTCTGGGGTTTTTTTGAGAACTGTCATTTTGAATCTAGGATTTCCAGCATTGTTAAAATAAAATGGATTATTGACACAGAAAATGGGACCTGCAAAATGGAAAACAAAAAACAATCTCAGTATTGAAGAGTCTGGTATCCACTAAGAGATGCTGCAGCACACATAGATGGCAATAGTTGATCAGAGACCACACAAAAAAAGCACAGGGATAAAACTTAATTAACTGGCAATGATTTAAGCAGAAGAAAAAGAACGTGTTAAAACCAATTTTGACTTCTGATCTGTGACTGAAGAGGATGCAATTAGGTGCCCTAGGGGATTACAGGAGGTGTGCAGGTCCTACACAGAACTGGATGGTATTTCCAGCAGCCCTGCTATTAAACCACGAGCCCATCAGCAACTAAGCAGGTACCTAGTGGACCCTGCTCCTTCTCCTACGTGATAAAGGAAGGAATTCCTGATGATGGAAAAACCCATATCTATTATGAACTGTGACTAAACAGCTGGGCTGAGTGTCTAATTCAGTCTAAAGCCCTGGAAGATCTGCAATGTGGTTGCACATTTAGAACATGGCAAGACTCTATGCTTCCTTGACACTGAAATTTTTATGTGGGCTGTGCTTAATTCCACCTGCTTGGAAAATGTCTTGTCCAGCAGGCTGTGATAAAAACACATCAGAGCACTTTTACCTGAAGTGTTAAGAAAAGTCTCCCTATGCAATATTCTGTTGACAGAGGTACTCAGGACATCTGTGTCACACCACTGCCCAGTTTAAGTGGGTATTTGAGGTTCAGTCCTTTAAATCCCAGATGATTATTTATTCATTTATCTGGCAAAAATCCCTAGCTCCCAGCTAGAAATGAAAGCCTGGCTTTGTTTAGCCACCAGATGAGGTTCTCAACTCTGAATCCCCAATGGAGGAAAATGTTTCTCTCTGGCCTAGGAAGAGGTATGAGGCTCAGCATCACTTCCTCCAAGGACAGCTTTGGCTCTCTTGGCTCTCATTTCTCTTTGAAATTTTGATACTGAGTCAGGCCTTCCCCTGCTTAGTCACAAGCCTTTTTGTGGGCACCTAACTCGTCACATGTGTTGTACCAGGGAGCACCGTCAAGGTGAATACCATGAAGGACAGCCTAAAAATCTGGAAGCGTGCAGTGTGTCCTAGAGTGCTTGCTTCTTTTTAGCTAATGAGCAGCATTTTTCAAGAGACACTGCCAAAAGATGCCATTTAAAGTGATTTACATTGCTAATGAAATGAATGCCAATGAATATCCCATTTTCTCAGCCTATCCAAGGCATAGTTTCCAAGCGTATATAAGGATAACACATATTTAAAAAGTGTCCTTGAAATATTTCTAATAGGAACACAGAGTCTGAATGTGACCACCTCACCTCCTGTAAATAACCTTTCATTGCCTGGACTTCTATTTATTTTGGATTTTAAATTTAACTTCTAGACTTCAAGGGGAAGGTCATTCCCAACCAACCGGAATCTCTTAAGTCGGCAACTACTTGGAGACCAGAAAAGCCCAGAGAGTTGTAGCTGTGTAACAATCACATTTGATGCAAATCAAACATTTGTTCCAAACCCTGTAATTCTAACTGACATACAGAATGTTAATGACTGGGGAAGGAACAAAGGCAATGGAAGCTTCGACAAATCCTCATGCAAAATTAATAGGAAACTTTGAATGAACATTTGAAATTAATACAGAAAATTTTTACTTGTACCTGTAGTTTTGCATCTGTATATGACAAAGCCTTTCAATCTGTCTTCCTTGTTCAAAGATGTGTGAGTGAAATGGGGGCAGGGAAAAGCAAAAAAACCCTGCCTTGATGCTGGGAAACAGTTTTTTTTATTCTCACTCTGACACTCAGAACTTTAAGTGTAATTACTGCCCCAAAAAGAAACCCTGAAATACAGTTTCAAACTTCTCACAAACTGTTTTTTCCCCACACTCTTTGTCTGGCTGCAACTATATTATATTAGGAGCAAGGCTCACACAATTTGCATATGTGCCTACATAGAGATGACTATATATTACCAGACATGCACAAAGGCTTCACAATTTATTTACAGTTGGATGGCATTGAAATTAGATGTCAGTTGCCCAAGCCTTCTCATCATTGGAATGACAGCTGGAGTAAAGGAATTGCTGGTGCTGTTTAATTGTTTACCACAAGAGGCATTTAATAAAAAGAAATGAAGATTCTGTGCTCTTGGCAGTGCATAAAGGTATTATAAGATTCTCTGAGATTTACATTTACCAATATTTTGTTAATTGTTGTTCTACTTCTGACTTAGCTGGTTGCATCTAATTTCACGGTTGAGTTCCTAATATAATTTCTGAGCTTTATTAGTAGTGATCTGGTTATTAAGAGACATATGGTGAATTAAAAAACCCAATAGCTTGTTAAAAGGGGGCCGGATGGGCAGTCTACTGAAATCAGTGGAAATTTCCCTTTGACTGTGGCCATGCTCAAGGGAAGCAGCATCTCAGCCACCAGGAATGCTGGTAGCTCACCACCTTCCCACTGCCTCCCTCCAGCAGTCCCCTGAAAGCAGTCCCCTGTCTGTCTGCTACACTTCTGATACCCCCCTAGTCTGCTACACTTTGCAATCTCACTATTAAAGAGACCATTTTCTATTTTGTTGGTTTATTTATGATTTCAACAATTTTAAACCAGCCACATTTTATTTTACAATATTCGTTAACAATTCATTTTTGCCCAGAAAACTTCTAAGTGAATTCCAAACATCTATCTATTGCCAACACTTAGAATAATTTCTTGACCTCTAATCAAATTTCCTCCATTAAATCAATATTTATATTCCTTTTCTCATACAGCACACTGCTGTCAAAAGCCAGTCCTATCAAGGAGTCATTGTTACTGCAGTGAAAAGTGAACTTCTATTGCAAAAAACGGAGACACGTGTAATGTATTATACAACCAGTATGTGTCAAACTCACAGAAGTCTTACTTAAGATCCCAGTGTAGACATACATTCTTTATTGTTCTAACTTAAATACATGAATTCACCATAGTAGAATAAGATACCACAACCCTCTTTACAGTAGGAATCAGATTTTAAGAGGGTTCCTGGCTAGATTTTCAAAGGAATTTATTTTGTTGCCCAAGAAAGACCTTTTCTATTTTATTTTTTATTTTTTTAAACATTTTTGGCTTCATTTTTCTTCAGTTATTCAGAGTTCAACATGCTAAACATTTTAGGAAATGCTGCTAAGTATGAAGCAGGTTTACAGTTCCCAAACTACTTATTAATATGACAGCCATAAACAAAGATTAAATTTGAATCAATATTAATTCCATTATAGCAGCACCATATATGCATTTAGATATGAATTACAGAAACAGAGACATTGAAATGCCTGCCCCCAATTCCTTTTTATACCCTTTCCTGGGACTTCCAAAGCTACTGAGGCATGCTGATGGCAAAGACCTGGTTGAATCTGGCTGAACCTGGCAGAGAGTATTGTCGTGTGAAACTGTATGTAACTGTAAAATAACAGAAAAGTGTTTCTTTGGTTAAAATGATACAGATGCCCACACGAACATTCAGAAATGGGCCAGGTGGTAGACACAAGCAGGACACTCCAGGCTGTGTGCCAGTGCAGTGCAAGCCCCAGCATGGACAACAGGCACACAAATGTGATGTGATGAGTGCCCAGCAGGTGTGAAAGGGCACTCCTCAGTGATGCCCTTTAGCACACTCCTGCTCTGTGGACACAGAGTGCCCCACTTCTCACAGAGCACACTCCTTTGACTTCACCAAACGTGAGATTAAATTAGCAGGCAGTTGCTGACCCTGCAAGTTCAGGCCCTGACCCCACTTGCAGTGGCTTGTAGCCATGCCCGTGCTGCAGCAGTGGTGTCAGTCCTATGCCAGGAGATTGCTCTGCTGTGTATGACAGAGCCTAAGCGCAGACTTGGGCCCGAAAAAAGGCTAATTTGTGTCTATGGAGGCAACACACAGCTTACTGATGCCTTTACTGCAGATTTCCATCCACTGAACTTGAGGGAAAGGTGTTCTGCTTTTCAAAACTGCCCTCAGGAACAGCTTCCACCTCAGAGCTGAATGCTGCTAGCAAAATGAAGAGTATAGCACAGCCTGAGGCAAGATAACAGACCTAAGAGAAACAGTGTGGTCTTGACACAAATAATTTCCTAAAATGTAGATATTTCTGAGGAAAATATCATGTATTAACCATTTTTAACCTAAAAATGTCTGAAATTAATGTAAATTAATTTTAGAAGCCCTCTGCCAAGCATAGTCAGTCGTCATCTCCAAATGCTAGTGAGGGGAGGATATAATGGCCCCTGGAAGCAACACTGGTGTAGCTTCAGGGAAGCTGAGAGGGAATTAGATAGCTGGCTTTGAAAGGAGCCTGCAGCGTGCCCACAGCCCACAGCCAGACAGTCCAAAATTCCCCCACCAGCACACAGAGGAGAGAGGCCAATAACAGAGGAATGGAAGATTTCAATGCAAGAACCAGCAGGAGGAAGGGACTTCACCCACTGTATGAGGCGCCCTTGCAGACCCATCTCACTGCTCTGCAGACTGAAGACCCACCTCATCAGGAGAGATGATGGGGCTGGGTAAGGCAGCCTGGTCTGCTTGATCTATAATCTCCAATAGAGCACCTGGCTCTGCCCATGTAACATCCAGCATAGCTTGGAAAAAGTGACAGGTGACAGTAGTGGGGACTCTGGGAGCAGCAAGAGGCACCTATGTGCTGACCTGAGGTACTCTCCAGAGAGATGTGCTGTTTATTGGGGGATCATGCCAGGAATGCCACCCAGAGACTACTTAGCCTCCCACAGACCACTTATGACTCAGTGCTGTTGTTTCACATGGGTGGCAGTGATACAGCCAGAAGGAGTCTGAAGAGGACTAAGAAGGATGACAGAGCTCCGGGAGTGGGCTCATCAGTCCTTCTGTTCAGAGGGAAGGGGTTTGAAGGGGCTGTCTTCCTCACACAAAAGATGCAGCAGTCCTCCAATCATCTTCCTAGCCTTTTTTACTGGATCCTCTCCAGTAGCTCCCTGCCTTTCTTGAACTGGGTCTGGACACACCACTCCAGACATGACCTCATCAGGGCAAAGCACAGGGGGCAGGATCACCTTCCTTTACCAGCTGGTCACACTGTAATGCATTCTAAAATACCCACTGGCCATGCTGGCCACAAGGGCACAGCAGGACCCCCAGGTTCTTTACTGCAGAGCTGTTTTCCATTAGGTCAGGCCCCAGCCCAGTGCATGGGGTTATTCTTCCCCAGCTGCAGGACCCTGCATTTGCCTTTGCTGAACTTCATTAGGTTCCTCTCCACCCAGCTCTCCAGGCTGTCCAGGTCTCACACAGCCCCCTGGTGTACCAGCCTCTCCTCCCAGCCCTGTGCCATCCACAAACTCGTCCCTTCATCAGCTCACTGATCAATAAGCTGAACAAGACTGGCCCCAGTACTGAGTCCTGGGGAACACTGCTGACTACAGGCTTGCAACTGCACCCTGCACTGCTGACCACAACCCTCTGAGCTCTGCCAGTCAGTTCTCAGCCCAGTTAGGTGCCACAATATAAAAAAAGATGTTGCACTATAAGAGAGCATCCAATGAGGGTCACAAGGACAGTAAAGGATCTGAAGGGGAAGCTGTGTGAGGAGTAGCTGAGGTCACTTGGACTGTTCAGCCTGGAGAAGAGAAGACTGAGAGGAGACCTCATTGCAGTCTACAGCTTCCACATGGGGGAAAGCAGAGGAGCAGGCACTGATCTCTTCTCTCTGGTGACCAGTGACAGGACGTGGCTCCCTGAGGTGCTGGTCTGTCTTTCAAGGAACAGTGAGGCACTTTGCAGGATCTCAGCTTGTCAATGTAATCTTATAACTTATTTACTACACAGTGCTTTTAAAATCCATCAAGAAAAATCTATTATGCTTTAGAGAAAGGCCTCATAAGGGTTTGAATGCTGCAGCAGCCTGTGCTCCAGTATTAAGGCAGTTACTTGCGATGTGACCAGCTGTTTTTCAAATGGCCACAGCTACTCTGTCTCTGCAGGAACAGTATCTCTCATGTCTGCCTCCACCTCGTCATGTGCTCAAACTGAAGGCAGCTCTCACAGCACTCCCCTTCAGCTCTGCAGAAATGGATGAGCAGAAAAGCATTTGTAAGTCTCAAGAGATCACAGGAAGAATGTAAACACATAGTGAAGTAATCCAGAGGTAAAAAGGTTTCACAGCATGTAACTCAAAAGGGATGCTCTGAGTCAGAAAATGGCTGCTATCTGGACATTTTGAAATTAAAAGTTGATGAAAAATTTCAGTTTATTGTAAGTTAGGTACAGACAGAAATATATTTTCTTTCACAGTTGCAGTACCAGAGCAGCATCTGAAAGGGAAGATAGATTTAGTATTTCTGCTCCTAATGAAGTAGACATTAAAGTATTAGCCTAGTTGAGCATAAAAGGATGTCATCTCAGCCCCATAGCTAGAGAGGAAGCCTGAAGTACCTTTTCCACACCAAAATTACAGACTCACAGAATACCTCAGAGTGGATGGCACCTCTGGAGACCATCTCTTCCATCCCCTTTGCTCAGAGCAGGGTCATCTATGGCAGATTGTTCAAAGCCATGTCCAGTAATGTTTTGAATACCCCCAAGCATACAAAGTCAACACTCCTCTTTGGCAGTCTATCTAGTGCTTGATCACCATCATAGAAATAAAAGCATCCTTCATATTTCTAACTGGAAATGCAATTTGTGCTTATTTCTCCTTGTCCTGTCTCTGGGTACCACTGAGAAGGATATGACTTCATCTTCTTTATTTCCTCCCATCATCAGGCAGTTACAGATTAATAAGATCTCCCCTGAGCTTTCCCTTCTCTGGGATAAACCCTCTTAGCTCTCTCAGTCTCTCGTGGTAAGCCTGATGCTTTAAGCCGAGCCTCAATCACCTTAGTGACCCTTTGTTAGACTCTGTCCAGTATGTCCACACCTTTATTGTACTGGGGAAGTAACTCCAGCTATGTCTTACCAGTGTTGAGTAGAGGGGTTGGATACCTTGCACAACCTGCTGCCAACAGTCCTAATGCAGCCCAGGATGTTTTTAGCCTTCTCTGACACAAAGGCCTACTGCTGGCTAATGGCCATCTCATCATTTACCAGGAACCTCCCAGTTCTTCTCTGCAAAAATGCTTTCTAAGTCAGCATTTACTCATGCCAGGGGTTATTTCTCCCAAGGTATAGGATTTCACATTTTGCCCTTGTTTAAGTCAATGGGTTTCCTGTTGACCCATATATTTTGAATAGTGGCAGAAACAACTGGTGGCAGAAAGAACTGGTGTATTAGGTACTCTTTCCAACTTTGTATCATCTGAAAACTTGCTGAAAACTGTCTCATCACCCAGGTAATTAATGAAGATGTTACATGGGATATGTCCCTGTATTGGAGGGAGGAGGTATCTCATGTTCAAAGAGGGGAAAAGCATGAAATTAATAAGAAGTGGCAAAAATCTAGCCTTTGATCAGGTCTTCTACTAGGTAATTCATCTTTATACACATTCATTAATGCAGCTGGTTTGTGACAATGAACCATCTTTCAACTTTAGTTTTGATTTTCTGTGGTCTGATGTTCTGTGACTGTGACTTATTCTTACAAATCTTTGTACTTTTAGATTGCATCCTAAACATGCATTCATAGTCTAGAACTATTTAACCTCTAAGACAAAGAACAGGAGTACTCATCCCAGTATGTCCAGAGGTAATATGCTCTGTGACAAAACACTGAGAAGGCAAAAGAGGCAACCCAGCTCTTTCCCCACACAACCCTTGCAGGGCCAAACAATAAGTCATTTGCTATGAGATCAGCAAATCAATAGGCTGAAACAGCTGATGCTGAGGCCAAAAGGTTGCAAACTCAAAGGCTGTAAAGGTTACTGAGCCCTTCTGCAACCAGAACCAAGCTGGGGAATGAGCAGGGAAATTGCTTGAAACCACAACTGCTCTGGAACAAAATACTAATGTAGGCATAGCCTAAAACATAGATGGCAGAGAGAGAATTTTCTCTATCTCCAAGAAGATGCAGTAACAAAATTAGTCTGAAACATGTGAGGGAACAAATATCTTTTTCCTTAACATCTTTAGCTCATTTGTCTCTAGGAATAAAGACGTAGATTCAGAGGGGAAGCAGGTTAAGAGTCTAGAGAAACTGACAAGTGGCACCTATGTAAATATAAATATAAATGTATTCATATATGTTTGTATGTATATATATATATATATATATGCACACATATGTGTGTTTATGTCCAAATGCCTAATTTTAATCTTTTCCTAAAGCTCATAAAATGCAGGTCATGTAAGTCCTTGTTCTTTCTGTATTGTAAAGAAACACATCTCACTTTTTTAGACTCAGTTTAGAATTCTCTGAGTTAGGGGACAGGTAGCCTTGTCAGTTCAGTAAACACCTGATGAGATCCATATATTCCAACAAAGGACAGCATTTAGAGGCCTGGCCTACCTTGCATGAAAAGTTGAGAACACAGCCATCAATAAGTATTTAGTATTGCCTTGTAAGTTATTGATTTTTCTTCTTAAAAAATCAAGGAAAGAATGTGAAAATAATAAGTCATGCTTACAAACTCTAATTGTTTCATAATGTATACAAATGTGTGTATAACAGCTCTGAAAACTAGGTTTCTATTAAAATCCCCAGTTGTAATAAAGATCAAATTTACCTCATTGAAAAGCAAATACAAATCAAAGTAATGTACTGAATGCCTTTAAAAGCCATTTTTACTTTTCACTAATCTTTCCTTTGACTTTTAAAATTATTTCAATTTAAAATGAGATACTTATATCCTTATCAGCTGCAGATTTGTTACAGTAAGCAATTAAGGAGTTTTATGTAATTCCATCAATAATGCTGAATTTTCTGCCACTGTAACAATTCACATTTAATAAAATTACTGCAAAAGTAGCAACTGGTTGAATATTGAGCCCAAGAGAGTATAAAAATTTGACCCAGCTTTTGTACCCTACAACCAGAGTGTAATTAATCAAATAGTGTTAGGACACTGGAGCACTGCAAAATAGCCCACTGTAATGATTCTTAGGCACAGGCTGCTGCCCCCAGTGAAGAAATCAGGTGGCAAAGTGAAAAACAAAATGCCTTTTGTCCTTCCACCCCTGCTTGCATCAATTGCAGTGCCACCAGGGAATGAGTAGGTGTCAGTCTGTCAGGCTTTCCTTTTGTTGCATTCAAAGAAGAGTGACAGTGACAAACTTTAGCTTTCAAAAATCATGCATTAATGCTAAATAATAGTGAAACTCTGCTCCTTTTCTTGTCTGCCTTACATCCTGAACATATTTTCAGCTTGGGTAGATTGACTTTATTTTTCTTTTAGTAAAGCTGACATGCTGATATGTTCATTATTTTAGTTTTAGGGCTGCTATGAAAACTGTAAAATAGCAGGAGAGTCACAGTAAATTAGTGAAGACTGGTAACACTGTACCATAATAAGATGACTGTAACAAATACCACTGGGCATTGCAGTTTGCATAAATTTTTCACAAGAACTTCCATTTACTATGTGCTTCATATTCTCTTAGATTGTTTGAATCAAAAAGGATCCATTTAGATATAAAATCAAGGCATATTCAGATGGCACTAATTCTCTAGGAAAATTTGAGATAGGAAAAGGTTTTGACTCAGAATAAAAGTTTGTTGGTTACTGGAGGATTTTTAAAGTAACTTAGCCACTTTATCAGCAAATATTTACTCTCTTGTTGAACTATCCCATTTTACCTTATTCTTTACCAAAAAGTCTTGCAGAGTGTGACCTAAAATAGGCACTGTAAAACCAAGATGTGAAAGTGAAGCAACATATGCCTGGATGCTGCTGCTATTTTTGACATACTAGGTTAAAGCTATGAGGGAATCTTTTGTCTGCACTTTCAGTAGGTAGCCTAACACCATGGCAGAAGCACACATCTGGGAAGTGACAACACAGCTCTGGTGTGAAGTGACACAAGCAGTTGAAGGCAAGGAGACTTTTCTGTACTCTTTGCTCATGAGCTTTTCTTTTATGTTGTGAGATCTTAATTTAAAGGTTGATAAATTATCTGGTTAAGCAAGAATCTCTGAAAATGGATCTTGGTCTTCAAGTGGCCAAGCTAATGCCAAAGAAAAGAAAACACTGTCTCCTAGTTCTCTACTTCTTTTGCCTTTTGAGTTGATTTTGACTGGAGTCCACTTAAATTTTGAGTGTGCCTGAGGAAGTTTGTTTTACTGTTTCAAGTAGACCCACATACTCCATGAGAACATAAAAAGTTATTTCCACTAAGCATTACACCATGTATAGGGAGGAAAGGGTTAAAACCAAAAGATTTAGTGAGAGGTGAGTAATTTCACTCAAAAGGACTTTGCAGTTGGGAATACTAGAAACGTAAATGTGGGAAAACTTCACTTATTACGCCTAGCATTCATTCCCTGCCTGCTCTGAGAAGCAGAATTCTTGTGTCGAGACACAGCCATGCCTGAGACTCCTGCTGGGGCAGAGAGAGAGCATGAAAGCACAGCCTTGGCATGAAGTGAGCGTGGCAAAGCCCTTTCTCATGGTGGGGCAGGCAGTGGGTCCCCCCACTGCTGCTGAGGACGAACTGAGCCTGACAGAGCCTGTGTCTCTCTCTGCCCACTAGGGTGACCTGAGCCTGATGGAGCCCAGAGAGCCATTGCCTCTGCCCACCAGGAGAGCTGAACCTACCAGAGCCTGTGCCCCCTGTGCCTCTGCTGCCTGGTGTTGTTAGCAAGGTAATGATATAAATCTACTCTGCATTTTGGCTGTGGTTTGGTGGTCACCCTGCTTACCTGTATCTGTCAATTCCCACACCATGAAATATAGGGCATGAGTTGTACCCAAGTGATATCAAATTCTTGAGTTTTCTTATATAACCTGTGCAGTTACCTGAACCTCATTTTAATAGATGTGTACAGCTACATTCATGAAGACAATTCTTCCTGCATTTAAGCAGACATGTTGTAAGAGGCACTGGAAATTATTTGCACGTGCAGTGAGTTATCTTCCCTTGCAGCATGTTACATTAGAGCCTGATGGCCTCAAATTCAAGTGGCTTACAAAGCAGCTACTTTTCTCCTCAAACGAATTCCTTCTTTGTTAAAGACTCCATCTTTGCTGTTATTCTGCACCTCTGGGGCTTCAGATATCACTACTGCAGCAGACAGCACAATATGCAGGACATACATGACTTGGACTTTGTTTTGAAGAACAGCCTAGTCCAGAGACATGTGTGATATAGTTTAGAGAGACTGACAGCACAAGCTGCATATATGGGTTAGAGAGATGACACTACAAGCTGCATGTACTGTCTGAGGCAGAGTGAAATTTGGGCCCTCTTAAAAGCAAATCTCGTTTGACTCTTGACTCTGGCAATGATTTCTTGTCCTGTTTCTCTGTTCCTTGTCTGTTAAGTCAGGATAAAGACATTTCCTTGTTTCCCAAGTTATTCCAACAACTGTTCAGAAATTGTTAATGTCTTATGTTGACTAGCCAGGAAAATATGTTGACTAGTCAGAAAAACTAAGACAGAGGATGTTAGCAAGATACAAGCTATATAGAAAGAACAATAGTATGACTGTAAGATGGAGCTGTTTTTTTAATCATCAGATATGTGATATTGTACAATGTTCTTTCAACAGGATGAGTTAAGGATAAATTTGCTAAGCAGTAAAGAGATTCAGGAGAAAAAAAAGCTGATGGGTAAGGAAGATAACTTTCAACCCCTTAGTGTTTAAAAAAATGTAAGTATCTCAACTGCACTCCTTAACTTCTAGGGCTTAACGTATGCACTATACTTTAGTGCACATTTTAAGAAAAACTTATTTCAAGACAGCCTAGTCTACATTGCTGAAAAGAATCCTGATTAATTTCAGGATAATTAACTAGTAAAATATTCTCTCAACACAAGAAAATGTTTGGCAGAAATCACAGTGCATGGTTTTGTTACTATTGTAAGCTCCCTAAAGCAGCAGTTACATGTGCTATGAAAAAGGAGTGGCTCTCATATGAATAAATGAAAATTGTGCCACTTGAGTTTTCTTGGGTAAGGCAAATTGGAAATTATATCAGAAGATATGTGTTTTATTCATGCAGAGATCTTAATCAACTTTGTTCCTATGTTACTATTTTGAGGAGAAAAAAAATTACTAAGAACTGAAAATAAGTTTATATATATCATTTAAGCTCAGGTCTTTTCAATTTCAGAAACCTTGAATCTAAACGCTGTCTGTCATATCAGTAAAACCCATGCCCATACTTGCTCCTCTAACAAGACTTTAATGAAGCCACAAAAAACTTTGAAGATATAATCCATCTGTAATTCACAGAGAGTGCAATTAAGAGAAGGGACAGCAATCTTTTTTAAGCTAATCACACCCAACTTCTCGGTTTCCATTGCACTAACACGTCTTTGCTGACGCTGCCTTTTCAACACAGAACTATTTTGTCACTGATATGAACTGTGCCTGATATGTAATTAATGTGGCTTGACTTCTGTTTCTCCTAGAATGAGCACAGCCACTATCACAAACACTGTAAGATGGGTTTATACAATTATTTTTCTTTCTTTAAAAAGCAGTACACGGTTCTTAAAACAGAGATTTCCAGGCCTAAGAAAAATAAAGCTTGATTTGTTTTGGAAACAGACTAAGCACATCTTCAGACCACAGATTAGCTCAGGAAAATCTTGTTCAAATGGTTGACTCTGTGAATTCTAATGAAGTCAAGAAAGTTGCCTATAACAACTTGTTTCTTGAGCTTGCACTCCAGTGTTCTGCTGACACAGCTGCAACAAAGATACACGGAGTCCCTGAGCTGCAGGATCTCTCCTGGACAAAAACACTGATCAGCAAAACTCTACTGTTAGCAGAACTGCTCATTTCATTCATTGGATGAGCACTTTGCAGACTGTATAGATTGAAACTGTACCTTTCCCATTTAGGGCACTTATCTGGGAAACCACATTTACATTTCAGTCAACAGTCTCAGTCCCTACTTCAGTATGTTCCATAGGACTTTCTTTCATCCCATTGCACATGACAGAAACTGGAGAAGCAAAATTTGCATGACAGCTCTCATGTCACAGGAAAAATTGCTTCCTGTACATCATCAGTTAATACAATTGGATTTTCTTTAGGAATTTGGGTATAGACACTACTCATCTGCACACGGGCCAGAAGAGCTATTAAGATGTTTCTGTTTCAGCATCAGTCATTTGGCAATGTATTTCAGTCTAAATAGTATCAGAAAACCTTATGGCAATAAACAAAATTGCCAGATTGACTTTACACTTTAATTAATTAGAAGGGCTTGCAAATTATCTTTACATCTTTTAGATGTAAGCTAGCATTAAGTAAAGTAAATCACTATTAACTGTTAAGAGAAGTGGATAAAAAAAGCAAAGATTTACAAAAAAATAAGGTAATTAAAATTAATAAAAGGGAACATTTTTATAATGGAGACAGAAATGATAGGATGACAGGCCAAGGGAGCATAGAAAAGACATTTTAAATAAGAGAGGAGCAGTGGAAGATGCATATATTGCTATTTGAAATTTCAGACTTCCTTAAATTCTTCATTGCAAGGAATAAAGGAAGCTGTCCACTGTGTATTCTACAAAATAAGGAATGTCTATGTGGGGTCACAGAGTGCAATCCAGCACTTTGAGATTTTTTTCACTGTATGACAAATACAGGTTTCACACAATCCAAGATGTAACAAACTGGGAACAAAGATCATTCTTGCAAAAGTGACCATAAAAACTCATCTGTTTAAGGCTCTGCACCTTATGTGTCTCAAAGGCTGTAAATCACATTTGTTCAAAGCACAACTTGTTTTTTTCTCTTCCAGAAACACAGCCAGAAGGCTTCCTTTGGGATAAGAATATTCCACTGTGTTCCTTTTAGCTTATGCATCATCCTCAGGAAGATGATTCATTTGAACACATATTTCTGAGTATGGTAGGTAAGCCAAAAGGAAAGTAGAAGTTTCTTGTATTACCAACTCCTTGCAGAAACCTTTACTTATAGCATAAAGATTCAGAGCTGACTCTGAATGGTAGTGGAGCACCTCACCTGGCTACTTAGATAAACTGATGGGCAGAGTTAAAGTGGTAATATGGTTACCATGGTTATCTGCTCAGTAACTAACTGAGCACAAAGGTTTGAATTTTGTGGCATGTACCTGAAAATGACTAAAAATTCTTTTGATGCACATCAAATGAAGAGAGCCTACCCCAACTTTGAGATAAATAATAATAATAATTAACTTGCAGCAATATACAGTATACCACTGCTTCATGCTAACATCTAAAATACAAATTAAATAAAACATTATTAAGAGCAGTCAACTGCATTGAACAGCAAGTCCTCTCTGGGGCTCTTAGCTTGCTTCTAGATGTAGGGTCTGAGAACTGGAAGGGAATGTTTCAAAATGCCTGGAATCTGCAACCTGAAATAATAAAACAATCTCAGTAACTTAAGGCAACTTTGGTTTGTAGAAACCTTTAGAATGTCACTCTGCCAACAAAGCCAGACCAGCCCCTCTACTGCTTAGATTTCCAGCAGAAAGCACCTTTTAACCTCAAAAATGAAACAAAGTTGATAGCCATCTTTTTGAAGCCTAATTGAAACTACTTCTTGAATGACAGCAATCCAGGCACGTCTGGAAGGAGCACACATACCAGATTTTACAGGTAGTAATTCTCCTTCCTACTTTAATTTTTTTTGTTTTTAGTATTATTGATCCATAAAAGTCGCTGCACACACACAAAATCAGTTTGATTTGTAGTGGAATAAAATATTAAATTTCCTTCAATACAGAGCGAACATGCAAGGCTATGTTCAGTTTGTATGTAGAGACATTACATACAAAACTAATATACTCTAGTTTCTGTATTACAGATGAAGATGCTGGGCTACAATCCACACAGAAGCATAAGTTAGATGCTTCTATCAGGTTTAGTATTACCTGTTGCACTTCTGCCACAAACAAAGACTGAGTTTTGGCTGTATAACTACAAGTTTGCTAACAGTTTTTGTTCCAGTTTATAGCAGGAGACAGAAGGGAATGCAGCCCAGCCTGCTGGCACCACAGTGCTAAGTGTGAGAGATAGTAAAGATACTTGTTAGCTGAGTGAACAGAAGAGGCTTGAGTGCATGCAGAAATAACACTGCCTGAGGAAAGAATTGGCAGTTTTCCTTAAGAATTTTCCAGCCGGAAGGACACTGTATTACCTGGAACATTTCATTGCTTTCCCCCTGCTCCCCTGTGTTCTCCTTTCTCTCTTGCTTTTAATCACTTGAGGAGTGATTCCAGGGAACTCCAGTTCTCCTAAAGCATCTTGCAGAAGGGCTGGTCTACAATGTCCAAGCCACAAAAGGTCTCCATATTAACAACAAAGCAGCAGTGGCTTTGACTTTGTGACATAAGGATGCAAGCTCATTCAGACAAACTGGCTGGTGCTGAGAGGGCAGGAGTGGTGGGCACACATGGTGACATTACAATCACAAAATCATAGAAAAAATTTAGTTGGAAACGATCTCTGGAGTCTATCCAGTACAACACCCTGCTCAAGACAGGTCTAGTTAGATGAGGTTCCTTGGGGCAGTGATCAGCTTACAGTTTGTTGTACACCAAGGATGGTGATGTGGTAATGCAACAGCCTCAGTCAGCTTGTTGTCCAGTAATTGTGTGCCAGTTTTCCTGTCTATCTATTTGGAATTTCATCTGTTCCAACTTACGTTCATCACCTCTCAACCTACTGCTTGCATGAGCAAGAAGAGTCTGGCTCCAGAACATCTGTATCTTCTGACCAGGTATTCACAGACAGGAATAGGGCCTCCCCAAGGCCAAACCACTCCATCTTTAGGCTAAACAGCCTTAGTTTGTTCAACGTGTCCTTGTCCGTCTCTCTGGATATCTGGACTTGCTCCATTGCTCAGTGGTTTTCCTGCACTGGGGAGCCCAAAGTGGACACAATACTCCTCATTTAGTCCCACAAGGGCTGCATTGAGGGCAAAGATCACTTCCCTCAGCCTGCTGGCTGCTGCCTTGCTAATACAGCCAAATGTGTCAAGGGCTGCCTTTGCTGCCAGAGCATAACCTTGGCTCAAGCTCGTCTTGTCATCTACAGAACCCCTCATGGATGCAGGTCTTCTGCAAAACTGTTTTCTACACAAACATCTGTCAGACTGTAATGCTGAACAGGGTTATTCCATACCAGCTGCAAGACTTTGTTGACCTTCAAGAGATGTCAGCCCATTTGTCCAGCCTGTTGAGGGCCCATGGAATGCTGTTGTCCTCTGTCATAATTCCTTGCCCACCCTGTCCCCTGTCAACTCTGGGATGCTGGCATATTTGCAGATAAAGTGCACTTTGTCCCACTATCAGAGTTATAAAGATGAAGAATAAAGATGAAGTTAGAAAGACATTAAACTGTATTGGCCTGAACCATGATCCCAGAAGGATGCAGCTAGTTACTCTCAGCTGGAATGTCCACCCATTGCACAACCCACACAAAGGGTTGTACGCATATTTGAACTGCTTTAAAAGACAGGGAATTGTGGTAAATATCCTGTGCTTGCCCTGAAAAAAAAGAGTAAAAATTCAAGCTAGGGAAGACTAGAAATAAAAGCTAGTGAATGAACTGCTGAATAAATAACCCTGAGCAGAAGACACGCACCAAAGCTGAAGGGCTGGTGCTGCCATGTGACTTGGGGAACAGAGCTGAAGAATTTGTTCATAGTGCTTTGTAGAGTGTGAGATTTCTGTACTCCAACCCTTAAAGAAATCCCTCTGTTCAGTTCTATTGCATTAGGGTTTCTTTCTTGTACTCCAACACTGTCCTCTAATATTAACATAAAATATAAGAAATTAAGGTAATAATTGATACTTATCCCTGGTGATGCAACCTTAGTATATGGCATGAACCTAATATATGATCTAAATGTGGTTCTACTTGCAGAAAAACAAATCTCAAATAAAATGTCTGAAATATTATATTTAATATTTTTATAACTGGTTAACAGTTTAAGATTAGGAAATATTTTTGGCTAAATTTCCCTGCATCTGAAGTTTAAAAGGAATAGCTTTTAGTACAACATTCTTCTGTTGACTGAAAAAATGTCCCATCAAATGGCTGTAAATAACATAATATCCAAGAAGCAGTCTTTGGATTCAAGGTATAGAAGGCTGGGTTTTACTGCTACCTGCATAAAAGCCCATGCACAAGATTTAGATATATGTAGATAACTGTTTCAGTTTTATTCTGTTTGGTACAATTTGATTTATTTATATATTTATACAGTACTGAATAGCTTTCCTTCATTTTGCTGTAAGGGCATATATTCAGGGTGCTAGTACCAATAAAATTTCAACTAATTTCCATGAGGCCTATTGAGATAAGATGCTCCATCACAAAATGCACTTTGTATGAGTGTTCTTAGATGTTAATAGTTAAATGAGTGATGTCTCTTTTCCTCTCAAAACTCATCTGTTGTAGAGTGTTAGGTGTAGTCACTGGGCAGTATATTTATTTACCCTAGGTCTGCTGCTATTATCTGTGATGAGCTTGCTTTTCCCCAACCATAATGTTAAAATGTATAAATAGACAGAATTCAATCATATTCTAGTTATTTTATTCTTGAAGGATTTCAAAATAATGAATGGCTCTCTTTAACTCTAATATTTACAGGACATACCATGAAGCAAACAAGCAACCTTTCCTGATTATCGTCTCTGGCTGCCAAAGACAGTTTTATCACAGTTTTCTGGGATACTGTCATGATTTGTTGACTTTCACCATCAGTACAGTGATGTTCTGGCTTCACTCCCAGAAGCCAACAAACGACTTAAACGATGTGC
>VZRX01009756.1:17947-57789 GCA_013398075.1 Notiomystis cincta | reverse complement strand
TTAAATTAATTTTAAGCAATTAAAATTGTACTAAGTAATTGACATAAGAGAAAAGATGACAAGAAAAAGACTTAATCTAAATATACAGCATAAAACTAGTAGTCTTTGCATATAAAATTTTAGACTTTTCAATCAATTCATAAGGATTTAAGAGAACAGTGAGAGCTGACATATCTGTGAAGAATTTTTGTAATAAATTAAAGAATGTACTCCTCCTCAGATGGACTTTCTTCTTTTCTCATTAGAGGAAATTGTCTCTTGCTTATTAAAGTTCCCTTGAGTTTCAAAATCCCATATAGTCCTGAAAAAATATTCATCCTTTTCACCACTGGAAGACATAGTTTCTGTGGTAAGAAGATTGATTTTTATTCAGGGAAATGGAGTAGTAAAGACATTTGGGGTAATCCAAATAAGGCATTAACTAGACTACTTCATAGTAATTTTTACTAATACAAGTATTGGTTACCTGCTTTGCTAAACATGCTAGTGAAAGGAAGCCTGTGAATTAGACATGTACCATTACATGTTTAGTACCTTTCCTCCTGTGCCTCTTTGAGATAGAGCAGACCTGAGTATTTGCAATTTTGAGTTATTATTTGTGGCATGGCAGAGAACCACCAGGAGGTTCCTTAAAGGAAAGATGTTATGTTATAAACTTCAAAACTGAAATTCCTGTGAAATGAAGCATTTCATTTGTGATTAGGTCTATACCATTTTCTACCCTGTTTTGGTCTTTGGGGAAGTCAACCAGAGAAGAAGCTAATAGCAAAACCAGAGAAAAATTTCTCTGACAGATTCTTGGCTGGAGATAAATATGTCTGCATACATTCACAGGCCTATCATTTACAGGTGTCCTAAAACTCTGAAGTCCTCTCTTGTGAAACAGATATGTGAAACAGATAGAATTGGACGATTTTTTTCCTGTCTTTATTGCTGGCCTGCTGTGCAGCTCTATGGAAACCACAACTGTGTTTATCCTCTTCTGTACAATCCTAGAATGGCTGGGCTTGAAAGAGACCTTAAAAACCATCTAGTTTTAACCTTCCACCCATAGACAGGGACACCTTCCACCACACCAGGTTGCTCAATGCTTATCCAACCTGGCCTGAACACTTCCAGGGGCAGGGTATCCAAAACTTCTCTGGGCAACCTCTGCCAGAATCACTGACAATCATGGGACTCTTTCTTCACATGATACCCTGTGCATAATGAAGTGTCTGAGCAAAACTGGTGCAGGATTCCTGTGAATAACAAAATGCTTCAAGAAATGTAAATGCAATCCAAAGTATGGAGATGGTAGAGGAGGCTTTCTTGGGAGTCCTGAGGTTGGCATCACTGAGATTTTGAAGCTGAGGTTAAATACCTGTAAGGAAGTCTGTAATGTATTCATGGATTTTTCAGCCAGTGAATTGTACTGGAGACAAGACAGCAGGAATATGAAGAGAAAATGGAGCTTTACAGGTGTTAGGGCAGTGCTATGTAAACACTTGAACGATGTATTGAAGAATCCATTGCATATTCATAATACTTGTTTTAAAAAAACAAAGCTTGCTTATAGAGTTCTCTGTTTCAACTCTTCAAGCCTGAGCATGTATCATCAGAAACTTACAGTGATTTGCGTGACATAGTTAAATTTCATATTAAGTGTATTTTCTTTAGTTTTAGAAATAAAACCCTTCTATTCCCTGGCAAAAATGTAAAGATATGCTGAAAAATGCAATTTGCTTGTTTTTATATCAGATGCACTAAAGGGAGAGAAGGTCGCTTTTTTCAGAAGAGGTGAGGAATTTTCCTTATTAATAGTGTAAGTGGGAAATGTGGGAGAATACATGCCAGAGATCAGCCCTGCCTACCCCCACATGGCAGGATGTTTTCAGCTTATGTCTGACTCCCTTCTAGCTGACTGCAAAGGTAAAACTTCACTGACCTGAGGTGGGTGGAGGATGAACCTCAACAATTCCAAGTGCAGTTGTGAATGATAAATACAGAAATGCAGACTGATTGCACGGTCTGAAATGACTTTTTGTGGATTTTCAAAATCAGCAGGGGTGAAAATGTTAGATACTGTTATAGGTCATATGTTTCTCCTTGTTTTGCTCTATTTGTCAAGTCACTGGTAGAGTAACCATTTATCCCACAAAGTGCTCAGGAAGAAGTCGGTGTAGCAGACCCTCAAAAGGGTGTTATGATGAATTTAGATGGGCTATGAATATTTTGGATGAGCTATGAAGCATGAGAAAAGCTGTGGACACCTGAAGAAAGCAATCAAAGACACAGATTTCTGTCACTTTAAAGGACCTTTCCTATGACAGAAGCCACTGGTTTGAGGGGATTTAATTTTGAGGAAATTGAAGTGTTTAGAAACTGGCTTGGGGTAGAGGGAACCATGATAATTAGGCTCTTGCTTTTATCCTGGGAGACAGTGACTCAGTACTGAGAACAGCACTGGATACCAGCTTTTAGGTGGAACTTTTTTCTGAAGTTTTAGAAAAATTTAATTATGGTAGGATTGCCCTCCAATTTTTTTGAACTTTGAAAACAAAAATTTAATATATATTTAATACTTTTATTTAGTATTTGAGACTTAAAACAGGGCTTTTTAATGTGGAATAAAGACATATAAGAGATGCTGAAAGCCCATTGAAGTATATTATTCACATATATAAAAATATATCCATATTTGTTACTATATTGGATCTTGGGATTTAAAAGTATTTCCAATATTCAAATTACTTTGTATTATGTGGAAAACACAAGAGATCTTCATCAACTTTAGACTTAGGGGAGCATTTTAAGTAATATCACTGTAATGTGATTGATGTGAAGAGAAAATTACTATTTTTACAGTTCTGTGACTACAAGTTTAGGGAGGGGATTTGGAAAAGGAAAGACCAATTGAAGAAGCATGTTTCACTAGATATTGTTTCCCTATGAAAATGTAGTTCATAAAATTTGGATTGGAAGTTGAAATTGCATTTACATACTTGTTCAGATCCCTGTTTTTATTAGATGAGAAGGTTTTTATTGTGCTGAAAATTCTGTATCATGAATGGAGTACAGTTTGTTCTTCAAACATATACAGTCAGCTGAGTTAAATCCTAAATCAAAAATGCTGCAAATCTGAATCTGCATACTTCAGTGAAAAATGGCATTCAGCTTTAATTTTCACCAAGTGTAGCAGTGAGTTATGCATAAGTTGTTACACATAAATTCAAAGTATAGTGTCCTGAATGGGATTTAAATTCTCATGAGAGAAATGGGTAAGACAAAGAAGAGATAATATAGGACAGGTTTTCAGCCTGTGAGTATGTTACCAAAACTAGGTGCATTAGATCTGTTCTTGATAAACTGCATTAGAGCTATCTAGATGATTTCTGCAATTCTCAGGATTTTTTTTCAATAGCTTTGTAGTATTTCAAGAGTTTCATGTAAAAGAAACTGTTATTTGCCTATTAAGTTATGCAGTATGTGTGAGTTCCTGCATCAGTTACTGAAATAAGTGGTTTGATTTCAGAAGTGCTCAGCATCTGTTGCACAGGGCATAAGACATTTCCAGGCAAATTAGAAGTGAACAAAGAGAAATATTATTAATTGAGAAAAGTAGAATATTTCAGTCTTCACAGAAATAATAATCCTTAATGAAAACCAGTTATGACTCCTTACATTTACGTATTCATTTTAAGTTTTCATTCAAAATAGTTTTGGCATGTTTGAAACTATGAAAAATTAGCATTCAGTTCCAGGCAAGGAAAAACAAGATATTAGAAATCCAAAGATGCTGTGGCCTCACCACACAGGCATTAATGAGTCTGGAGCTCCCTGACAATGTCTTTGAGGTCTTGGTGGCTCTGGAGACACCCTCTGTATTGCAGTGGAGCAATAATTCTTTGTTGTTTTATTAGAATTCTGCTCAGCTTGTTTCCTCACTTAGAGGGCTTTTCTCCCTGGCATTACACCATAATGCAAGGAAACAGAGAAAAATAACAATGAATTTACAAGACTTAAATCACAGTCTTCAGAGGTGCTAAATCCAATGGCTGCAATCAAGCAAGAAAGTTTTGATTTGGGGCAAATATTTGCCATTTTGCAACTGCATTACCTATGGGATCTTGCTGGTTTTCCTGGGGTTTTATATAGTAAATAGTAAGTGATTGCAGATGACTTTTAGACAGTCGGAAAGAGAAGATGAAAACTTTCTCTTTTATGTAGAATTACATTAAAATTTTCAAGGTGTAAATATACTTATTTAAGAGACTTGCACAATGAAAATATTTATTGTATTAACAGTGTGCAGTTCTGATTGAAATATGTTATTCACTTGTTCCTTCTTTGTTCATATTCACTTACTGTCTTTTTACTTTATTTATTTATTTTAAAACCTTTGAAATGGAATTTATGTAATTGGTCTAAGCCATGGTGGAGTTATGACATTGTCACACCCTGCCACTCCTAAACACTAACACATGACTTATTTTTTATTATTTATTTTAGATTTTGGTATTTGTCATTGTTGGTGTTGTATTTAAGTCCTTTTAAGATGATCTCTGTAGGATATTCAAATGCTTTTGGTCTTACCTGTGTTTCTTTTCTCATGGACTGAAACTTTACTTGGAGTAAGACTTGTTTTTGTATTTATGGAAAACTTGTATTTGTTAACTTTGTTTAGAATTGGAAGGGAAAATGGAGGAAAAAATCCCCCAAAATACTTCTTCCCTCATCGGGGAGTGAAGGGATGGAGGTGATTGTATGGTGGTAACTGACTCAGTGTATTGGTGTGAGTGAGGTTCCACTTGCCTCTGAGTGAGGTTTCATTGGCCCCTTTGTGAAATCTCTGCAGGATTTAATACCCTACTATACAGAGCCCTGGAAGCATCAGGACACAAATGAAAAGTTGTTCTTCATGGAGGTAACAGGGTAATATCTCTACAGTACATCAGGTCACAGGAAATTTGTGCTGCATGTGCCAAAAATATTCCTTCATGAAAGTGAATAAATTCCAAAGCAGTCTGGTCTTTTTTAATGGGACCGACATGTAGTGGTGATCAACATGCTCAGAACAGATGTCACTGGAAAAAATCAGCAGCAGACTGTTCCTTGAGTTAGGAGTGGAGAAAGTGCAAGGCCATCAGAACATTGTGCTTTTTGTTTTAGACAAGGCTCTTAGAGTCACTCCAAAACCACAAGGACCTGGATTTCTCTGGGTCCCAGGTTCACTGCATCTGGGATGATGAACAGTGGACAGCGAGGAGAAAGGAGCCAAACCCCTGGGTCTATTTCTTTTAATGATGGCACCTAACTTGGAGCTCATTACTGCTTGAGTTAATAAGCAAACTGCTTACTTATCCCTTCCTACTTAGACTGATGAAACAGTCCTCTCAACAGCAATGAATGAAGGAATAAACAGAATATAAGAAGGGGAAACAATGGTTCATAGATATCTTTTTTAGAGCTGCAGAGGCAGTATCAGAGACTGCTGAGAGCTAATCAGTGCCATGAAAGCTTTGCCAATGTGATCTGCTCGTATCTTATCAGAAAGGGGATTATTGATATTGCTTTCCTTGGGCTTGGGATATGAATTCTGAATTGTTTACTCTGGAATCCCAGTCCCATATCATCAGTTTCATCTTTCTGAAGGAGCATTCAGACACCTGGGAAACAAGCATGTCCTTGTCTTTTTCGGACAGTTAAATGGGAAAAATCACCTCCTTAACAGAAAGTTTCCACTTTTAACATATAGTTTTCACCTGTCTGGGGTTTTGTGCTTTTTATTCTTTTTTTTTTTGTGGTTTTGTGTGTGTTGTTGTGTTGTTTTGTTGTTTGTTTGTGTTTTTTTTAAATTTTGTTTCTCTTTTATTTAAAACTGTGTCATTATGTCACAGTTTTGCTTTTTGTCAGGAGGAATGAGTCCCTGGCTCTGTTGCAGTTTTGGTGTAGCTACCCTATTGCCATATGAATCTGTCCTGGGTTGCATTGTATTCTATCACCATCTTCATGAGCTGTTGAACCAGGTGGGGTGGTGTTCCTTGTCTCCTCCCTCTGGACTNCCAAAATCTCTTTCCACTTGAGTCTGAATTTAATATCTTCATTCTTTGTTGGTTTTGTTTGCAAATAGAACAGTGAAAAAGAAGGCATGCCCCATATTTTTTTCCTCCATAAAGTGTAGTGCGGAAAAGACTCCACAACCCGAAAGTTGTAAAGTAGGTGTGCTTTATTCAGCACTGAGGCACATGGGGGATCGCTCCTCCAAAGGCATTTGAGCCCTCAGCATCCCCCAGTCTTACCCTTATGCCCCAAAGTGTTTTACATATGCAAGAGATTTCCCAACCCGCCTATACATATTCAAATCCTGTCCCCCGCTTCTGATTATAATGAGCTTGCTGATCTCTTGCGCCTGCGCAGGGCCTCCTGGGGGTCGTGGGCAGGGGTCTCAAGGATGAAGTAAGGAGTCTTCCTCCCTGCTGAACTTTTCACCTCCTCTCCTTGCTCATGCCCTGTGGCAACTTGGTCTCAGTCCAAACCTCAGGGCCCACTTCATTCAGCTGATGATCACAGTTACTTCTTTCTATCAATTGTTTTGTGTTCCCTCATCCACTTCGCGAAGGCCGTGCGACACGTTCCGTGAGCGAGCCGTCAGCAACGTGTTCCTCAGGAGTATAAACAAGTGAAACTTATCTAGTGGCTATTTGCTAACTCCTTAACTATGCCTATCAAAAGGAATAAGATATAAGATGCCATAGCCATTTTCTCAGACATTGAGCTACAAAGCGTTTACATAAAATTGTTATGCTTTCTGCAGTTACATTAGCTCAGTTCTCTCAAAATCAGAATTTCAAATACAAAGTCTTATTCTTTCTTGGTATTTTATGTATTTGTACATGTGTATTTTTTCCACAAGGATCTTGCTTTTATTGCATTTTATGTGAATCTAAAGTTTTAGACTTTATCTGCTACGACATTCTCCCTCTTGACTCTTGATAGAGCTTTAAATTAAATTGAAGATTTTCTTGTAGGTGATTCTGACATTTATAGTTTTGCATTTTACAGCCTATTAAGTGTGGGAATGAAAGCTGCAATTCACAAATGTATTTACAACCTATAAATGAGGATGTGCATAAAAGTGCAGCGCTTAGAAAACATAAGTAACAAACATTGTTTATACGTTGACAAACAAAAAAGCATGATTAAGCATATCTTATCAATAGTTTGTGACTGTCACCATGAGGGATGTTTGCACAGTCAGAATTACAAAATGGCACATAATTTAAACAGTTTTTAACAGTTTTTCTAGAGGGAGCTGCAGGGGACTAATGTGTGTCTGTACAAGCCTTGAAAACAATTTGCTTTACAGGTTTCCAGCTTTTTTCCCCTCCTTTATGAATTTAGAGAAATAGTGACTAAACAGTGACTGTAATAATTGTTGGTTTTAATGTAGGATGATGATTACCTGTGTTATTACAGAGCTTCTTTTGTTTGAAAAACTAAATTAAAAAACTATTTCATCATTAGGTTCCTGATGCTGCCTTTTCCCACCAGGGAAGCCATTCATCTTACTGAAATGCAACTGAAGATCATGGCTAATTTGGTTTTCATAGTAAGGACATTTCTGCTTGTACTGGTGCCAGAGGGAAGTTTGACAATTAAATCCACCTTACCTTTTTTTTCAGAGAGATATAGTCTGCTTGTGTCTGTGATTATGTATTAAAAGCCAAATTAAGTTATGCAATAAGTATAATTTGAGGGGAGGCTTTTAAATGATTTTGCACTGGGATATTGGTCATACTATAGACTCATTCACATAAAGTACAAGAGATAGGAAAAGGAATGTCTTGGTAACCCAGGAAGCAAAAGCTTTGAGGCATAACTCAGTATTTTGTAGGATTGCAATGGGGTAGGAAATTCCTGCAATTTTCTTCTCAAAGGAGGAAAATTGCAGTCCCAGGTTCTTTTGTCAATACTTCCAAGGAAACATAGTGGAAACTGCCAAGTACAGAATTCTCCCAGGAATGAGATGTCCAAAGAGGTGATTGAATTTTTCCTTTCTAAGTTAGTGAAAAAAGTATCACTTGCAACATCTTATTTGGAATGGAACTAGATTATGCCTTTTATTCATAAGAAATGCCTAGAAGATTATGTTTTCTGGAATACTTGAGCTGACAGGTATTTTCAGTAAAGAGATTAGATGGTTTGTGAACAAATTTCTCTGGAAGGCTTTGATCACAGCTGCAAGCTCTGGAACACCTATTTTTGTTTTTCCTGGAAGATTCTCTGGAGTTCTAAAAGCCAGAAGGAAAAATATAGTGAAAAGAAAATTTAGTTTTTAACCTTACGTTCCTCAAAAGGCCTTGTCAGTGATCTTTAGTTTGTTTTTGGAAGAGAACTTGTTTGTATTCAGGAGTATTTCTGCAGCTTCTCATGGCCATAGAGTCCATAGACACAGAGAAAAATGGAGAAGTGAGGATTCAGTCGATGGCTCTAAACTGTCATTGAATAATGTGTACAGGCTTAAGATTTTTGGTTTTAATTGTGTATTTATTTGCATATTTAATTATGAATTTCTCTAGATTTGTCAGCTCTTAATTTTTCATGATTAGTAATACAAAATAAGACACTGTAACAGTATTTATAGTTATGTCACTCTGCAGGCATATTTCAGGATTCTGACAGCAATCATGATTTTTCATATTTCAGCAGTAGAGAATAGCACATCCCTAATAAAGAGAGGGACTGGCTTATGCTGTTTGGTTTCTCAGTGCTCTCCCTCTACCTTCCACTGAACTAACTTTGATAGGACAGAAATACAATTCTCATTTTGGTTTTATGCTAAGCTATGATTCAAAGACAGAGATTTGGAATGAAACTTACTCCAAGAAGACAATGGATTAGAAAGTTCTGAAGAAAACCAACAACCCCACAGGCAGAAAAAAGTGGCTTAGCCAATGAACATTATAAGGAGATTTATTTCAAAAAATAACCCTCTGGTAATAATTATATGCAGTTTAGAGTCCTACAAACTTTGATCAAAATCCATCGTCAGGCTCTGACTCCCATTACTGAATGATAAAACATGAGCTGTTTCTGATGCTAGAGTTTAACAATTTCTTATTAACAGGTACTGGAGTGGTACTGCAGTAAGTGCTAACTGGAAATGCACCTCTAACTGGTTGAACTCCTCCCATTTTCAGGCGGGTTATGTGTAGATGCTGAACTTTGTGCAATGATGTATGGGAAGAGTGGCTGCTTTAATGCTGTGCTGTGTCTTCAGAAGCTGCAAAAGATTTAATTTTATCTGGAATTATTTTTGCCTGAATCAAGTGCTTGATGACGTGGATGTACAGAATGCACGTCATCTCTCTGTCTGAGACTTACTTGAAAGTGAAGCTGTGTGTTCAGATTAACTGAAATTTCTGAGATACTAGCATGTGCTATGTTTGTTACCAGCAGAATTCTGAACAAGGGCTGTATTAGTTTGCCCTGGCCCAGTTTCTGGTAGCAGGGGGACCACAGAGGTGGCTCCTGTGAGAAGCTGCTGGAAGCTTCCGCCATGTCCAGCAGAGCCAATGGCTGATGGCTCTGGAGATGGACACACTGCTGGCCAGGACTGGGACAGTGAGAGAGGGTGGGAACACGTCTGTGATGACAGATTTAAGAAGGAAATCAAAACAAAGTCGTGGGGTTTTTACTGCTGGTTAGAGAGGAGGAGGAGGAGGTGAGAATATGTGAGGGAAACAACATGGAGAGACACCAAGGTCAGTGGAGAAAGAGGGGGAAGAGGTGCTCCAGGAGCTGGAGCCGAGATTCCTCTGCAGGCCGTGGTGAAGCCCATGGTGAAGCAGCTGTGCCCCTGCAGCCCGTGGGGATCCACAGGGAGTGCAGAGATCCACCCACAGCCCGTGGGGATCCACAGGGAGTGCAGAGATCCACCCACAGCCCACGGAGGAGGTGCCCATGCCAGAGAAGAAGTCCAGGTCTTACTTGAGCCCGTTTTTTATTTCCTGTGGTGCACAGTGGTTCCTCACTGGTTTTCTTCTGTTTCTGCATTCTGTTAGAAGTCACTAAATAGCTTCTGCCATGTAGCATTTGTGAAGATAGAAGGTGTATAATTCATCAGATCATCCCTTCTGAAAATGAGTTAAAGGTACACATCCAATTATGCTTCAAAAACTTCCTATTCTTGTGTAAAGCCAACAGTTATTGACTTTGAAGAGTTCTGTGTAGCAGTGTTGGATGGTGAAATTCTCATTTTGTAAAATATTTTTTTCAGTTGGAGATCAAAGAACTCTTTCCTTCCACTTCTTCGTAGTGAGATATCGAAGAATTCCATAAATGGAATGTTTTTTTCCTGTGGAGGTTCTCTTTATAGAACAGCCAAATAGAAAATACAGTGTGCTCTGCAAAAATGCACTACTACATTTTGTTAGGCAAATGAAAACAATTGATTTTCCTATAGTGCCTTTCATAAAGACAATCCAGATACAGTAGTCCATTAAATACTGACTTGAATAGAAATGTTTAAAGCTGTTGTTTAAATGGGGTATTTCACAGAAAATGCACTGGGAAAGCAGCTCAGGATTAATCATATCTCCTCCCAGCTACAAAGATTTATGTAGATGGCTTAGAAAAGATGATAAATGGGAAGACTCATTGCAAACAATCAAGAGAGCTAATTGATAAGAAATCAGCAAGGGAAGTAATGAAATCCCCAAGGCTCTTAAAACAATCCAGGGACATTTTATTGAGGTTTAGTGATGAAGTTCAGAGGATGAGACAAGTATTGAGAGTAATATTTCTTTCTTAAATTGAATGGATGTCTTAATGTGTCAGGTATATTGCTTTATGGTGAGTTGCAATGGCTAAGCCATTTACAAGATTCCCTTCCATTTCCAGAAATAAATTCGATGCTTCCAAGCCTGAGATTCATTTCTACTTAGGATTTTCCTTTTGAAACTGGTGCAAAAGTTAGCATTCATCATGCCTAACTCCAGTAATGAAAAAATACTAAATATCTAATCTAATCTTACTCTTAGGCCACTTCTGTACTGAATAATGAGAGGTACACAGAGAAGGGTCTTTTTTATCTCAATTGTTATATGATCCATCCGTGCCTGGGATGTTCTGAGATGTTTTTTTGTACTCTAATAGGGTTATTATTTCTCTCATGTTTTATATTGGTTGTATAATAATGCTTTATAGGTCACCTCAACAGTGTTCTTTGGGTGATTTGGATTTTATGAGGAGATGAAGGCTCTGAAATCATGTAGATTTGCAAAAGATTTCAGCACCTGGTCTTTCATGTATGCTGGTGAAAATTACAGACATTTTCAGTATTTTTTTAATCAGTAATCTGCTACATTCAGAAAATGAGAGTGAAATGCATCCCTGCTTCCATCCTTACATTAACTTCGAGAAATGCATAAAATTCCAGAAGGAATATAAATCACCCAGTAATTGATGGGTCTTAGCAAAGACCTTATCCTAGTGGGAGAGTTTTCCAGTGTTCAGAACTGCTTAGCTTTTTGGCATATTACCTAACATACCTAATTGAAGAAACCTCAGAAGAGACTTTCATCTGATCTGGTATGTATGGCAATGCCTACATTTCCACATTAGTATTTATAGCTACCACCAGGATTTTCATGTACTTTATGTAATCCTCTTCTGGTAATCTCCTCTGCGTAGGCATCCCATCAATATTTCTAATCTTGCCATGAATAATTACATTTTCTTCCTTCCTTTTAGTATATAATGTTTCACAAGTTGGGAAATGTACCTAGTTTGTTAAATGCCAGTGTTCTAACTTCTATTAAAGGTTTTTGGAGGCATTTTGTAAATGTAATTTTTCCTTCCATGTCATTATAATCTTACTTGTAATAGTAGATATATTAAGTAGTTTTTTTGATTCAGTCAGATTATGAACTAGAAAGCAAGATGGTCCTTTTTCTTTGGTCTAAATTTCCATTTAGATTGCTTTCTGACTGTAAACAACTCCTGGAAGACTGTGTATACCATGGTATCAATTCTTCATATAGCTTAAGAAAGATCCAATTAAGTAATACAAAGACTTACACAGACAATATCAATAGGTTACTGAAAAAAAAAAAAAACAACATTTCACCAAATCTCATAAATGTACCCCTCCACATTATTAGATGTTTTGTCATCCTGGAAAATGTGGAAGGCCAATTGGCTTGTTTCCTTAGAGATGGTGAAAGGGATAAGTATATATATTTTGTTTTGCTTTTAATTTTAAGAAGATGTTCTGGTTCAATCTTTTAAAGAACTTTTTTGTGGGAAAAATTAATGTAATTAATAAAAGTTTATCTATTCCTGTTATATATTAAAAATATTAGTTTACAAATTCACCTTTTTTAGCTGAAGTTACTTGAAAGAATTTCTATTTCAAATATTAACATATTTTTGATAAAATTTGATGTTGCATGGTCTGGTTTTTTTATCTCTGAATCTGTAACATGAAGGAAAGGGGAATATTTGGGTGGCAACAAATATTACCTTCCATTAATCATATAGCCCACATTTTGCTAAGCAAAGACATTTTCCATAAACTCATTTACCTATTTTCTATTTGTTTATTTCTGGCACAGCAAAGTTATAAGAGGAAAGGTTTTTTCCTTGGGTTATAGAAGTTAGGGATCAGTCTTGTAAAGACACAAGACTCTTGTTTCTACAATATTGACTTCATTTTGATCCTAGAGCAACACAGAAAATACTGCAAAGACCTATAAAACATATTTGTAGTTTTCTATATAATGGGAAAAGCAAATATTCATTAATGGAACAAAGAAAACTTTGTAAACAGAACATATTATGTAAATTGTTGCTCTTAAGCAGGTTAGTTCTCAAAAAATGTATAACATTTATTTCTTTTAAATGCAGCTTATATAACAAGGGTAAGAATCAAATTAATCTATAACTGTAGACTGTATAACATATTTTTCTTTTATACTGACTTTTGGCGGATTATCTTCTTCACCTCTCATATACTTAATTAAATTAAGAATAGAACTTTACAAGGTAAATGACAATTTGACAACTTCAAAAATGTATAGAAGAAAGAAAAGCATTTTAATAATGTATGAACATTTCCAGTTCATTCATTATTTGAAATATATTTAAGCATCTTGCACCAGTATCCTACTTTTAGAGATGAAAGGCTCCTGTTTTCTTAAGGAACAAGTTAAAAAACTATCCGCTTTTTGTGGATAGAAATTAATGCCATTTCAACTAGGGGCAATTTGAGCTGTCTATGCAGTTTTAAGGAGAATCCACCAGAGGGCAGAGGAAAAATAATGTCATTCATAGTGCTTTGTGCATTGTGGTATTTTTGTCTGGTCGGCTTAAGAAGTTTAAAAATCACTAAAGCATTTTCTCCATTCCTGGTTGTTTCTGAGAGGCAAATTGGTAGGGGGCTGAGTGAAGAGGGTGGAGTGGTGATGAAATAAGTCACATCCCAAATCTATGTGTCTTGCTTTGTCCTTTGTCAGCATGTCTTGCAATAATCATCTTGAGGAATTTTCATCACCTGTGTAGTCTGACCAAACACAGCATTTAAGTATGTTTCTGTCTTATAGCACTGAGTGCCTCCTGGGCAAAGGGTACCGTGAAGAGCACTGTTGAACAGTGGACCCAAATGATAAATTCTGTAGACTGGGAGGCCTGCAAATACTCTCTTAAGTCTAAATCAGAGATGTTCAGAAATGCCTGTGGTATGCTCTGCACACTCATTAACATCTGGGATGATTACATTAACAAGACAGATTTAAAGTATTAATATTGAGCTGGCATCCTTCCAATATAACCTTGGCAAAGGGGAACGAAGACACACAGACCTCCTCGCTTGCCTCAAAGCAGATTGTTTATTATAACAAACTGAACCCTTTTTGTTCCAAACTTAACCCAAACAAGCAGGCATTGGCTGCCTGCCACTGCAGTGTTGTGTTCACGTGTCCCTTTACCCAGTCAGCTCTCTGACTGTGGTGTCCCTGCATCTCCTCAGTCACTCACTGCCTCACACACCTGCCAGCCCTCCTGTTCCCTGGTTACAGGAACTGGTTTTACCTCGCTGTCAGCTGGACCTCTCCAGAGTGATTCCTGCTGAGCAAGAGCAAACAGGATTCCTTGTCTCCCACACGTAACTGTGGAAAAGGCTTGATATAATTCTTGCTAGAAACACGACTATTGATCTTCCATCATTCTATCCAATAAGTTCAAGAAGAAGTGCAGGTGAATAAAATTCCCACTCTTTCTTTTCTTTGCCTTTAATAACCAATTTAACAAGTTGTTGGAGTGGGAGTTTTTTTCACTGGAGCTAAGAAAGGCTTATGATATTGAATTGCAATGAGCTGAAGAAGTACAGTAGCCTGAGGAAGATATTAATTCTTAATATTAATTTTGAACCCTCCCATAGTAGTCAAGTTTAACTGCTTCCAAATTGACAGCTCATTTTTATGGATGCAAAAGTCAAGATTTAATTGGAACACTTCAGGTTCATCTGTAATTAACCTGGACTACTAATGACCACATCTTAGAGTCATTACTCAAGGCTTCATCTTTCTAACTGCTCTCAATCATCTCTTCTCAAGGGTTCATAGGCCCAACTGCCTCATAATTTCTCCAGATTCTCCAGTCCCTTAATCATCTTTGTAGCCTTCTGCTGGACCTACCAAGGGCTCCTTGTCTTTCTTGATCTGAGGAGCCCAGAACTGGACACAGAACTCCAGATGTGCCAGGGCTGAGTAGAGGAACAGAATCATGTCCCTTGACCTGCTGGCAGTGCTCTTCCTAATGTACCCCAGGATACCATTGGCCTCCTTGACCACAGGGCATTGCTGGCTCATGGACAGTTTGTTGTCCATCAGGATCCTCAGGTCCTTGTCCACAGAGCTGCTTTCCAGCAGGTCAGCCCTTAGCCTGCAGGACCCTGCATTTCCCTTTGTTGAACTTTATACAGTTCTTCTCTGTCCATCTCCAGCTTGTCAAGATCCCTCTGAAGGGCTACACAGATCTCTGGGGTATTGGCCACTCTTCCTAGCTTTGTATCATCAGCAAACTTGTTGAGTAAGCATCTACTGCTTTGCCCAAGCAATTGATGAATAAGTTAATGTGCACATATATTTGAAGGGAATACGTAAAAAAAAGATGGAGCCAGGCTAGTTCTGCTAAAACAAATTGATAAAATCAGTAATTTCAGCTGAAAACATAATTCTGGTTGGAATTCAGAAGTATCTTGAAAATTAGCCCTCTTTGGAAAAAGTTATAGGATCACTAACTAAAGTGGCCAAATTTTTTTTATATGAAAAATATATCTGCACAATAGCCATCCTCTAAAGGGCTAATGAGTCTCAAAGGGAAACTGAGTGAGACTTCCCAGAAACACAACCTGCAATGTAAACTTTATAATTTTCAAGATTAATTTCAGTTCAGAGATGTAGCAGGATTATACTGTTGCTGTATAATTGCAGCTGATTTCAAGGCATTTTTCTTTTCTGTCCAAAATGTCTGGGAAGCTTTCCTAACACATGTAATATCTTTTTCCTGTCTCACAAGATCTGTTGTAAGGAGAATATATGAAACAAATAAACCGATATTTTTAAACATATATAAAAAGCAAGATAAAACCAGTATTATTTTAGCTTTTCTGTGAAATTTCATTCTGTAGAACAACAAACAGGAGCAAATGCATGGTTTCTTGAGATGAATTAACTTCTGTGTTAGATAGAACATCATATCTAGAATAGCATTGCATTAGAATTTATTTTAATAGGTCCCCCAGTATGTGATTAAAGTTAGTAAAATATTGGTCATGGTGCTCATCCAGTGACAAGGTCTGTAGGACACTGATGTTTGATTCCTGAAGGTACAATATTTGTTGTATTTTTAGCAAGCTAAAATGAAGCAGGTTGAAAGTAAGTCTTGTACCACAAAAAAGAAAATAATTAGATAATCTAGTGCACTTTAATGCAAAGGAAAGCATGCTACCCTTTTCCACAACAGATGTGTAGATCAAAAGATAGTTTTCTGATTAAAATATCATTTAAAAGCTGTTAAATTATATGTACCTGATGCAGAAACATTGTTAAAGATTCTGGTTTTACAAGTGACTCTTTAATTTTAGAGAGTCTAAAGTAGAGTTGGCCTTTGAGCCACCCAGCCTCTCAGCTGTCAAAATGTAATTTTTCATTGGTTGAGTATAGATCCTCAGCCTTGAATCTATATTCTAAATTAATGCTTCTCGTGTAAGACTTCCTCAAAGTATTAACCCATTATTTTTACACTTGAGATTACAGCTGAGACTTTGGCCTTTGCCTTTTGACATATAAATTAATAAGAAATCAGATTAAGGAAAGTAACTCCTGAACATCTTTACAAAAACTCTGCAATACTGATGGGGTTTTTAACAAACAAGATATCTATAAATAAAAATATCTATAAATAAATATAATCAATCAATCATTGAGGGACATGTGAATGGACACTGTCTTAGTATTTAAATGTTCTATTTTAATCCCTGGGATAGTTCTCACAAGGCATGTCACTGAGTTGTAGATCTGAGTGGGTAAAAATATCCAGGAGGAAAATTTTCTTATTGCATTGTGGCATTCCTTCAGAGAATTTTTACATCCATGTGTTAGTTGCTGTTCATATCCTCTGCTCAGTGCTCAAAATTTAATTTTGGATCTTGAGTCTGAAACAGGTCAAATGACTTGTGACTGTTTAAATGAATAATGACTGCCCCTTGTTGTTGTTGTTATTATTGTAACTCTCAGATTAGGCTTAATTTAACATTAGAAAACAAAGAAGTGAGCCTATTTTAGAAAATCTCTTGCTGAACCATGAAAAAAAATACTCTGAGTTATGTGGTTAAATCTTAGCTCTAAATCCGTTTGTGCCAGCTAAAGGTCTTGATCATTAACATATTAGTTGTGGAAGGTAATTGTAAGAGCTATTTCCTTTGTCTTATGCTTATGCCAGTACATTTAGGAAATAATGATAAATTTTTGCTTTTACACATTGTTTGTATTCATTAGCAGTAAATGCATAGTTCTCTGTGATCATTGCTTTCACTTGGCAAAATAATTTAGCTTGGTTAGCTCCTCTGTATGACTTCTTTTTGTATCACTCAGGCCAATTTTAGTATGAATATGGAAGCATATGAGCCCTATATTTTTTTCCTATCAGAAAGACTTATGTTCACTTACCACTCAAACTATAAAGAAACAAAAGCTTAGTCAGTGTTATTTAGCTGTTAAAATTTTATCAAAGGCTTGAGAATAGTGTGCTGTCTGGGGAGAAAAAGACCTGAGGCTGCTGCTGAAGCATGGTTTGCATCAAGTCTTTCAAAGTGGATAAAGGGATAAAGTTGCTTTGCCAAAGCTGGTACTGTCATGATAGTAAGGCCCCTCTTTCTCAGATTCCTGAGCAGATGGTGCCTGAGAGGAGATCCACTGACAGTGCACGGCTGGGACTCAAAGGTACTGGCAAGCTCTGACTCTGCTTCTCCTTGTGATGGCATATCTAAAGAAACACTAATAGCCAAACTGAGGGAGATAGCAAGCCTCATTCTTTCAAAGTTGTTACCTCCCAAGATAAAAAGACCCATGATGCTCTGTTTAGGAATTAAAAACAAGGTATAGCATATTAGAGCACAGAGTTTTAAAGAGGAAAAAAAATCACTAATAGAAGGGCTTTTTATATGCCACTTTTGTATATTTTGCTATTATTTTGAGTAGAGGGAATGTATAATTTTTCCCAGAGACTCTTACACAACATGCCTGTTAGGGTTATGAGAGGCAGTAATGTTACTTTGCAGCCACATGTGGTGGATAATCTTTTAGGATTAGGTCCTGCTTCCTTAAATGCAGAAGGACTGAATGGTTGTGTGCTCAGTGTGTTTTCCTCTCTATGCTCACATCTGAGTTACTTTGTAGATACATACTGGCATGGTAAAACTAGTTATATTTCTGACATGATGTGTGTGCCCTGTGGTACGTTATTGATTTCACTGAAACATATTAAAAATGTTTTCTTCACTTCTTTAAGTGAGGAAAATGACTGTTGACTCTCCTATGAGGAAAGGCTAAGAGAGTTGGGAGTGTTTAACCTGGAAAAGGGAAGGCTCCATGGAGATGGTCTATCACCTTCCAGTGCCTAAAGGGGCTACGAGAGGGCTAGAGAGGGATGTTTTACAAGCTATATGGTGATAGGACAAAAGGAAATATCCTTAAACTGAAAGAAGGAAGATTTAGAATGTAAATTAGGAAGAAATTCTTTACTGTGAGAGCTGTGGGGCCCTGGCACAGGCTGCCCAGAGAAGCTGTGGCTGCCCCATCCCTGGAAAGTGTTCAAGGCCAGGCTGGATGGGGCCCTGACAACCTGGTCTAGTGGAAGTATACCTACCACATCCCTTTAAGATCCTTTCAAACCCACACCATTCTGTGATTATATAAAATATTGAGCTAAACTTTTGCTTAATGACAAACTGAAGGTACTGCTTACAATGCAACACCTGTCTACTCCAGTTTTGGCTAGAATCTAGTAGATATTCTTTTATTGCTATCAATTCTTGCAGCAGCTTGGAAAAAAAAAAGAGACCACTGCTTCTTCTAGCAGAATCTGTCTTTATTACACACACTTCAGTATTTATGTGTTTCTACTATGGGAAAGTTTAGGGCAAGTTTTGGGAAAGTGCAAATGGAAAGACAAAACAGCCACACCACCGGACATTTGTTAGAGCAGATCAGCCATTTGCTCAAACATTCCACCTCCCAGCCTTCCAGGTGGTAAAAGAAAACACACACACACGTGGTGTTTATGGCTGCAGTCCTTCCTCTTCCTCAAGTCATGCGCATTTCCCTAGAAAATAGAAAGCCTTTATCAAAGTCAAGATAAACAGTGACAGGCTGCTCTTCTACACAGAGCTCTCAGGCTGCTGCCTCTTCAATTCTGCTATCAATCAATGCTGCAGTATTTTTTGTGGAGTTTGTTTCCTTTGCTGACTTCAGAAGACATATTCATAAAAATTAAAACACCAGCATATATCACCAAAATCGGCATGAAAATATCTTTGTACTTCCTAATATAGTGTTAGGTAATTAGAAAATTACTATTTGTGGAACATACCATGTGAATAAATATCAAAACAAGCACTTTGAGCTTCAGTAAGAAAAAGTATTTTTGAAGAACACAATGTTCACAATATGTTTACTTGAAAAGTCTTATAAGAGGAAAAAAAAAAACCAAAGCAAAAAAGTTCCATCAGCAACCAGTTTCTTATTGTATGTAAGTGTTTTAGATGTTTTTGGGGTTAGGAAGTTCACCTAAAATAGGAGCTCAACATGCCATCAAAATACCATTGTATTTCATTTTGGTACCTAATTCAAATTTGCTGGGTACTATGTGCTTATAAAGATAAGCATATTCTATAATTTATAGCTTCTGCACATACTTGTAGGTTTTATATCTGAAAGTTGTGTTTGCCTATGGCATGTTTGGGCAAGGAGGAGTTTCAGCATTCCTCTGAAGCTGCAGACAGGTATGGAGTTCCCCCTCATTTCTTTTTCCAGTAAGCATTTAAGAGTACCATAACAGCACTACTGGTGCCTGCTTAAAGGGAGCTCTGCTGGGGGTCGTTGATCTAAATTCCATATTAAGAGCTACAAAGATATTTTTGTGGTATTATAGTACTGAATGTGCTTTGCAAATTGTGAGAATTTGTTAATAAAGCAGTATTTGGCAGTTTGTTATGGTCAGTAGACTGAAGTTGTTTAATGAGAAGGCTAAAGGTCATAGTCTATCATATGATTTAAGCAGTGGAGTAGAAATGTCTACTTCTGGTTTTGATTTCTCAAATTTTAATAGTTCTTGTCACTAAACAAAATTCCAAGATAATTTTTCATTCAATAGAGATACTGAAATTCTGAAAGAGAAAAAAATAAAGGGTAATCAGAAATGAGCTATATAACTTTAATTTAAAGTGGGTTTTATGTACCTTTTGATGGGAGACAGCTTAGGTTACTACAGAAAGTAGGATGTTTAGTCTGCAAGGAATTCCATGATAGGAAAAGGGTACATCACTACAGAAACTCATATCACCCACAATTATGATGTAATTCACATGATCACAAATCCATATTAGATGGATGATGATTACAATTAGAACTGTTCATATGAAGAAATAACTTAGCACACAGAGTCTTCAGGAAGGAAAGTGGAGAAAATGAGACAAAGAGGTGGGGAAAAATCTACTCTGGTCAAAGAAGGAAGGTGAAAAGATTAGACAACTTTTCCTGTACATTGGATATACATCACTTGAGCTATGAACTTCTAGCATTTGTAAACAAAGCATGGGTCAAAGTGTCATTTTTCTTTAATAGGAGATGGTGAAAGAATATATAAAACTGACTTGGCAGGAAATAGAAATAACACTTTCCCAGATGGTGCTCCTTCACCTTGCTTTTTGTTATATGAAAGCCCCAACAGGGAACTGGAGAGCTAAATGGGAAAAAGCATGTGACTACACTTAATCAGAGACAAGATTTTTTTTCCTCTCCTGTTTTACAGTGTACAAGTATGTAACCTGTAATTCACATATAAGAAGGGGGAGTTCCACATGGGAAAAATGTTTGCTTAGGTTTGAACAGCAGGGAGCTGAAAAAATTAAAACGTGTTAATTGTACAAGCTAGAAGTCCCTGAGGTTTGCAAGTGGATCATTAGAAAATGCATGGGCTGATAATGAAGGCAAATTATCAACTTGGACACCAGGTGTTCTGAGTTTGATCGACAGAGGAGAGAAGACAAATACCTTTCTGCTCAGAAAAAAAGTAGTTGGAAGTGCTAGATTACAAAAGACGAAATTTACTTGTGGTGTCTCCTAAATTAATGAAGAAAACTTTCTCACTGGGTAGAATAGTACCTGGCATTTGTATTTCAACAATTTTTCTAAAAGATTCTTTTGTTAAAATTTTGTCATAGTGGTATCCATAAGTACTGTATTATTAACCAGATAAAGTACTCTTGGTTTTAGAATATATGCTGAAAAAATGCAAATCAATGTTCTTTTTATCCTCACTGTTTACATGGCTGTATAAAAGGGTTGGTACAAAAGAACCTACTGAACCAAAGGTTTTATTCAAAAGGTTTCTTTTTCATTCTTAAAATCACATCAGAATAATGCAGCAAACAATAGAACAGTGTAGTATCAAGACTCTTGGGCTTTTAGCTTCTGGAAGGTCTGTTGCTTTATTCAAGTGTCTTTGTACAGCTTTGTTCAGACTATGTATAGATTTTTTAAATTTTTATTTTTGAACAAAAAGTAATATTTTCATGAAGAACAAGGGAAAGAGATAGAACAGGACCATGATTTACTTGTTTGTAGATTTTGTTTGTGTAATAGATGCTTCATTGTAGGTAGTTGTGCTTTAGTTCTAGACAACATCATGCAACGTCTCCTTTTATATAACTAAAATGTTCCATTTCTTTCTGATCAAGTCCACAAATCCTAAACTTTAAAACTCTGTTTCTGTCTGTATAATTTTGAACATCTCTTGGCATGCTTGTCAGGAATATAATAGGAGTTTGAATAATATAAATATTTTGGATTTATTTGTGCCTTTATTTCCCTTCTATATAGATCATAGTTAATGCAGTGATATTCACAAGTCTGATGAATCTAATTTGGGGACTTTTACTTGTTTACTTTACTACTTGTTGATAGAAGAAACTAAGAGATGTGCTGTTGGTTTTAAACTGTTTCATAACAAGCCAGCTGATTCCTGCAACATTGCTTTATGAATACCAATTTTAGACAAGGGCAAAGCATAAATCTCCTAAAGTGCATTTAATCCCCCCAAAATGTCTGGATTGTGTTTTATAATGTTGATGCAGTGGTGCTCACTGAATGCAAATGAAATGGAGGAAGGATATTGGGAGCTTCTCTGGTTCTGATTAAGCTAATACATAATTTGTGACTTAGTGTCTGTTCATCCTCTGACTGGTTCAACGCTCAGACTTCCACTCCTCTGCTGTTCTGATAGTTATTCATGGAATTCCATTATCAAATTTCACAACATGACTGTATGACTCCTACATAGTTTTTATACAATCTCAACATTTTTCTCAGATTATTTTTTAAGTGGGCACATCAGTCAAGAAATGCACATTAAAATAGAATTGGCATTGCCACAAAGTATTCTTTCAAATAAATGCTTCTGTGGAACTGGCTCTGTTTCTAAGTAATTTGTGAAGAAAATTGTAAAACTAGTTCACAAGCAGGATCCTATCTCTATGTGATCAGCATAGGCATTGCTTATTTCCTTTTCCACTCTGAATTTTATTACAAATTTGTAACTTTATGCATACATTCGAGAATTCATAATGCCAGTCAGTTGACAAGTCTTGAAATGGTTTAAAAGTTGAGAAGAACAGCTGATTTCTTGGAGGTTTCTTGCTTTTACCTCGCTTTTTGATTTTAAATTCAATGTTCTTTGGATAGATGTTTTGCTGTTTCTAGTTACTTAGCAGTGGGGACCTGGGCTTATATCCCCTTCTCTCCCTCACATATAGTATACATATTTCCTGAGTTCTTTCAGTTTGAATTTTGGACCTGAAGGCCTTGTGACTAAATCACTCAGCTTCTAGAAGTTAGATTAGGAGTGACTGAAAAATTATATGACATAGCATTTCACTGCTTATAAGGAATTGCAGACTACAAACAATGCTCTGCAGAATGATCCAATAGATTTTCTGTACAGAATAACCTCATCTTTTGCACATTACCCTTTCCTTTAAATTCTCAAAACATAACCGATTTAATAGCAATTCTTGTGAGGTAGAGGTGGCTTAGGGATGAACAACAGAAGAACTAAGTATGCCAAGTCCAGACTTGAAGATATTTGATAGTGTTTGCTCTTACAATGACAAGTGGCTCTTTCCACTAAGCAAAAATATTCCAACACTACTGACAGTACCACATCCATATGTCTCAAAGTCCTCTCATACCTCTCAATATATGTATAGCAATATTGTCAGCATATGGTCCGAATACAACTTCCAGGTAATTTTATTCAGGTTTATTGTTAATTTTGATCTTTTTCAGACTTCAGTATTCCCTTATTATCTGTTATCTGTTATCTATTATCTATTATCTATTATCTATTATCTATTATCTATTATCTATTATCTATTATCTATTATCTATTATCTATTATCTATTATCTGGTATCTTGTTCAGTGAGCCTTATAGCTGTGCCAATTCTTTTAGAGTAACATGCCAGTTTATAATTTTGAATTATCTACTCAATAAGTCATTGTGCATTTTTAATTTTAATTTTAATTTTAAAAATGAAACTCCTAGCAACTGAATTCTTCTTCATAGGCTTCTATCCATTGTGAATAAGATGCAGCTTATATTACCATGAGTAATAAATAATAATTGGACAGAAAATAAGGTTGATATTTTAACAACAACATTTCAAAACTAAATGAAGGGAAATTAATTTTCTTTGGGTGAAAGATCAACATGAATTCTCACTGATTTTTGGGGAGGTGACTGTTCTTACCTTTTGATTTTCTAGAATATTACAATGGAGTTGTCTACCTGTTTTGCAATGGATCTGCCCAAGATGATAAAGTTTTGCTACAGTGTTGTCATGAGAAAATACAGAGGCGCTGTGAGATGTAGAGCTTGGAGGTAATTTTTTCTGAGGCTCAGCGTCAGGTACTCCTTGGCTTGTTTGTGGCATGCTGAAAACCTGCTATGCTGAATAGTTATTCCTTCTAGTTCCTGCCTTCCAGCAGGACTTGTAGAGATGGAAGGGAGAGATACAAACAGGAGAGAGGAAAAAGGTGAGTGAAAGAGATGGCGCAGTGTGAACCAGATTTTTCACCTGCTCTGAAAACTTGATGGAGGAGAGGAAGAAAATACTAAAATAAGGCATGGAAAGAACAAACTAACCCAGCTCTATAGACTGCCAGCATTTATTTGTATACTGAAATAAAGACAGTCTGACCTGTTCTTCAACTGTTAGTTTAGCCCATTGTTACTGAAGTACCTAAGGATTGTCCAAGAGAGCTGATTGAAATTCAAGGATCACTTCCTCTAGACTCAAGAATGCTGTATCCTGATGAACAAGAAATGAAGTGAAGGAGGGAAAAGACCTGCATGGACGAACAAGGAATTCCTGCCATTACTCCTGTGTAAGCAGGAAATACACAGGAGATGGAAGCAGGGTCAGGCCACTTGGAATGCACATAGAGAGGTTATCAGAGTGGGTAGAAATGAAACATGGAAGGCCAAGGCCCATCTGGGATTAAATCTGGCCAAGGATGTCAAGGACAACAAAAAGAGCTTATTAAATACACCAGTAGAAAAGGCAAACTAAGGATAATGTGGGCCATTACGAAATGGAGGGAGGGCCCTGGTAACAGAGGACAGGGAGAAAACAGTTACTGAATGCTCTCTATGCATTGGTCTTCACTGACCAGACAGCCCTCAGGACTGGCCCACAAAACCAGGATAAAGGAATCAGCCAGAAGACCTTTCCTTGGGCAAGTTGAATCTGGGTAACTTGACATCCACAAGTCCATGGGCCCTGACAAGATGAATTAATGAGTGCTAAGAGAGCTGGTAGACACCATGGTAGGCTGTGATCATCTTTGAAAGGTCGTGGTGATCAGGAGAGGTGACTGGGGACTGGACTGGTCACCCCAGTCTTCAAAAAGGGCAAGAAGGAGTACTCAGGGAACTATCAGCCAGTCACCTTCACCTCAATCCCTGGAAAGGTGAAGGAGCACTTCTTTCTGGAGGCCATCTCTATACACATGGAAGACAAGATGATCAGGAATAGTCAGCATGGATTCACTAAAGGTAAGTCATGCTTGACCAACATGGTTGCTTCTATGATTAAACAACTGTCTGGATGGATGAGGGGAGTGCAGTAGACATTATCTACCTCAACTTCAGCAAGGCTTTCAACACTGTCTTTCACAACATCCTCTCAGGAAGTGTGGACTGGATGAGTGGGCAGTGAGGTGGATTGAGAGATGGCTGAACAGCAGATCCCACAGTGCTGTTATCAGTGGCACAGGGTCTAGATGGAGGCATCACTCGTGGTGTCCTCTGAGTACTGGGCCCAGTATTGTTTAGCTTATTCATCGCTGACTGATGAAGGGGTGGAGTGCCCCCTTATAGAGTTTACTGATGGCAAAGACTGGAGGAGTGGCTGATCCCAGAGTGCTGTGCATTCCTTCAGAAGGAAATTGACACAAACATTCAGGCTTAGTAATTGTGTTCAGCAGTAAAAGACTGAGCTGGTTATAAAAGAACACAAGAACATAAAAATTTTAATTATAAAGGTCATGACCTTTATCAAACCTTATCCTTTAATGGTGAGTTCTTGTTCTTCTAGTCTGTGTTTTGTCTTCTCAGCTATATTAATACAACTTTGTGAGCTTGGTCATATTAGTCAAAATGATCTAGAAGTAGTAGATCTCAAGTAGTTTAGCAGAACCGCCATAACTACTTTCCTGAATTGCTCTATAGCCATAACTCACAGATCAAGGCAAGAAAAAGGATTTTCACTAGCATTGGTATAAAAAAAATCATGTCATGTGTCTGCTCTAGTCACTATGTCTTAGTAATTAGCAAACTATTTTCACATCATCATTAAACTTGGGAGTGAATCTGTATCCATAGCCAGTTCCCAAACAAATTGGATAAATATGACAGTTCTTATTGTCAAGAGATTGCACTAATTTCATACAAATGGAGTCCCTTTCATTATTATACAAAAGGAAATGGTCTTGTACCTAGATGACAACTGGGTTAACAGATGCAATTTAAATGTCATTTGCAGCCACTAATAAGATCATCCAGATTGTACTTGTGTGTATAAATTGTTGCTGTGTCTATGGGGAAAGTGCAGGAATCACAGGCAAATCTGACTAAAAGGCAAATTTTTTTATTGCCTTAAGACACTTTAATATTTTAGTATCTCTTCACAGATCAGAATAAAAAGCTACCATTTTATAGCTAAAGGGTGCACAATTTCAGATATCACAGAAAAAACCCAAATAACTATCTGCAGGGGAAAGAGTTGGAAGTGTCAAACTATTTTGAGAAATGCTGTAATTGCAGAACAGCCTTGCCTAAGAGATAAGAAACACCTAAGGAGTGAAGTGTGACAGGGTGGAATGGAGTCACAAAATGCCACAAATAGACTTTCACACTTTTTTCCCTCCTTGTTTGCAAAAGCTGGTATATCTTTTTAAATGTCTTTTGCATGGTGTTTTGGTTATTTGAACAGATGGTGGAGAGGGGAAAGGGAAGAATGGTAGTGTTTGTTTGGTTGTTTTTTTAAATTTGTTGTAAAAGCTATTAAAGACCATTTCCATTGAGCATACATTTAGACTGGAGATTATATGAGCTATGTAAGAGATGTTAGATCAGGTCTGATGTCAAATACTGAAACAATGAACACTTTACCTTTTTACAGATTTAGTATGAAGGAATTTTTTTTTTTATTAATGGAATTAAATATCTGACTTCTCTCTTCTGAGAGAAGAAACATTCATCAGGGTTTGCTGCTGCTATTGCTGACTGTATAGACAATAGCCTAAATTTCTTTTTTCTCTGTTCACCTTTTCAGATCTGTTCTATGGAATGGCCTTTTCTGTTCTGCAGAGAAGCAGAAGTGTTTCTATTCCTTTCCCCAATCTCCATACTTTCTATTGCTGGAGTGAAAGAGTTATTCCACACTAAGTTGTCAACTGATTCTCTGAAATCATGCTTATAAGTAATTTCTGACTGGTTTTGGAAGGAAGGAAGGCGCGGAAGGAAGGAAGGCGCGGAAGGAAGGAAGGAAGGAAGGAAGGAAGGAAGGAAGGCGCGGAAGGAAGGCAGGAAGGAAGGAAGGCGCGGAAGGAAGGAAGGCGCGGAAGGAAGGCGCGGAAGGAAGGAAGGAAAGCAAGGAAGGAAGGAAGGAAGGAAGGAAGGAGCAGACAAAATTTCATTGAGTTCTCTTTTTTTTTTTCAGGTTCTCTTTTCATTTAAAAAGTAAAATATGCACCTCTCAGTGATGCAAAAAGAATTAGTTGTAGACAACCTATTTCCGCTGTTAAGCACTCTATAATGTGATGATGATTTATGCCTTAGATCTCAATTACTCAGGTAGAGAGAGGAAAATCTTGTGCTGCAGCTGCTGATGCATAGCAGACATTGTGTAAGTAGAGCTGCAGGTTCCAGATCCCTGATATCAGATCTGACCAGAAATCTTATTGCCCAAGCCCTTGAACAGCTTATGGATGTATTAAGGACTAATGTAGAATGCTAAAAAGCAACTAAAGATTGAGAAACTGGCAGGGAACTTTAACTTCTTGAAAAGAGGTTCCTATATGTGGGTTTTTCAGCAGTGAAGATTTAGATTTTCATTGCAGGCATCACACAAATCTATGGTCAAGGATCTAGTCAAAGATCTTCCCCAAAAAGATTTGAAATACTCTTAGTTTAGCGAGGTTAGAGTAAGAAATGAACAGAATTAACCAATGTCTGGCCTTAGTTTCAAATAAAAAGTTTAAAAGAACATATCTGAGGTTATTTGACCACTACGATATGCTACAGTAGAGTCAAAATAGAGTCTGGTCTATGAATATGCAGTAGACTTCAAGGTGCTTTACATAATTTTTGGGGGGTTTTTTTGGTGACCAGGTGCTAAGATCTGCCTGTTAGGGAGACATGCCTCTGTCTGAATTAAGGTGCAAACAAGACTGTATGCCAAAGTCAATAGTATAAATTTTATTTAACAGTAAATGTGAGGTAGAGAGATAGAAAGAAATAGAAAAGAGATGAGGGGGAGGGGGAGAGAGAGACAGATTTAGTAGAAAGATAATCACCTCCCTTGTGGATCCAGTGGTGTCCTGTTGGTCCTCATCTGGTCTTCTCAGTGGTGGGGGTCTTGCAAAACAGAGGATTAATATATGTTCAGGTACCTGTGGAATACCCAGGTACCTCTCTGGCACGGAGGAGTTTGGCACTGTCTTTTGTTACAGACTCTAGATCTTCTGCAACACCTTGAGTCCTGTGGTAGTCCTGTAGTCCTCTGGTAGAAGGCCTCAGGAATGAGTCTAGGGGGTGCTTCAGGGGTCTTTGATGGTTTATGGCACCTTCTAAGATGTAGCAATGAGAAATGAAGACACACAGATTCCTCTTGGCAGTCACAGAGAGAAATTATTTATTGGAAAAATCCAGGCCATTTTATGCTGTGTTCCAACCATAAGTTCTTATCTATTTACATTCTTGTGAAAAGACAACAATGTGCACTGGTTGTGTACCCATGACCAAATCAGAACCCAAACCACAAGATGACCTTATGCTGCTTATACAACTGTTTTCCAGGTTGTGTAACTTGGTTTTTAGGTTACGTAACATGTTTTTTGTTACCCTGTTAGCTGAACCTTTCCCAGAATGGTTCCCGCTGAGCAAAAGTGACAGAAATGAACAGAAGTGATCTGAGGCTTATAAGGCTCTTATTCTATAGGATTTTTCTTGTCTCCCACACTAAGACATGACAGCTGCCTCTCACATGAATGTTCCATGTGAATGTGATCTTCCTGTGGCAGGGGTGGTTTTACAATGGAGACAGATTGTGTAAGACTGCCTGCAGGGTCTGCTTCTTATCTGGTTTACAGCCTCTGGTGATGGGTGTTCATCACACCCCCAAAAACTCCTCCTCCCCCTCAGTTGTGGGGGGAGAGTGTGCAAGCCTGGCCTCAGCAAATGAGTCTGTGAGCTATGACCTGAATCCCCACCCTGAACCCAGCCAGAGCTGATTTTCAGGACATCTGCTGGATTTGGCTTTCTTGTGGATGTTTCTTTTCCCTCAGCTTTGTTTACTTCTCCTTAGACCTGAGAAAACTGGTCACTAGAATAACCTTTATCTTTTCTCCAGTTCCCTTAGGTGGCTCAAGTCACAGTGCAATTTCCTGAAATCCAGGAGGCAGGTGGGCTTTGGTGGTCATAGATGAGCAGTTGTTTCTTTACAACAGTGGGCAAACTCCTTCTGTGATCTTAACAGTGCTAAGGGCACTTATGACTTTTAAGTCTCTTATACCAGGAATTAAGCTGAATAGTTCTAATCACTGTCAGTGTATGTGTAGTTTTATAACATTTATTTATAATACAAAAATCTGTGTATGTCTGAAAGAGCACTTCTGCCATGACTGAGTTGGCAGAACATTTTACCTCCTGTATAAACTGCAAAAATGCCTAATGCACTACCCTTGAAAGACTTGAGATACAACTATACTCCAGTAGTTTCAGAAAAAACCTGACATTTCTTGCAAGTAGTTACATAGTTTGAAGGAAAGTCTGAAGACTAGGGGAGAGCACACTACTCTTTTGGTGTGATTGTAAGCCCAGCTGAAAACTGACCACCACACAGAGGCGCTCACTCTCTTTCCTCTCTCCTCTCCCCACTGCCCAGTGGAATGAGGAGGAGAATGAAAGTCAAATTTGTATGTTGAGATAAAAACAGTTTGATAGTTGAAAATAAAGTAAAATACAGTAATAACAATAAATAATATAAAAGTAATGCACAATGCTCCCTCCCCATTCCTGAACCCAGACTGGCCACCCTTCTGGGGGACTCCCCCAGTTTATACACTGGGCATGGCATCCTTTGGTGTGGAATATCCTCCTGGTGGGGTCAGGCCACCTGTCCCAGCTGTGCTCTCTCCCAGTGTCTTTTGCATACCACCTCACAGGCAGAGCATGAGACAAGGAAAAAAATGGCCCTTGACTTAGGATAAACACAATTTAGCAAAAAAACTGAACATCATTGTGTTATCAACACACAACAGGCAGCACTGTAACAGCTACTGAGAAGAAATTAACACTATCTCAACTGAAAACAGGACACCTTCCCTGTGGGAATGACAGGCCATTCATTTAAGAGTTGGACTCAATGGTCCTTGTGGGTTCTTTCCAACTCAGAATATTCTGTGAATATTCTGAATATTCAGAATATTGTGCGAATTATCTTGGTACTTAGATCAGAAGAAAGGGTGAACCGGTAAGGACTGTGCATCAGGACAGTGAGGGAAACAAAGCATTCTTAGATCTGAGGGTATGAGAGATAACAGTTTTTTAAACCTTAAAATTTCATTTTAAATGCTTTACATTTTAAAAAATTATTTTTATATTTTTATTTTAAGCTTTTTTTTTAAGCCTTCACAGTATATCTGACAAATGAATAGTGAATTCTCATAGAAACTAGAAGGTTAAAATTTTGTGTGCTCACTCTGAAAATCCAGTTTCTGGTGAAGACCAATCTAAGCCAGATTTATGACTCTGACTCTGAGTGCTGTGTATCCTAACAGTTCTGCCTTTTGATGTCTTATGGTACTTAGCACCATTTGGTGGTAGCTTCTTGAGAACCTGATATGAATAAAGGCTGTTGTGTATTTCTTCAGTTTCTGGGAGTTTAACTGACACAGAAGGACATATAAATACATGTTAAAAAATACTCTTGCAGTGTCCTTGCTTAGTTTACAAAATGTTTCATGATCTTATGCTAAAAAGTTTAGCTCTTGGCTGCCAGTTCAGTAGGCAATTACTTTTGTGACTGAACAGAAATGCAGATGGTCGATGAGCTTATTAAGTTGGCTACTTCCATATTGACTCACCTTCCAAATACAATGTAGAAAAAGAATGATGGTGCACGATGCACTCAAAAATCCATAAATTTGGTAGGAGTTGTTGAAGTGATTGAGCTTCTCCATCAACAAAAAGGAAAGTTCCTGTTGTGATTGTGCATATATACAGCACTATTTCATTTGCATCAGAAAAGTGTTTGGTTTCTGGCTTTCCTCAGCATTCTGCACCTCTCCACTGGTGGCAGAGCTGCAACAGAGAGGAACAGACTATGATGTGAGGAGGGATTTCACCCTGCTTGTGTCAGGACACAGCAGGAGCAGGCAAGGCAAGGTGGCTGGGCCGGGGAGAAGACTCTGTAGTCTCTCCTGGAGCAGGGCACTGTTGGTGAGTTGGAGCCACTTTGCTGGAGCAGGGCCATTCTGCTCGGTGTGGCTGGGACAGGCAGGCACTTGCGGAATTCACCCCAAGGCAGTTCAAAACCTCTAACTGCTGTCTCTCTGAGATGAGAAAGAAATAAACCAAAGGAGAATCCAAAAAAGGAAAAGCCTCTTCCCTGAGGTGGTCTCTGCTCTAAGGCAAAAGCCAAAAAGCTCAGCAAGGCAAAAGTCATGCAGCAAAAGACCACAAGCTGCTTGCTGGAGCAGATTTTAAGAGCACTTGAGGTACCATGCCACCCCAGTTTCCTGGCTGCAGGGTCTTAAAGAGACAGTTTGGGGCACGGATAGATATGGAATACAGTGACATTACGGGTTACCCACAACATCCTCTCATGGGGAATGACCAAGGACTGCACTGTCTTTCAGGTGTTTTTCAATACCACACAGAACAATCTTCTCTGTAACTTGACCTGGCACTGAGGTGACACTAACAGATCTGTAGTTTCCTTCTTGCCCTTCTTGAAAATCTGGACAACGTTCATCAGCTTCCAGTCAGTGGGGAGACTCTCTCCAGATTCCCAAGACCACTCAAAAACCATTGAGAGATTTTGCAAGGACATCAGCCCATTCTTCCAAGGATTGTTGGATGAATCCTATCAGGTTCCATAGATCTGTAGGGATCCAGCTGCAGCAGCAGCAGATCCCACTGAGTTGGATCAAGGTTGACTGAGTTGATCAGTCTTGCAGTAGTGGTCCTCCAGCTCAGGGCACTCTCTGTCCATGCTGAAGACGAGAGGCAAAGAATGTGTTAAACACCTCTGCCAGTTTTTGAGGTGACCATCCTCACCCAGTAATGGGATGATATTATTTTTACTCTGCCTATTGCTATTAATATATTTGAAAAACTCTTTTTGTTGTTCCCTACAGTTCTGGCCAGCTTCAAGTCCAGTTGAGATTTGGCTGCATGAATTCTCTCTTTAGAGCAGGAGGAGAGCCACTGTCTGAAGGCCTCTGACATGGCTGCTTCAGTGACTCCTGCAGGCACAGAGGACTGAGCTCTACAAGCAAATCTCTATTCAGCATATCAATACCATAACTGAAAAACTCACACTAGTATGCTAATAATCCTGGGGCTGAAGTGATCTCCTGGGCTCTTCCTTGCCAGCTGCTGAGTCTGTTTGCTGCCGCCCTTGGCTGCTCCCAGATGGTCAAAGAAGACTCATTCCTGCTTGCCCTGCCTGTGTGAGCTGCCATGCCGTGTGTTCCAGACCACTTGCACTCCCTAGAGCCATTTAAATCTCTCTCAGATTCTCCCAGCATCACCCCCTCCTCACCTGCTTGGCTGCTGAGGGCTGCCAGGTCTGACAAGGCTTCGGGCTTCTGATCAGGTGTCCGTGAGCTGTGCAGCCTGGGCTAAACCTCACCCCAGGACTTACCTCAGTTGTTGTCTCCTGACTTGCATGTCCTTTTGTGCAAATCCTTTTACTGTCTTTAATAAGAACTGCTTGGATTTTGGTTTTGATTTTGTTTGTTGAGGTTTTTTTATTTCTTATTCAGACGTTTATTCAGAGGTCTGGTGAAGGATTTGGGGACTCCCTTGTATACTTTCTGTGTAACCACACTGAGAGTTTTCTAATTGGACAGAACTTAATGAATTGCCAAGGGTGGATAGTATCAGGGAAGAGGTCATTTGGATTAGTACATGCTATGTAACAAAATCTCGTGGAAGATAAAGAAATGAGTGGTTTTGACTGGAAGAAAATTATTGATTTTTTTCTTTTACAAGGCCTTCCTGAGAAATAAGAAATCCATTTGGGGAATTCGATCACTCTAAAGGTCATTTCCAACCTTAATTATTCTGTGATTCCAATTATAAATAAGATTAAACTGCTGAAAAAACATATTATTTAAAGAGAAGCTGAAAATGAGCATCACCTAAGTGCTTTCTCTTGTAAATTCTTGAGGTTTTTTAAATGCATTTCCTTTTTACATCTGTAAGTAAATTCTACTATAAGTTTGTACATTTATGAATAATGCTGCCATCTTACTGGGGTTCTCAGTCTCAGCAGTGCCCCTTATTTAACCAGAGTACATTTTGATTTCATATATCTAACTATACATTTCAGGTGTTGGAATGAATTCAGCAAGGTGGTAATTATCATTATCATAGTATCCAATGATGAATTATGTAACACATCAGATGCAGATGTGGTTTACCAGATACACAAACATGCAGCATATGCATAACTACTGCTCAAAATAGTCTCATTAAAAACTAACATTCCCCATTTAAAGAAATGTACATTCATTGAACCTGTTTTATTGAAATTGAGGGTGTAGAAAAATAGCTAGTGAAAAGAATCCAGTTAACTGAAATGTGGTTAGAAAAACCAAATAAAACCCAGGAATCTTTTAGCCTGGATCCAAATTCCTGTTGTTTTTTTATCATGTCTTCATCATAGCATTATATATCCACAGAAATTATTTTTATAGCCATGTATTTTGTTACATTATGCTTATCCTACTATCATAATATTTGCAAAAAAAAAAAAATATACATAAAAAATATATATTATCCAGAAGTACATATTGCATTATACAAAGGAAGAAAATAAAAATTCCCAATCAGATATTTTTGCAGTCATTCAAACAGTCATCATTTCTGTCATAACTGAAGATATGTTTCTAGAATAGATGGTTCTTCTCAGGGCATCTGTGGGAGAGACAAAGGAAATTAAATGCAGTTTTATCTTTTGGGGGGACTAGAGGGGCAGCTATTTCATTTTAACTTAAAATTCATCTTGCTGCCATTATGCTAATACAAAGAACAATGCTAAATTACAGCTTAATTAAGTTTCTCTTAAATATTTTTGGTGTTACTTAAGTCATTAATCAATATAAACAAACAAGGTTGGGGAAAATACCAGACTCTTATGGTCTTGGCACAGGCTATTGGGTGTAATTATTTTAGATGTAAAAATGGCTTATCCTACTTCTGCTAGTTATCTGAGACTGTATTCAATTCAGTTGCTGCCTCTCTCAAGCACTAAACTTAAGGAAGACTTGCAACAGAGAAAAAGGAAATTATAGTAGAAAGCTTTTGGTATGTCACACAGCAGGTAGCTTTCATTCAGGAGGATTGTTTAAAGGTATATCTACATATATCATGTAATTTAACCTGGCTGTATGGTTGTTTCCTTCTTTTATCATTTCTGTGAAATCACAGAGGACACTAAGCTTCTAAACATGCATAAAACTGATTTTCTTGCCCCTATGGGCAAGTGTTCTTTTTTTTTGTCTAACTAGTACTTTTCTCTTTATGATAAGAACTATGAAAGCCTTGGTGTCAGCCACTGCTCATACACTGGATCCTCTGTGTATGGGGTTTATGAATTTTTATTATCTTTGGCTATTGTTTTTAAAGCATGGGCAAGGGTGGTGGTGCTGAAAACCCCTGTAAGAAAAAGAATGGGGGATGGGAAGTCTGCTCCTATGTATCCTCATGGGCCCTCCATTCTGTTGGTTTACAGTTGAAAGTTGAGGTTCTGTAAGAATTGTCAGGCCTTTCTGTGTTCTGACAATTGATATGGGAAAAGTTCTGATGCTAGAATCTATTCCATGTATAGCTGTCCAGTGATTTGTATGCAAGGCAAGTTCTGAATATAAGAAGGCCTAAATTAAAAATAATAAAAAACCCTGCAGTGGAACTAACATGTGCAGTCAGCAATGAGAGAAGTATGTGTCAATAAAATGGGACTCTGAGAGCAGATTTATCTCTGAATTTCATTGCAGGGAAGATCTAATAGACGTAAAGAAATTGTATGGAAAGAAGGAATAACCATCAAAGAAATTAATCTTGCAGATCATGTTTTTTATGACAGAAATGCATTCAAATAACACAAGACAAACATTTACCAGTGAATGAGAGAAGAATTATACATTGTAAAGTTAGGTAGGTCACTGTTGCTATAGATCCATACAGCTCAGGATCAGTCTAGCTATGGTAACTGTATGATTTTATTTTTACTTTGCATAATAACATAGACTTAATTCTCAGTTTGTCATTGAATTTCAACTTACATATAAAACTGGAATGTTTCCTCTTTTTAACCACAGTTCAAGGCACTAAAATAGCCTGGAGTGTGCTGTGTTTGAATACAACAGAATTATTGAATGTAAAACCTCCTTGACCAGAATCAAATTTAAGTTATGATTGAAACATATTTTGCCCTTTAATCTTGATCAGTATATGGCCATGCTCTGGGGTTTCTAGGTGAGCTGAGCAAGTAATAAATTATATGTTTGTGGATGTATCTAAAACAAACAAATCAAAAAACATCAAATGTTTGGCAAAACAGAGCAAGTAAAGAGTATTTAATAATATTGCAGACTCAGAAGATTTGAAGGGAGAATAAAAATGCAGAAAACAAAGGTGAAAGATGACAGGAAAATTTCAGAAAGGGATATGGTAAAAATAAGAAACTTATAAGCAACAAAGGTCAGTAATGGAGACAGCCAAGCATCTGTTTAATAGCAGTACTAATTTACTAACAAAAGAAATTAGAGTGCTAAGAAATGAAATTAGTTCTGTTTCAATGCTTGCAAAGGACAACAAGAGTGAATGCCAGAACCAGTCATAACTTCCCCCAGAGTGAACAATAGTACTGAATAAAACACAGGTTGTGCCAAAAGACGTGCTTTAGAAATTGGAATTTCTGAACCTGTGAGCTAGCTAAACTGCAGAGATAAAGCTTATGTGCCTCCCCCAGAGCTATGCAGAGCACAGCTAAGGGAACCTTTGTCCTCTTCTTGAACATTTTTAATTTTCTCCTTCCTGGAAGAAGTGTCACTGTGGTAACTGAGAGGAGGTTCTGCAGTGTTCTCTGTCTCTGAGCAGGAAGGAACACTTTTATCCTCACTTAGGTTTTATATTTTATAGAGAAGGAGCTAGGATTTTTTTCTAATACAGTAGTTTTCTAACACAGTAGTTGTGCAAAATATGTTATAGCTGTAGCTATGCCACACCTGGTGGGTGCTTAGTTTGGACAGTTAGAGAAGAGAGTTATCTCTCCAGGGAAGTAAAGGAAATGTGGCATATTTTGTCTGGGAGAGAAATAGGGCAGTTGAAGATGAATAACCAAGTGGGAGTATGAGTGTGTGTTGAATACAGAACAGGAAAGCTTGAATAAAAATGAAGTAGAAGTTCAGAGAGGTAGAAAATTTATTGACAATTTAGGAAAGAGTAAAATTATTCTACAAGAGAAATGGCTTCCTTAAGAAAGAGGAAATAGTAGGAACAGAGGAAATGTGGAACACTTTTGCAACATTACAGGCTTCCTGCTGAAGCTCAGAGACAGACTAGTCAGTTCCATTCTTTCTCACTCTTCTTGTTCTTTAGGAAGTGAATTAGAACTGCTCTGGCTTGGGAGAGATCCTGGTGGTCTGAAATTGTTCATTAACAGCCTTCCAAGTCTTCTGCTTTTCATGACTGTCTGTGAAGTGCAATAAAGCTTGAAGCATTAGCTTTAAAAGCACTGCACTACCACCTCTGGTGGAGAGGATTTATCAAGGATTTAAATGCACCAGCACTAGTTATGAATGAAGCCATCAAATTCACCTTATATTCTTTTCTGTAAAGAACATTTTGTAAGTTATCTGTGAAAGAAAATTTAAAATACTTTAGTTTTAAATTGTTTCCCACAAGTGACAATATATAAATTTACTAATAAAAGTGGCGATCAAATACGATAACTTTGGAAAGAATCTTCATAGTTTTGTCTCTTGGAGAAGATGCAGCTTCATCTAAGTAAGTTTATCCATGCTTTGATAAGACATTTATGGGGGAAAACATTATCCAATTATTTGTCTACACTCAAGAGCTTCCAAAACTTCTCTTCTGAAATTTCAGTTTACAGTCTTCAGCATATGGAATTAGAAATCTCCATAGATCTTTCAGACAGTCTGGAATTACTGGATGGATCCTGACATCTTATAGCTCTGTTTGGTTAGGGGACTCACAGAGGAAATGTATCTGGCTTTTTGGGGGTGTGAGTGTGTGGGTGAGAGGGGAAAGAAGGTGTCATTTTCTGGTTTTTAGCAAGAGACCTCTGAATTCATTGCAAAATTGGCAATGTAAGCCACAGCCAAACAAAACCTTTACCCACAGAAGATTAATTAAAAGCATATTGAAGTGGGTGGTCCTTCATTAAACATGTTTTGATAGTGGAAACAGAGCAGTCTCAGGGCACTGTTAAGCACACCAAACTGGATCACTAGGCAACCTTGTGTAGCGTGCATCATTAGCATGCTCATCATCAGAATCAGCAAATTAAGCAAGCTGTGTGTTTCCACCTGTTCAGATCACAAGCTGTGAATATCTTATATATGTATATATATAAAAACAAAATATGTGTGCATATCTATGTTAAAACTCCTATTTTTAACAACAGGAGCAGCATCAAGCTTTGATTAAACACCCTGGGCAATGTTGGCTCCTATTGCATTTTATTTTGTGAAGTAATACAAAGACTGCTCTTTGGCGAATGAAATCCAAACTGGTGTTGAAAAACCATACATGGTGGGAACACAGTGTTCTGTTTTGCTGATGCTGAACTGCTTTTTTTTAGAAATTGTTGAAGTTTAAACTTTTGACTCCTGGAATGCAGAGAACTCTGTGCAAGTCATCTAGAGTTGATTGTACTTGACAAGAGACTTAGGACTCTAGAAAATGAAAGATCTTCTCTTGAGTCAGACTGTCTAGTGTGTGTGAAATGAGTTATCCTCTACAGGTGCTTCATTGCCTGTAGCAATCACAGGGAGAGTTTAGATTTTTCTTTTGGTATTTGTAATATGTGTCACCATTGAGCAAAGATGAATCTCTCAATAATATCTTTGGAATAAGAGAAACAAAGAAGACTTTGCCAGTACAACTGAGGCTTTCCTAATGGCTACCTTGCTTCATATTGGTAGTCTTTAATGATTGCCAAATATATTTGGAGGACTACACCAGATGAAGATTAGTAAATAGTTTTGGAGTTTTTATTATTATGAGTTGCACTAAAAATTAATTTTTCCTCATTCTGAATGAAAATTTTTTCTTCCTTTTCTGTTTTGTCTCTGTTTCTTTGATTTTTTTGTTATCTATCTTGGTTTCGTTCCCTTAGGGTTCTTTTCTGACTCTGTCCTTCCTGTCAGGAACATCCAAATTGGTATTTTAATCAGTGAAGAGCTGCAACATAAAACACAAGCTTTCATCTGCAAAATCATAGATGCATACGTGATGTGAAGGAGACTGCTAAGAAGACTTTGGATACTGTTTCAGGTACTATTTAAATAATGTGAATATGTGTGCAGCCAAGAAATGTTTGGGTGTCCTTAGCATCGAGAGGAGAAGGAGCTCATTGTGCCATATTTCTTTCCCTAAGAACAGATGAAAGATCCCAGTATTCCATATTTCAATTTTCCCAGCACAGATGCATAAAAACTCTTTTATTGGTGTTATATTATTTTGGATGTTATTTTCTATGTAAATATGTTTATTCCATCTCTGTTTTCTGGTACATTTTTTTTTAATTCTGGCAACTGAAGCTTCTAGCTTCAGTTTTCTTCACACAATGTCTGGGGAACTACTGCCCCTGACACATACTAATGTCTGTCAAATACTTGATTCATTCTGTGGTCTGAAACAGGGTGAGCTCCACAGTCTGCCAGCATCATCGGAGTGCCACGGACTCCCATTCCAAGGAGCTGTCACTCCCAGCTCTCACAGAGCCATTTCCCATATTCTCATCTCCTTAGAGCTTCCACTTGACAGCACCAGGTCCTTAGCACCAGAGACTCCAGTGAAAGAAAGCAGGCACTAAAACATTTGCCAATTTAAAAAAAAAAAAAAACAACCAATAGCTGAAATGAACAGTAAAGCTATGCTTGGGTAATGAATAAATTTTCATTCAAATGTAAATTTTGTTGCCTCACCCTATTTGTTATTGAAGTTGATTGGTACTACTTAACTCATTTGAAATGAAGTATGGTATATGTCAACAGAAACAGAAGAACTGGGAGAATGACCATAATTTTGCAGAGTTAAAAGTTATGTTTTATATTCAACCATGGCATATACTTGAGGGGTTGAGTAATGAAAAAAAAAAATCCTCAACAGTGGCCAAAATCTGTGATAATGTGATGCAAATATCTCATCAATGCAAAAAGAACTGGTCCACATAGAGGTTGCTAATGTTTATGTATTTTAAACTGTCATAGTATAGGGTATTTGTCTAATGCATTGTTTCTGCCCTTCCAAACTTTTTCAGAAAGTCTGTGACCTTCTCTGGGGAATAGAATATTCACCTCTACCATTTAATGTTAAAAGCATTTTTGGTAGGCTCAATTATCTTAAAGCCTGATCAATACAATAAATTGAATTTTGCTGATTCAGATGTCAGTCTTATTAGTAATTTCCTCAGACTTCCTAAAGAGTATCTCAACTTTCTTCTCAGCAAAGTCATTGCAGAAGTGTCAAAAATGCTGTTGCTCAATAATAAAAAAATTGTTAAAAGTTAAGTCTCTATTTGAAGTCCTTTTCAGTTATGATATTTTCTACATCTGATATAAGGGACTTCAAGTCCCTTTATCTCTAAAATCTGCATTTTAATGATAGATGGGTAAGGAAAGAGTATTAATGGAAAGTCCCAGCTTGGGGAATATATGCAGTAAAAGAGTCTTTTAAAGCTGGGGATAGCTACCTTTTTTTATCAATGATACAAAAAAAAAAAAAAAAAACCAAAAAAAAAAAAAAAAAAAAACC
>VZRX01009756.1:0-17841 GCA_013398075.1 Notiomystis cincta | reverse complement strand
TTTATCAAAATAAAAAAAAAAAAAAAAAAAAAAACCAAAACAAGAAAATAAGAAAATTGAAGTACTGATTTGGCAAGGTTCTGTTGAGGGATAAACTGTGCTGGAACTTCATATGCATACCAGCTCCTTTTTGTATCTGGTTAAAGAACAAGCCTTGATCAATGAAATATTTTTTTTTAAATAATTAATTTGATAAATGGTCCTTCCCCTCTACCCTCTCCCCTTTGTAGTAATTCGTCCTAGTTATCCTTTGGTATCCTTTGGGAGCTGATTGTATTGAGTACAGAAAAAAACTTTGCAGAAACCACATATCAAAATTGTCTACTGTTTCTAGATAGTCTTTAGGGGGACTTTCTTCACCCAAAGTACTTGCAGTAACAAAGGGGGTATTTTTTGTTTCCTACAATTTATTTTCCTCCTATACTTACTTAAATAAGCTAATATTTCAAAATATATGGGGCCAAGCCCTCTAGTATGAAATGGTTGTGTATGTGTTTGAAAGGATTTGAAATATGACATCTCTATTTTGTTGATGCTGTGGATAAAATAGGTCTAAAACCAGCATTTAGGCTGCCAGATTATGGCTGGAAGGACATGACTTGGTTTAAAAAAAGAAAAGAAAAAGTTTCCAAGGGTGTCACTGTGTTGTGATAATTGTGAGAAGAATTGCAGAACTTACCAGGTAAAAGCCAGACTGTCATTATGATACTGGGGTGTTTGCCTCTTGTGTGAACAGCACATAAAGTAACCAGGTAACTACCAAGCCTCAGCTGAAATGCAGAGTGGATTTATTCCATGGCCTCTCTAACAATGCCAGGTGGCAGAGGGACGTGGCTCTGTCAGGCTTAGCTAAACCTAGAGGGCAAGGGCAGGGGAGGTCCACTGCCTGCCCCAGTATAACAAACAACTTCCCACAGGCACAGTTTATCTCCAGGCTGTGCTTTTATGATTTTCCTCTGTCCCAGCAGGAGGCTCAAGCATGTCTGTGAGAGTGTGTTATCTCTACACAGGAGTTCTATTTCTCTAAACATCCCATGCCACTCAGGATTTTCCCACCACTGGGGCAGATCTGTGGTCAACCTTTCTGGAAATCTCAGCCCTAATTCTGGATGTGTTGTAGACTGTACAGAGGAGGCATAGCAGAATTATCAAAAAACCATGGTGTCTTTAATATTCAGAAGGAATGAACATTTTCAGAAGGTGATGTGTCAGACCTGAAGGGGAGAAGGAGGTGAATGGCTGGGAAAGATCATTCCTTACTGTCCCCCCAACAGAGTGTGATTATTACTAAACCCCTAGAAATAGCAGCTGAAACCAGGGCAGGCAAATAGCAACACATGCACATCCCAAATAATCTTCATTGCCTCTGATGTCATCTCTATATAAACTGGCACCACAGAGTATATTGGCAAAGCAATCTCGGTTTGTGTCCCTGATCCAAAAAATATTCTCCTCCTGTGGGCAAATTGCCCAACATATATGGACAAATATACAAGATTCAGTGCCACATCCCCATGGTCAGACTGAGCAGTACAGTGACCAGTGAGATCTGCACACAATATACCAATGTTTTGGACAAAATTGTGATTTTTTCACTTTCTCTCTCATTCCCCTTTAGTTGGGCAACAAATTTGTCTCTGTTTAAGACAATTTTAAGAGGTGGACATTCTAAAATTAATTGCAACCCCTTATAGCTTTAACCAATCCCTTTCCACCAATAAGGAGAAATTAATACAAGTAGATATAATGAAAAAATAAGTTGACTAGAAAGACTATTACTTCTTTAAGTTAAATCAGTAGTAAAGATGGTGGACAGCTTTTGGAAACAAAAGAAAACTCTAAAAGGGACCCTCTACCTGTGCTGCCTCTGCTCTACAGCAAAAGTCAAGATGCAAGAAGCAAGAAAGGCAAGGTACAAGACACAGCCAAGGGGCAGTCCAAAAGGAGGGAGAGAGAGACAGGTCCCTGAGTGCTCCTCCCAGTTTAAAAAGCCCAGGGCACCTCCTGCCTGTCTATTCTGTTTCCCAGCTACAGGCTCTTAAAGAGGCAGGAACAATTTTGGGCACAGTTATATATGGAATACAATAAGATTTGGGGTTACCTAGGGCAATAGTACAAAATCAAATTCTGATGATTCTTGAGTGAAGTGCCAGGCTAGCTGATATAGAGATTTAAGTGGCCTAATTTTAACTAAAACCTTGCTGTTTGCATTTGTTTCTATCTAATTTGATCTCTATCTATTAGAGAACTACATCTAATAATTGGAATTAGTACTACTGATTTTTTGTAAACAGATTTTGAACTACTCCAAGCAACTCTGAGTACATCAGTTAAGTTAGAGAGCTTTCTTCAACTAGAATCTGTATTCATAATGTTCAAAGTAAACCTTTATCAATATGCATGTGGTTTTTTGAGTTGCTTCCTTAGCTGTATGTCTTGAGCCTTTCCACAATCAGTAAATTCTATGAACTGTGCCATAAGGAAGGATTGCATTGTTTTCCATCCCACAGAGTAACATAATGGTGTCTAAGATTTGTTATGTGCTGTCTTACAGTATCTTTGTGATTTACAGTCTTTTTCCAGCAGGCTTATCCCTAGGGGCTAAAACTAGGAATACAGTATGCTTAGGAAGTATTGTTTAATTAATGAACACCTATTCTGAGTTATTCATTAAACTTCCTGCCATTGAGACTGTGTTAATTAGCTAAATGCAGTCTCTCCTATAAGTACAGACACAATGTGGTACTTTGAAAAGAAAAATATGACAAAAAATAATGTTAATCATGTTCAAATAACTAGCAAAAACATGGCAGATTGTTCAGAGTGCTATTCTTTGGGGACTTTTTGTTCCACATAGCTCTGCTGTTTTGCATAGCTAATGTATAAGAGGACTTGGAAGTGGCATAAATGTTTGATGTAGTTGTAGAATATCCTAGAGGGCTGGTGGAAAAACTTGGGTGTATCTGAAACTCACGTGAGTTTTCCAAAGGAGGGATCAAATCAGAAGTCCTAACCCAAGGACAGACAAGTGACTGACAGTGATTACAGAGCAATGTGATTTTCAGCATTGTCAGCAGAGTGCAGGAAATAAAAATCTATTCTCACAGGTAAAAACTCTAACTTTATGAAAAAGATCAGGGCTTCTTTGGCACCAGTCAATTTCATTTGCTAACATATTCTATTAATCTAGTCCCCAGTTGTTTTCATTAGGGCAGAATAAAGTGATTAATTCTCTGTGAACCTCTGTGTGCACTTTCATTTTCAGAAGAGAAGTTATTCTCTTTTCAAACATGAGTGAAAATCCACAGGAGCTTTGAAGTTTCCCAGCATTTCTAGTGTCATCCTATGCAATTCTGGTGGCAAACCAAGAGTATATGAACAGCAATTCAACTAAACTGACTTCCACATGTTCACAAGGATGTGTACATCATGTAAGCCATTATCTGCTACAGCTAGTCACCATGACTCTGGAGTTTTTACTTGGTTCTGAGATAGATATAGATATAGATGATATAGATATAGATATAGATATAGATATAGATATAGATATAGATATAGATATAGATATAGATATAGATATAGATATAGATACAGGTATATGGGAAAGTCTTTGTATTGAAGAATCTTTAGCTTACTGCAGCTCATACATTCCTCACTATTCCATCTGTCATATTTCATTTTTCAAATGTATCAGTTTTGATCTCCCTAAAAGTGACATGGAAATTTTAAACACACCCAGTATTAGCAGTTGCTAAAATTGGTACGAAATATGAATATTCCTCTTTACTCACATTAGTTTTCTGTTGTGAAGATGATTATGCCAGAAACTTGAATAATGCTTCTGGTAGCTTGCAATTTATAACTGTAGTGGATAACTTCTCTGAAATGAAAGACTTTGAAATCATTATCACCAGAATTCAGAGGGAAGCATTTGCTGCTTTCCTCTTCATTAGACTGAAGAAGCTAATCTCCTTTAATGACTCATCTCCTTAGTTTGATCTCTGTTTGAAGCTGGAAGAAAGCTAAGCTGATTTTTGAAGTGTTATCCACCATGCAACATTACTATGTTGCAAAAACAGTTTGGTTCTTGGCTGTATTAAATATGGCTAGAAGATGAGGGAACTTCCATTCCAGCTTTGTTTTATATGTTACTTGTATTGAAGTGCTGAACATATATATTCTAGAAATATTTTAACAGTCTCTAGAACAGTCAAGGAATGTGGGAGTGAAGGATGAGCAGTGTTCTGTTGTCCATTATGAATAATAAAAAAGCCTAGTGAAACCAGCTGTAATCTGGACTGGTAAAATAATACAACTCACAGAAATATATTCCTGGTTGTTAACATGCCTCAATAAGGTCTTGCATCTTTAGTACTGGGGATTTGGCGGTTTTTGTTGTTGTTTTATGTTTGTTTCTTTGGGTCATTATTTTTTGTTTTGTTTTCTTGTCTTTTTACTTTGTTCCAGTGTACTCTTAATTAAAAGAATAAAATTGCTGGTAATCTGAGGAGTTTCTGATTCACCAGTTTTATAGAGGAAGTATTGACATTCTCAGCCTGATGAGTATCTCTAAAGTCTGTCCAACCTGCTTTCCTCAATTGCTTCTTATTCATAAATGTGCTTGCTTTTTGCATGTTATTTAGGAGATGAGAGCCCTGTGTCAGCATACACTCTGTATCTCAGTATATTGAGCCTCAACTCAAAAAGAATCAAGGAACTCATGCCAAGTCTTCATAAAAAGTGTCTCTGCCTTGTCCTGTACTGTTCAGGGACACTCTAATCAGCATTCTATAAACTGGAAAGTGATGAGTTGTGGAAAATGGGCCTTTGAGGTGAGGAAGGATTTGAACTGTGCCACTGTTTGGTCAGGAGCTCTGACCTGTAACTTGCTTCAGAGACTTTATAAGGGAAACACAATTCTGTACTTTTTGACATTTTCTAAGAAAAATTTAACTCTGTTTGTCTGATTTCTGTAGCCAAATTGTGAACTTTCTTTATTGGATACTGGTGCATGTTTGAAGGCTGAGGAACTAGGAAACATTTTTTACTTTTCTGCTATTTAAATTGCTTATAAAGAATGCAATCATTTTTAGGAATTTTTAGCAATCTTAGTAGACTTTTGCAGAAATTTTGAATCCTTATCACTATGATAATGCCAATTATGTGGTTCTGGTAGCTGCCCTTGGTGATCACAATAACTGACAGGCAGTCTGGGTAACATGATTTCTGTTTTCCAGGTCACTCATTGTGTGAGAAAAAATGACCTGATTAATGAACTGAATTGCACCTTTCCTCTCTTATTTCGTAGCGTGGATTTTGGTCTGCTCTAGTTAAGGGTGTAAGGAGCCTGTGACATCTTAACTTCTAAATTCAGCAATACTCCAGGTGAAATAGCTCTCTCAAGCTATTTCAATAAAGAGTGTTTTTAAAAGAGAAAACATATGAAAACCCTGTATATTTTTTTTGTCATTCTTATGACATATGACGGAAAGAAATAATTTAATTAAATGTTGAATTAATTTCCTATTAAACTCTTGATCCAGAATACTTTATACTGTTCTGACAGTTTGAGAAGTGAAAGAAAATCTTTCACTTGTCAGATTCATGCTGTATTTGTCATCTTGGTTAATAATTTTTCACTATTATTAATGCATGGATAACCATGACAGTTGCTCACCAGTCTTTATACATTTTACATTGTAACAAGTCTGTTACACTCAAATATTAATCTGCATTCAAGGCTACATTTTATTTTCATTTTCCTTTGATGCAGTACATTGATAATGAAAATCAGAACATTAGTTGGATTTATGGACCAAATCTATCTCTATGTAACCAGCTCTCTCTATTATGGGCAGAAAATCAATCTTTTCACTTACTCTTTTGCAGCTGGTTCTCTTTGAGGAATCTGAGTATGCTCAATTAACACAAAGTATGGAAATTACTGACCCCCAAGTTTCTGGTTTAGGCCTGGAGTTTGTTACTGAATTAGTTAAAACAGACTGGTATCTCAGAAACCATTCCAATATTCTGAATTTTGAATTTCCTGAATTTTTTTAAATTTCTGAAATTTGAATTTCAATATACTGAATTCTTAAATTCAAAACAGAATTTCAGAATTCTAAGTAACTGTTAATACAGCAGATATTTAAGTAAAGTTTCATGGTGGCAACTCTTTATAAATGAATGATTTATGCATCTATATTTAAGTGATATTAAGAGTTGTTCAAAGCACACCAAAAAAAACCAAAAACCTGCCAAAAACAAAACAAAAAAACCAGTAAGTTCTAGGCACATCATGACCAAGATTTTTTAAAGTTACTAGAGGAGTAAAGACGCAAGTATTTAGGAGTACAGTGCCTTATGTCTTAAGTTCTCATGGGATTGCTAAATTCTCAGCTGGATTTTTAAGCCCTGTTAGTGCAAAAGGAGGATGATAGTGCTTTTGAAATACTGTCTTTGATGCTAATACTGTGTATTATTAAAAGTGAAGTTTTCTCTACACACAAGAATAGATTTGTGTGATAACTTGGGGAAAAAAAATGCAATGTTACATATTGACAGAATGAAAAAGCTCCTAGTAACCTTACACATCAAATTTCCCAGGAGAATAACCATTTAACAGGAATTTGGGTGACTGGGGTTGTGTATCTGCTTTTTGCTTAGCAATGCATTTACAGAGGTAACCACAAGATAAAGGTAATGGATGATTTGGCAGAAATATTCATACAGACACATGATGGATCAGAACATACAGTAAGTATTATAGACCCCATATTCAACACCTGATCTGGTAGGCAGATCACTGTCTCTTTTGAACACCATTCTGATTTAACATGACTATTATTGTAAATAAGATGAGGCTAGATTTATTATCACCACCAATTTTAAAGATGCATCATGAACTATCACATAAAATGGTGTTTCATCTTATTTCTGTATTGTCAAAGTTACAAAAACTGAAAATCCTAATTTGTTTAAAAATTCAGATAAACTGAAAATATACCATAACAACCTAAGGAATGTTAATGGACTGTTATCATCCTATTTCTGCAAGGTAGGCAAATATGCAGCATGATATCAGAGAGAATAAAATATTAGTGATGGAATTGCTCTGTATTAACACTCTTGCTTCTGTCTAGAAAGAATTTGTATCTGAATAAGGCAAATGACCCACACTGACCTAATGATAAAGCTATGGCTAATTAAACATAAAAACCTGAATAGGCCTATTTTTGCATGTAGGAGAGTATGTCTTTGACTAAAGGATCTTCACAAATCTGAGACAAATTATGAAATTGCCATGTGGATGTTACAAAGGTTTATTCCCTAGGTATTAGCAGTTACAGTATTGCTCAAGGAAGGTAGTCCTACAGGTTATTCTATTGCTCAAGTCTCTGTGTAATGTACCAGTAAGTATTTTGATGCTTCTTCAAAATGATCCATGCAGAATTGGTGAAAATTCACCCAAATAATGGGAAATCCAGCCTATTGGGTTACTTTAATATATGTAGAACTGATGTATAGCACTTCTTTTTTTATGGAGGTAAACCACTGTAGAATACTTTATATGTTAAAAATTTTTAAGCTGAAGAAGCATTAAATAAGGAAGAAAAAAATGGGCAGTCCAACCATCTTTAAGGAAATTGTGAGAAACACTGTTTCATAGGATATCTTTAACAAATGAATGTTATGAACCACATTAGTGATGTGATCACTAACAACAATGACAGAAAGCTGCTTAAAACATAAGGTGAAGTAATGTTCCAAGAAGTATCAAGTGTCTCTTGAGTTGTCCAAAAACACTTTCATTGGTTCTCCAAAACTTAAATTAGGAACCAGTGAGGCTGAAGGGTGAAAGCAGAACTAAGTGACATATCTACTTTGCAGATGGATAAGCAGATCACTAAAGAGTGAATGATGTGCTGGAGAGATCTGCACAAGCTAGTACCCAAAGTTGTTATTAAACATGCTGCGTCTCAGAACTGCTTGTTCCCTGCATGGAGTGTGAGTTGGTTATTTGCATGGGGTTGTTTTGAAAAATGGCATGGTCTTCCAGTCTGTTCTAAATTCTAAATAGTTGCAGCAGGAGTATACGCTCTCAAATTTCTTCACAGCTACCTCTTACATGTATTAGCTTTTCATTATGCTAACCAGCAGTAATTGGGGTTTTTTTCCCATGTAGCTACTACATAAGGAATCTGATAAGGTATAGAAGTTTCAGATCACATTATTTTCACGCTGTAATACATAAAATTTTTGTCATGTACTGTTCTTAATATTTGTTATTGCCCCTGAAATTATTATCTGTATAAATTAATAGTAAAGATTATTAAAATTTAAGTGTAATAAAACCTGGCAATCTAAAAATTCCTGTTTCATGACTGAAATACTTTATCAAATTATCCGTAACAGAAATACTTGCTACTGCACTGGGGTAGTGTGGGAGGAATGACTGAAACTGGGAATGTCTATGAGTGGTTTTACCAGCACAAAGTACTCATTTGCTGTTGTGATGGCTGCTGTTTGCAGTGCCAGGTACTTGGCAGAATCAGTAAGAAGTCTTACAGAAGTTTGCTCCCGGAAGCAACTTAATGCTTCTTAGAGAGCAGTACTATGGAACTGGCTTCTCTAAAGAGAGATGAAGCAAAGCTGAGGGACAAATGTGGGCCCAAGTAACATCAAGCAAGGCTACATATAGCCAGGCTATAGCTGAAAGTAGTGTAAGGTGGACCTTGTGCCTAAGTGCTGTCTATACAGACTACTCTGTGCAGCTACCAGCTCCTCTTTGAGCCATGGGGCAGTCTTGCAATAGGTGACTGCAGCAGAAATAGAGTAAATGAAGAGTCAGCAACATCTCTCTTGTTGAAAAATTAACACAACTAGGATGGAAGTCTGTGGGTTTAAGGAAGCCCTGTAAAAGCTTTTGAAAGAGAAATAGAGTGAGGGCTGTGTAAAGACCTAGGAAGTCTGTTCTTCCCATTTTTCAGTGGCTTGTACTGCAGCTGGGGGAAGTTCTTAAACTGTCCTTCAGACATCTCTCTTCCAATTGCTGTCAGAAGCAGGGATGGATTTCTCTGTCTGTGGAACTCTTCTTATGTCCTCACGACTTGTTTCATCTGCTGAATTACTGTGTTGAATAATAAATGAAAGCAAAACACAGCCCCCAGTTACTGAATTGCAGTACTCCAGCAGGACTGAAACTCTCTTTGGATTTATGAGATGTGAAACTAATATATTTTATTTAGAAAGTGTAATGAAGTGATTTGTGGCAATTTTGAAAGAGTTCATAGCTGTTACCCATTTTGTAACATATTAAGGGGGTTGTTTTGAAAAGGCGGGAATAAATAAACACTATATATTTAACTATAAATTAGATATATATATATGTAACTTGATTTACACTTTAAACACTTTTTACAGACAAGTTAGAGGTAGACGTCTACTATTGTTACAGAAGATTTTTCTTTTATGGTCTCATGGGGGTTGCTGATCCTGGTGCCTCCTCTGGACAGCAAAAGGAGCCATAGCAGGAACCTCGGAGCAGCAAGCTGGGAAGGCAGAGATGAGCAAAGTCCTGAAGTGGTAGGTGAGATTTATCAGAGACTCTGCAGCTGTAGCTGGAACCACCGGGCACTGAGGCATCCGGGCAGATGGTGGAGGGTCCCTTGTTTGGTGAGGTAGGCTGTTAATAAGGTCCCAGCGCAAGGGTCGCTCTTACGAGCAAAGGCTCACCCCACGGCAGAAGAAGCGGGACCGAGCCGGGCTCTGGTGGCGGCAGCGAATTCCGCCGCCGCCCCGAGGCAGCAGATCGACCTCCAAAGCCGAGAGAGCGAGAGGGCTAGCGCTGCACCAGCCCCTTCCACTTCAGCCCAGTTCTCACCGTGTCTGCCCTCTCCTGAGGGAAACCGCCAGGCGAAGAAAAAGCAGCACCCCTCACCTGAGCTGTGACTTCTTTTGTGTCTCTCAAGTACCCGATCGTTATTGTTCCTTAGCAATGGGGGCCTAACCTCCAACATCGAGCCAGAGCGAGTGGATGCCTGGAGGAGGCTGAGATCCAGTGGGAGACCCGGAGGAGAGAGAGGGCCCTGCTCCCAGGCTGGAGCAGCCTGTCCTTGCAGGACTGCACCCCGTGGAAGGAGAGCCCCACTCCACAGCAGTTTTGGGAGGACTGCTACTTGTGAGATTGGAGCCACAATCGACAAGTTTGTGGAGAACTGTCTCCCGTGGGAGGGACCTCACAGTCTCACAGGGGAACACTTCTCTCCCTGAGCAGTGGAAGAAAACCTCGGGTGATGAACTGACCAAATCCCCCCACCTGCGCTGTCAGTGGAAAGAAAGGAGGGGTTAGGGGGAGAAAAGGTGTTTTCAAGGGCTTATTTTACTTCTCATTTTCCTGCTCTGATCTTATTAGTAATAAATTCACTTTATATCTTCAAGTTGGGCCTCTTTTGCCCTTGGAGTGTTTTCTTCCAGTCCTTATCTCAACTCATGAACCCTTACTTAAATTTTCTCTCCTCAGCCCAGCTGTAGCAGGGGAGGATGAGTGAGNTGAAGCAAAGCTGAGGGACAAATGTGGGCCCAAGTAACATCAAGCAAGGCTACATATAGCCAGGCTATAGCTGAAAGTAGTGTAAGGTGGACCTTGTGCCTAAGTGCTGTCTATACAGACTACTCTGTGCAGCTACCAGCTCCTCTTTGAGCCATGGGGCAGTCTTGCAATAGGTGACTGCAGCAGAAATAGAGTAAATGAAGAGTCAGCAACATCTCTCTTGTTGAAAAATTAACACAACTAGGATGGAAGTCTGTGGGTTTAAGGAAGCCCTGTAAAAGCTTTTGAAAGAGAAATAGAGTGAGGGCTGTGTAAAGACCTAGGAAGTCTGTTCTTCCCATTTTTCAGTGGCTTGTACTGCAGCTGGGGGAAGTTCTTAAACTGTCCTTCAGACATCTCTCTTCCAATTGCTGTCAGAAGCAGGGATGGATTTCTCTGTCTGTGGAACTCTTCTTATGTCCTCACGACTTGTTTCATCTGCTGAATTACTGTGTTGAATAATAAATGAAAGCAAAACACAGCCCCCAGTTACTGAATTGCAGTACTCCAGCAGGACTGAAACTCTCTTTGGATTTATGAGATGTGAAACTAATATATTTTATTTAGAAAGTGTAATGAAGTGATTTGTGGCAATTTTGAAAGAGTTCATAGCTGTTACCCATTTTGTAACATATTAAGGGGGTTGTTTTGAAAAGGCGGGAATAAATAAACACTATATATTTAACTATAAATTAGATATATATATATGTAACTTGATTTACACTTTAAACACTTTTTACAGACAAGTTAGAGGTAGACGTCTACTATTGTTACAGAAGATTTTTCTTTTATGGTCTCATGGGGGTTGCTGATCCTGGTGCCTCCTCTGGACAGCAAAAGGAGCCATAGCAGGAACCTCGGAGCAGCAAGCTGGGAAGGCAGAGATGAGCAAAGTCCTGAAGTGGTAGGTGAGATTTATCAGAGACTCTGCAGCTGTAGCTGGAACCACCGGGCACTGAGGCATCCGGGCAGATGGTGGAGGGTCCCTTGTTTGGTGAGGTAGGCTGTTAATAAGGTCCCAGCGCAAGGGTCGCTCTTACGAGCAAAGGCTCACCCCACGGCAGAAGAAGCGGGACCGAGCCGGGCTCTGGTGGCGGCAGCGAATTCCGCCGCCGCCCCGAGGCAGCAGATCGACCTCCAAAGCCGAGAGAGCGAGAGGGCTAGCGCTGCACCAGCCCCTTCCACTTCAGCCCAGTTCTCACCGTGTCTGCCCTCTCCTGAGGGAAACCGCCAGGCGAAGAAAAAGCAGCACCCCTCACCTGAGCTGTGACTTCTTTTGTGTCTCTCAAGTACCCGATCGTTATTGTTCCTTAGCAATGGGGGCCTAACCTCCAACATCGAGCCAGAGCGAGTGGATGCCTGGAGGAGGCTGAGATCCAGTGGGAGACCCGGAGGAGAGAGAGGGCCCTGCTCCCAGGCTGGAGCAGCCTGTCCTTGCAGGACTGCACCCCGTGGAAGGAGAGCCCCACTCCACAGCAGTTTTGGCAGGACTGCTACTTGTGAGATTGGAGCCACAATCGACAAGTTTGTGGAGAACTGTCTCCCGTGGGAGGGACCTCACAGTCTCACAGGGGAACACTTCTCTCCCTGAGCAGTGGAAGAAAACCTCGGGTGATGAACTGACCAAATCCCCCCACCTGCGCTGTCAGTGGAAAGAAAGGAGGGGTTAGGGGGAGAAAAGGTGTTTTCAAGGGCTTATTTTACTTCTCATTTTCCTGCTCTGATCTTATTAGTAATAAATTCACTTTATATCTTCAAGTTGGGCCTCTTTTGCCCTTGGAGTGTTTTCTTCCAGTCCTTATCTCAACTCATGAACCCTTACTTAAATTTTCTCTCCTCAGCCCAGCTGTAGCAGGGGAGGATGAGTGAGCAGCTTTCATGGGTGCATAGCATTTGGCTAGTGTCAAACCACAACAACAATTTACCAACTTCTGATCTTAATTAACACCATTAGTAAATTGGAAATTTCTCTACAGTAAAGAAATTTTGGCTTTTCTAATGGCAGAAAAAACTGTCTCTGAATTGCAGAAAAAGTCATTAATGTATTTGTCTACTAAAGAATACTCTCAAAGCACAAACGTGATCAACCAAAAGAGTACAGCAGATGAGTTGATGAGTATTACAGGGATTGATTTTTTTGGTAGGAGGCAGTCTGAACTTATTTTTTTCCATGTTATTTGATATAAAAGTTTCCCTTGTACTTTGTCAAAATCTAATTTTATAAGCTTTGAATAAAAAATAAAAATATTCACACTTTTTGAAAAATTGTGAATGAGAGTGTATAACTTGTTTCAACTAAATATTGTGATATGGGACCAAAAAATTGAAGTAAACACATCTAAGATCTTCCTACCATATTAGGGATGGGAAGTTTGTTTTCAAGCCAGATGTACTGAAGTATACTATAACAGTATTTCTCAGAAGTACGAATAAAAGAGGATGATTGAAGTGGCAAAAATTATAGCCATTTTAATGCATATATCTCAGTGTTCTATAAAGAAATATGTTTTGAAAGAAAAATATAAAGTAAGGTTTGTTCAACGATGTACAGGAAGGAAATTTTTAATCTGAAGAAATCACCTCTATAGAGTTTGTTGAATTAACTTTCTAGATGACTTGACTCTGGTAGACTCAAACCACACCAAGGTACAGCTCAGTAATTTGAATTAGGTCTGATTGCTATTCTATGTCAGTTAGACACACACATCTGATGATGAACTTGCACTATTTGGAGTGATGCTTCTGATGACTCAGTCACATCACTTGAGCTCTCCAATTTTGTAAATGCTTCCAGCTGTAGAATTTTTGAGTTCCAAATTCCCTATGCATCCTGATGATGATTCATGCTGTTACTGTTTATAACCTCTTACAGAACTTAACTTCTAGTGTCTAGCTGACTAATGTATTTATCACTTGAAGCAGAGACAGAGGAGCAGGAATAAATTTGCAATACCTTCTTTTACATCAAGTATCCAAACATCAAGAACAGTCCTTTTCCTGAAAACTTGATGTATATATGGGAAAAGTTAAGATGTTTTCTATCAGCATCAGTTCAAACTCATTCTTATTTTATTTGTGGATTAGTCAGCAGCAATTTTTATTCAAGGTCTGCCATCTAGTTACATGAAATAAAAAATACAAAGTGCCATATCTGAAGAAAAAATGTTCCACTTTTCCCTTCCTTCTCTGCAGAAATAGTAAAGCAATTAAAGCTATCAAGTAAAGAGAACACATTGAAACCAGATTTTTTCTTACCATTTTGTTCCTTGTGAAAAAGGTGATTGTTTAACCTTTAAATTGCAGTTCACAGAATTCTAAGTTGGAGAAAGATGGGGCTTGGACAGGACGTTAGCATTGTCACATATGGTTTTACACTTGTAAATTAACTTGGAAATTGTACTGATGTTTTGTAGTCATCAATAATTTGATCTAATTCCCCTGACCGGTAAAAGGCATGAGCAGAGCTTCCAAGCATTTTTGTTGGCACTACTTCAGTCTGATCCTGAATGACAGCTAGCAAAAAATAAGATACTGAAACAAACAAGCAAACAAAAAAATCTAAGGAAGTATCAACTTGTAGCTGGTGTTCCCTCAGCAAGGAGGCTCTCTTGATCAATTCCCCATGGCCCCCACCCTTTCTTAGAAAGAGAGAGATTAATTTTAAATCCATTTTGTATTATTTCCTACCTTTTGGAATGTGACTACCCTGAATAACAACTGCTTCTGCAAGTCTCTAGCTGTTGTCATTTCCATAGTGTTCAAGGATTTTTGTCTTCTTATTATTTATTTTTACTTTTTTTTTTTCACCTGATGACTGGGGTCCCAGAAAAGGGGTACATAGAGAAAGATGAAGAGCTTACTCAGAACAGAGGGATGTCTGTTTTGGTTTAGAATACTTGATAATTGAACCAGTAATGTGTATATATTTCCAGGATAGTAACAGGTGTAATTGGTCTTCCAAATATCCATCGTGAATCTTGGAGGACAATTAAAAGTTGGCAGTTCTTTCTGGTAATTTAATCAGCTTTTGTGTTAGCCCTTCACAAGAGACTGACAACTACTGGAGCAGTTAAGAGCCTGTTCCTTAATTGCTCTGGACTGCACAATAGAAAAATTCATCAATAATTTGAACAATTGTTTTTGGAAGAGAAGCTGCTTATCATGTCTCATCGTGCAACAGCACAGCAGCAGTAAGAGTAATCAATAGTGAAATACACTGCTAAGTAAAGCAAATTAGAACCTATTACAACACAATTTTACCAGGAAAATCCTATCAGTTTCTTTCTTAATTGGATGTTTCTTTCTGTATGGAGAATTATTATTCAGAAAGAACAGAAATGTATGAACATTCTTTTTAAAGCTTTTGCGTGCACATGCAAAATAATTTGTATGAAACAGACACACAGAGTCTTGCACAATAATCTACTAGAAGTTTCTATTATACACCTATACAGTAGTATCAAATAAATTAATTTGATTAATTAGGTGTAGTTAGGTGGGCTTTCAAGGTCTTCCAGACAACTTGAATTTCTGTGAAGTATTCAGGATATATGACTTGTAGAGAAGTAACACAGCACCTGGGGATGGTATTTAAGTTTTAGGGTGGCATAGTAGTACAGATGGTTTGGTGAAAAACCAGGAATCTGTCACAGAGAAACAGGCTTCTAAGAGTGATACATGCTTCTACAGCAAGCTGGATTTTGGAAATGAGCTTGCCTAGATCTGAATGGATCTGAATATTGAACTTAAGTAAAGGTGAAGTCTTAGGAGATGGGAACATGTGAATTGGTACATTTGTGTATCTTCTAGAAGTCAAACTTCCCACAGGTGTTTGAAAAATCTGTTTTGAGAGTGGAGTGTCTCCACCATGAACTGAACTTAAATGGTCTTGTCTATCCATGCTCCAATAATACATCACTTGGAATCTTTCAATTGCAGTCAGTCTCTGTTAGTCTTCTATTCACTCTTCTTCATGAGGAAATAAGTAATGACATAAATTTATCACAGTGAATATTTTAGTAATTGCAGAGACTGAATATTCTAACTGATGAGTATTGCTTCAAGTTAACTAAGGTGCAGGCACCTCTCTTCTGGGGATAAAATGTATCAAGTGGTTTTGAGAAGCCATGGCTTTGTTCAGGCCCACTGCTGAATAAATTGTACATTTAAATAATATTCTTTTCTGTAAACATTAGTGCTTCTATAAGTAGATACCCTTCTATAAGTAAATACCCTATGTAAAGAATAAAAATACTTAAATTAATAAATAACTTTTCCAGCCTAACAATGACAGGAAGTCATGACTTTGTTACTCATTTTTTGTTTGTTGGTATTTTTTGGTTAATTGGAAGTGTAAAGCTTACATCTTTTCATCAGGTAAGCCTGAACTTTCTATCTCAAATGGCAAAAGATGAGAAATGGGAATGTGCTTTTGCTCTTGTGTAGGGAAAACAAATAGAGGAAACACAAAATACAGTGCACTGTGTGACTACCTCTGTAAAACAGAAAAAAGCTGTAATCCCTGAAATAAAATTTGAACCTATAACACAGAATCTTGTAGAGTAACATTGGAAACTCAATTATAAAACATGATTACTTATGATAATGGGATACTTGGTCTCTTTTTATAGTGAGAAGAAACCTTATTCTAAGTTTTTGTTGCCTTTGCCATGGTTAGTTTGTGAGTTTAATTTTAGCAAGAATTTAATTTTAGCCAGATATCTTCAGAAATTCCCATCAACTTCACAATAAGTACTGTGTAAGTGGTTAGTCAATCTTGTCATAATCCTTCTAAGCACAACTTAATATATTTGGTGAAATCTATTGATTTTCTTCTTAAAAAACATCATCACAGAGGCATTACCAGCCTCTCTAATGGGGCCAGCAGTGTGTCCATCTCCAGAGCCATCAGCCAGTGGCTCTGCTGGACATGGTGGAAGCTTCCAGCAGCTTCTCACAGGAGCCATCTCTGTGGCCCTCCCCTTCTACCAAAAATTAGGCTGTGCAAAATCAACACAGTGACATGAGGAAAAAGTCAGCACAGCTGTTAAAGGAGAATGAGGAATGAAAGGAGAGGTGGGATGGAGTTGCAAGAGAGAATTATAGATATTAAAAATTTTTTTGCTTTAAAAAATAGAGCCAAAATACTTTTGTTAGAATGGAATCAAGGTATTTGTAAAATTGAACTCCTACCTTGGACTAATAATGTTAGATTTGAGGGCATTTGAAGGTAAGGGGTGAATTATTTTGCAAAAATACGTCAAGGATTAAATACACTTTATATACATCTCTCCTAATCAGACAATAAGACTCCAGCTGTACTTGATTACAGGCAAAGTATAAGGTCCTTCTTTTTCTTTACAATAGCTACTCTGTCTCCTTTTTATGCAGTCATTTCTATCTAAAGATAAAAATAGACATTAAGTAGAAATGTGGAGATATCACCTAATTATTCATTTTTAAAAAAATTCTTTTTCTCAGGATTAATAGGCATATACTTCAACTTGTCAAAGCAAAATACAAGTTTTGGTTTCATATACCCATAACAGATCAGTAAATTTTTGAATTGAAGTACACTTGCAACAGTAAGTACTTTATTAATCAGAACAACTATTATTATTGATCAGTCTCATAATTACAATTTCATAAAACTATTCATTAAAGTTTTTGTGAATCTTTGTGAATTCAGGAGACCAAGTACATTGCTGGTCTTGGTTAAGAGTTTGGAAAAAATGATCTTTTTTTGTCTTTTTTTTTTAATGTAAGGTGTTGTCAATCAATGAAGCAAAAAAAAACCAAAACATATATCCTAGGTGTCAAGGAATTGAAAATTAATGGAGATGAAGTAAAAAATACAAAAATGATAATGTAGTGAAAATGAACCATGACAATAAACCCATAGAGGTTTATGCAGCCATGAAAGAAATATACTGGCTGTCAGAATCCACATTCACTTTAAAAAAGAAATGTGATATGAAATAGATAAGCCACTAATAAGCTAGGAACTTTGCAATGGTTTTCCATATACCTGGTTGAAATATGATTGATTTCCATAGAGGCATTTTAAGGGAAAAGTAAATCAGAAAACTGAATTTCAGAGGTTCTTTGCTTAATTACATTTTAATTACTTCCTCTATAGAACAAATGTTGTGCTTTTTATTTTTTTAGCTGTGTGAGATTACAGACTAAGTCAATGGTAATATTTACATTTATTGTAACTCTTTCTCACTGTCGCCTTCGATGGCGTGGCG
>VZRX01009753.1:169931-195946 GCA_013398075.1 Notiomystis cincta | reverse complement strand
CCGAGGCGGGGCCGCGCATGCGCGGGCGGGGCGGGACCGCCCCCTCATGGCCGCCCCTTGGGGCCTCCCGCGCCCCGCGGGCGCTGCCGCCGCCGCTCGGTGTTTATGGCTCTGCTCCTTTGAGTGAAATAAGCAGCAGTTTGAGCACCTGCTGTAAATTCTCGCTGCCCGTAAATCTGGTGAAGTTTCCTGATGTTTGGAAGCGTGGTTAGCAAGGGAATGGTTAACAGTCCGTGAGGACGTGGGCAGTGTGACTGTGTGAAGTTGGGTCGTTCAGGGTGAAAATCGCAATCCGTCATCTTGAGGAGTGGAAAGAATGAATTCTTACCTGCGACTGCATGAAATATCTTGCACAGGCTGAGCGTATTTTATTTCAGCAGCTGCTTTTCATGGAGAAGTGTGGAAATTGAACTTGGGGGCATTGGAGAGATGGGTTTGTTTCTTTCCTGTGAATCCAGCGGGTAATCAATCCAGTACTAATTCCTGCGAACAAATGTGCTATTTCTGTTATGTTTACACTCATCTGTCTTTTCCTTTGCTGCAGATAAGGTAGGAGATGAGTAAACAGAAGCGTGACCCCACGAGTACTGTCAGAGTAGGAATTCTAATTACATAAAGCTCTTCTAAGCTGCTGAATTAATGCAAACATTGACGGGGTGAGCAGGGGGTGGGTCCTGGTGGATCAAAACAAATACAGCATTAAGGAGAACAAGAGGCTCCAAAAGCAGAAAAGTTGGTTTAAAAGCTAGAATTTATTTAATATAGCACCTAGCATAGAACTAATCTAATTTTTCTGCCTTTGGACCATGAGAAGTATTCTAGTTCCAGATAATTCTCTACATTTTTTAATGCTACTGGACTGTCTTCCTCTCACTGCCCCTTCTGAAATGCATTCAAATATTTTTCCTGGAGGGAAAAAGCATAATTATGTAACCACTCCTGGTAATATTTTGTTAAAAAAAAAAAAAAAAAACAAAAAACCCCAGACAAACCATCCTTCAGGCTGGAAATTCACTGAATATCCTGGACATCTCCTTATGAGAAAACTTTGTCACCCTTGTACTGAACTGAACCAGCAGTTCAAGTACTGCACAAGACCTAAATAATTTGCTTCAGAATAGATAATTCTCCCCACTGATTTAAAATTGATAGATGGTTTTAATATTCAGCCTAAACTCCCTTTTGTCCCAGTTTTTCATGTGCAGAAATTGAAGATGTGTGGCTTATGGAAAGCTTTTTTTCTATGTTAGGAAGTTAATTATATCTAATTTCAGATGCTGATTTGTCTTGGACCAAGGCCTCAGTCATGTCCTCAGAAACTTTTGATGCATTTCCAGAGAACTTCAGCACTAATTAACTTCTGGACCTTACCAAAATCATCTGTAAGTATATTGGACAGGGAGCTGGATTATGAACCAGTAGGCACCGTCTCCTCTGGATAAATTCAAATTTGCAGGACAAGCCTGTGAAAGATAAAGAAGTTTCATCTGAGAATTTATTCTTGTCTAACTGACACCTTCCAAGACTGCCTCAGAATTATTTTTTAAGAGCCTAAGAAGTCCCAGCTTTTATTAAATTTGTTTGTTTGTTTTGGTGCTAATACTTTTGTTGTAAAAGAAGTATTTATATGCTGATTTTAGTGAAGAAAATGGTGCATCAGCCATTCTGCTTTTCCTTCCAAGTAAAGGATGAAGTAGCATCTCTAAGGAATGTGTACATACTGATTTTTTTTTGAACTGTAATAAAGTTTTATTTGGAAATGTACAAAAACTACATCTTTTAATGCATCTTTCTGATGAAGGGAAATTGGCTGGTATATATTTAATGGAGCACTGAAGAATTAAAATGCATTACCTACAATGTTTTGGGCAAGCAATTAGGAAAACTTGCTGTTTGCTTGAGAAACAGAAACATGAAAAGCTTTGCAATTTATAAGCACAATTGGCCCTACATGGCTAATAATGACAACAGGTAAATCTGGCAACTTTGGAAATGCTAATCCAAACCAGAGTTACTGAGAGGGCTTAATTTACACATCTAGAGAAGAAAGTGATTGTATTGATGATGCAAAAATCACATTTGAACAGCTTGAGGATTCCAGCAGGTTGCTACTGGTACTCTTTTTCATCAAGTATAAAGTTTGGGAGGGTTTTAATATAGTGTATATGTTCTCAGGAAAGAGCATATGCTTATGCATTGTGGTTTTTCTGTAGTTTCTCATTTAGTGTTGCTATTTTCTCTTAGCATGAAGTAATTTACATTTTCCTCTCTGGCCAGAATCCGAGTTGGATGAAACTCTTGAAGCAGTAGTTGTTCATTGCCTTTGGACTGGTGCTAAGGCAGAGCACATTTTGGGGTACCAGTGCTGAAGGCTCCTGGGCAGTGTAGAATGGACAGGCTGCACAGTTCAGTGCCAGGTGAGAGCAGTGTCACTTCAGTGACTCCAGGAGGGACACAGGAGGCTCCTCCGGCTCCAACTGGGAGGGACCTGCGAGCTCCACTTGCCCTTCTCCCCCCCTTCCACTGTTGGTGTCCCCATTCTTTGGAGAGACCTGTGAGGCTCCACTTGCCCTTCTCCCCCCCTTCCACTGTTGGTGTCCCCATTCTTTGGAGAGACCTGCAAGGCTCCACTTGCCCTTCTCTCCCCCTTCCACTGTTGGTGTCCCCATTCTTTGGAGAGACCTGCAAGGCTCCACTTGCCCTTCTCCCCCCCTTCCACTGTTGGTGTCCCCATTCTTTGCTCTCTTGTACTCCAGCTCCATGGGGCAGCAGGAATTCTTGCGTTGCTGTCATTCTGTACATTTTAAGGTCATATATCAGATTAGGAACCCGAGCAGGGTTTACCTGTGTGAAATTCCGTGCTGTGATCTCTGCTGATAGCCCACAGCAGACTGGCTGGGATGGGTCACACGGGGACAACTTCAGAGCCACCCACCAGTGAGTGAGCGCCTTGTTCCTTCGCAGTTCTACAAGGATTGCACTGTGTCCTTTAGCGGCCTTCGGTGCAGACGGGATGGGAAGTGCGTACTGTCTGTAGGGATAAACTGCGGCTGCAAGGCGGAGGAGGCTCGGTTTCCCTCTTAGCAGAGGGAGAGGGAACGCGCTGCCGAAAAGTTTCCCCTTTTCCTCCTGCTCACCTTGCCGTGCTCCCTCACGCTCTCCCAGCGCTGCCCGCCCGTGACACCGAAGGTGTCTCTGAGAGTCCGCGGCCGGGCTCTGCCCCGCGCCCCGTGCCGTGTGGCCGCTCCGGGCGCCTCCTCCAGACAGTACGGNCCCGCGGGCGGCGGCAGCGCCAGCGCCAGGTAACGGGGGCGGCTCCATCCCCCGGCCCCTGCCCGCGGGAGTCCCCTGCCCGCTGGGTCCGTGCCCAGCCCCACGCGTGACCCGCCCGCCCCGCGGGTCCCCTCGGCCGTGCCTTTCTGGTGCCGGGGCGTCGGGCACCTCTCTGTCCCGGGTGTTTTTCCTCCGCGAGTGAGCCGTGAGGAGGGACCCTCGTGCGAGCTGCCGGGCTTCGCAAGCACGAACTTTCCCCTGCGTGTTTCCGCTGGCAGCGGAGTTGCCGGAGATGCCACGAAAGCGCGTGGAGGTTTCCCTGTGCCCGAGCGGGGCGTTCCGTCCTCCGCGAGAGCAGCTGCTGAAATAGCGGCTTTCCCGCGAGTTCTGCCCTTCTTTCGGGGCTGGCGAGGGCAGCGCGGTACTCCCGGCTGGAGTGAGGGGCTGCTGTCACCTCGGGAGCTGCGCCCTGCGGCTTTGCCCGGGAAAGGCGCCTGGTTAGTGCCCGGTGGTGCCACCGGGTTCCAAACTGCAAAGGCACTGGCGGATTTTTTTAAGCTTTCGAGCTTTTTGTTTTGGATGTTTTTTATATGTAAATGAGTTTAGCAGAACTTTAAAGGTGTTTTAAATCGTGGTGTGGTGTGTTTCCTCTTCCCAGCACCTTACAGGCAGGGTATTTTTTTAGAAACTAATTAGTTGAGAAAGGGCAGCTTTCGGTGGGTGGAGGACTTGTTTTCCCCTTTGCATTCCAATTATATTATGGTCAGTGTGACCTCATATATCTAATTAACTTGGTATGTCTTTGTGTCTTTGATTCATGATTTCACAGAGATGTTCTGAATGAAAGACTTATTTCTGTTTTTTGAGCTCTTAGTCCTTAACTTATTAAAGCAGTTGGTTTCTCCCCAGCATTGTTACCCCACTGAATGCAGGAGATGTTTTCTGGGCCACGGACAGAATTTAAATGCTGGTATTAAAGCAGGATTATTTCCACTAGCAACTGTACCTCCTGAAGTCATTTTTCTTTAAGGCATATCTCTGTGATTATCATGGAAATCGAGAAGAACACTGAAAGAGGGAGCCCAGAAAGTATGGAACTGCCAGAGAGTGTAAACAACCGTTCCATTTCAATGAGCTTTTCAGTGGCATCCTCGTGTTTCACAAGTTGACATTATCTAACTGTTTGATTATTTGTTGACTTTGTAAGTACTTTTTACAAGGTCTGCAACACAACAGCAAAAAAAAAAAGCAGGAAGTCAGTATTCAAACTATGCATTTTGTCCAGAATTTTGTTTGTGGGGCTTGGTGGGTTTTTTCCCCCATTGTCATCCTGCACCACTGGCCCCAGCAGGAGTTTGTATAACTGAGAAGCACAATTCTGTGTGTCCTGTTCAGCCACTTGCTGAAAGATTCTGTGTTATGTTACTTACTACTGAAATCTATTCAGGTGAGGGTATCCATAAAAAAAGAATTTTTGTGGGGAGGGTGTGACATAAGTGGTTCAAGAGGAGGTGATGTTTGCCTGGTTGGAAAGGCATCAGGGGGTGGGATCTGCTGGGATTGGAAAGCCAGATCCAAGCAAAACTGAAAGCAATACAGGGGGCTCGAATTTGGATTGTTAGAAACAGGCCATGATTATCATTTTAATTCCAATTATGACCAAAGGAACATTATTTTTTTATTTGATGTGAGAGATCCCACCTTATCTAACTGATTCCTTCAGGATAATAACAAATCTGATTAGGATGTGTAAGACCTTGTGATGTGATCCCAGTGTACATGTATGAGACTGCATGATTGACTGACAGAACCTCAGTGAACTTCTGTCTGTGTGAATGTAAAACGTTGTTTAAATTCAGTTTTGCCAAGTTGGTTTGTCAGAGGGTGCAAGTTTTGGGCTCAGCTCAGAAGCAAAGGTGTTACTTAGGGTTTGTGTTTGCTTCATGAGAATCAGCATCTTGCAGGGAAGATAAATTGTATTTATTTGTAATACTTTTTGTAGTCACATAATAACAGAACACATCAGCTTTTAGGTTTTAGGAAGTGCAGAACTCTTTTAACATAAGAAGCTATACATGATAAAAGCTTAGTGTAGGCAGGTGTCATTAGCTGGCTGGTGCTCCACAAATGTTAGCAATGACATTCACATGGCCTGCTTTTTAGATAATTTTGGCAAATCTAGGTAAGTTTCTGGTTAGCTTTGAAAACTTGGGTTTTTGTGGTGGTTTTACTGCTCATTCCTCTTGGAAGTAGCAAGTCCTGTGCCTTCAGTAAGACTTTTTTACATGAAGAATTTTAAATACGTGCCAAAGCAATGTGTGCAAAGTATCAAAAAGAAGGAGGATTGTTTTACATTTGACAGGCAGATGTGACCATGCTGTCTCTTAAAGCAGTGTGGCAAGGCTGGGGAAGAGAACCTCTGCCAGCACATTTAGTTCCCTGAAATTAACTTTTTCAATGCAAAACATCCCTTCCGTGGCAACCTGTCAAGATCCTTTTTTTTTCTGTGCAGCCTGTGTGCACACACATGCAAGTTTGGCTGGAGTTTGATCATCACATGCTGAAGCCCCAAGTATTTCATATTTGTGTCATAAAGAGCCCACTTCATAAAAGCAGAGAGAAACATCCGTTCTGGTTTTGAGTGGCTTTTTTCCCTTTCTCTGAGTGTAGGAGAAGGTTGAAACTTCAACAGTTTTGAAATTGACAGCAGCTACAAGTTGGTTTTGTGCAACTGCTGCAGAGTGAGAGAAATTGATTTAAAAACATTTGTATTTCAAAGTGTGCAAGAAAATGTGTTTCATATCATGGAGCTGCTGTTGGGACGTTGACTCAGGAGTGGCTGTCAGGGAAGGAGCCTGTTCAGTGAATCACCAGTTTTGATACAAAGCCTAAATCTACCCTTGTTTGTGCTGCAGAAGTAAATGAGATCATAATGGAAAGGTTTCAAAAATTAACAACTATACTGCATTTTGGAAGAGTGTGCATGCATTATCTTTCTCTCAGGAATAAATTTGAAGGCTTGAATAGATTAGCAGGCTCTGTAATGAGGTGGGAATGCATTATTTTGAATGGATTTGGATTGATTTAGACAGGTTTTGGGTTAATTATGTTTGAGACACTTTGGCTGTGACTAATAAGAAAATTACATGTAATCTAAACTTTAAGACCTAGGAATGCACTGTTGTGCTTGAGCACTCAGGCTGCTCCTGCTGTGTCAGTGCCTTCCTGAGAAAATTGTATTCAGTAAATAAACTACCAGTGAGCAACTGGATGGGAGTTGCTCTGTATTGTTGGAAGGTCTTTGCTGTAAATGTTTTATTGTGCTATCTTATCGAGTTCTGTCTTCAGCCACTCCATGGGGATGTGTTCTGCAAGTATTTTGTGATGCTTTCTGGAGTGCTTAATCTTAGTTTCTGTATTTGTTCTTGTCAAACACATTTAACTTCAAGGCCCAGGTCTCTGCATTGTTTTCAGTGCATTTAAACATTTAATTTAGGTTATAAAATCCAGCTATAGACTGTTCATAACAGACAAGTTGAACTATAAAGGAATGAATGTAAATGTTAGGAAGAATTGGCTGATGATAATAACTGCATTACTGTGTGGATCTATGAGCTTTTTAATGTCTTGGGAGTCTCTTGGGGTGGGAAATTGTTGGAGCTGTAACAGCTGTTCCCATTTTGCAGGTGGGACAGCTTGGCTGTATCCTGCACGTCTTTCCAGGGTGTCCTTTCATCCAGCTGTTCCTCCCTGGCCCTTCCCTTCCCCTTGCCCTGCATGAGGTGCAGCTTGAACAGGGCAGGGCAGGGGGGCTGGGATGTTCTTTGCCATGATCTGCTCGTGTGCCCTCCAGGCAGTTTGACTTTGCCTCCACACCTGCCCCTTCTCAGACTTCTGGATAATTGTTATTTTTTAAAGGCTAAGTTAAAATTGCAGTCAAATGCATCCTGCTGTGGCACTTCTTAATCTCCCATTCCAGCTCACCTTTGTTTTCACTGTTCTCCAAATTTCTTTATGTACTTGTAAAAAAGATGCAAAGTGTTGTGTCCCAAAGTACTGCTGTACCTCCTTGCTGCTTCTCTCACTGGTTATTGCCCTCACTGTCCTAGAGTATGACTGATGTTGATCGAGTAGCTCCTTTTTCTGGGATTTTTATTCCAGTTCAGGCCACTCCAGGTTCCTGAACCCCTGCACTGTTGGGAATTCCTCACCTCCAAGGCTCTGCTTTCTCCTCCACACTGTCTGTGTTGGGTATCTGTTGTTATCCCAGTTCCCATGGGCTTTCCAGGCATTTTGCTTTCGCCAAGGATTGCTTCTGCTGAGTCTGTCCTTTGGAAGTGTTGTCTACACACACTGGATTTTTCACTGCAAAACAGCTGCACAGTGCAGAGCTCACCGTGGCTAAAACTGCCCAGGAAAGCTGAGTGCTTTGCTCTGGGGTTTTGAAATGTTGCAATCTAAGTGCAGGGTTTAGTTCCACTCCCAGTGAATTCCACTGCCAGAAGCTACATCAAAGCAGCTCCCAGCCTGGGTATGGCTTGATTTAGAGACTCAATTAAGGGGAAACATTAAACAGATAGGGAGAAGGGGGAAAAGGTGATCTGTGTGAGCAGCTAATTATTCACTTCAATAATTCAGAGATTTTTACACCAATAGGTTGGAAAGCAAATGCCACTTCACATAGATGTAGTGTTCCATTATTTATACGCTGGTGAAATTGGGGGTTAATTAAGACTAAAGCAAAAGACTTTAAACCCTTAATGAAATGTGTTGCTTTGTATAGTCAGTAAAGTGCCAGTGGCTGGTGTTCCTTTAACAGAGGTGGGTTACTCCAAAGGATAATGCTGCTGTTACACAGAGCAGCACTCTGGAAAAAATAATAACAGCTTAAACCAGTCATTTTTCTCTTTATTTAGAGCTTCTGTTTGTAGCATTAACTTCAGTGATTAATTGTGTGTGTGTAATTGTGTGTGCTGGGCAGGGGCTGGGATTGATGTCCTCTGCTCAGAGATATGTCCAGAGCAGGCAGTGATCTATGATTTGCCTTTTGAACTCTCCTGGAATGATTACTGTGCCTGGGATTTAGTTGCTTGGCCAGCTCCATCCCATGGAGTGGAGGCTAAGTGCCATCTGTGCTGGAATGTGGATACACCATGGTGCAAGCATTCCTGGAGGATGCAATTTTTACCTCCACACTAAACACAGAACTGTGTTCAAAAGGTCTTCAACTCCCCAGGAGAGCCTGATTTTTCTGGCTAGCAGGGAGCTTTGTTGTGCCTCTTACAGAGTTCCCTGTATCTGCCTGAAATGTATTTAAAGCCCACACAGGTGGGTGCTAAGTGAAAATCCCACAGTTTGGCCCTTGGAATACAGTCTGATTCATCTGGGGTATGTGACTATATTTGTTTTCAAAAATCTCTATTTTAGCAAAATCTCATGGATTCCATGGGGTGAAATGGAGAGCAGTCCTTTGAAACTGTGCCAGTGCCTTCAGGCCAGGATTAAGGCATGCATCTTTAACACCAAAATTAATTAACTGTTAGAACAATTTACATATGGATGGAGTGTTGGTTTTTTTTTTTTTTTTTTAAAGTATGGATGTCTTCTTCCAGTCTAGCCATTATGGGCTTGGAAATGAAGTTGCTGGATGCAGTTGTGTAATCTGCATTGTTTTAGAAAGTTGGCTGGGTGCTTGTAACTCTGTTCTGGCTTCCTGACCTCTGGGCTGGGGAAAGAGCTGTCATTTGCACAGAGCAAGGTTTGAGATGCTGTGAAATTGGCTTCATCTGTGCCTGTAGTGCAGTGATATTTTCAAACTCAGAAAGGTGGGAATAGCAGAACACAGCCTGTTTCTTTATGCTATACTTGTAACACTATTGATCTGTACCATTGACAAAAATTACTGTGCTGTTTGCATGCTCTGTAGATATCTAACCAGCAAAATCCTCCTGATCCCTTGCAAAATGATGAAGAAAAAACCAGAGATTCCCTTCATGTCTCCCTCAGTAATTTTTACATGCCTATCCCTGAATTTTCAGGAAGCCTGGAGAAGAGAAACAGCCAAAGGAGCCCTCACCCTTGCAGTGCATGCATCTGGCAGTGGTGGCATGTGGGGACCGGCTGGAGGAGACGCTGATCATGCTGAAATCAGCAGTTCTCTTCAGCAACAGGAGGCTCTGCTTCCACATCTTTGCTGAGGACTCCCTTAAGCCTGAATTTGAGAAGAAGGTGAGTTTCTTTGTCATTTGGTAAATAAATAAATGAGTGACTTGTAAGTTTAAAATCTCTGAGAAGAATTGATATCAACAAGTGGCAGCCAAGCACGCTGTTTATTTTGCACACTTATAAATTCCTTATGCTTGCATTTCTTTACAAAAGCTGTATCATGTGCAGTGTCTGATTTCCTCCCACATGTCTTTCAGTTAAAGGAGTGGCCTTCCTCATATACAAAGAAGTTTGAGTCCAACATTTACCCAATAACCTTCTCAGTAGGAAATGCTCAGGAATGGAAAAAGTTATTCAAACCATGTGCTGCCCAGCGCCTGTTTCTTCCGGTAAGGCACCTGGATTTCAGAGGAGGTTGCTTCAGGAAAAGGTTAATTCCACAGAAAGGAAGCTTTGCTGGTGTAATATTAAAACCATTTTCAGGCTGAAACATCTGCTTAAAGATATTTTAGTCTGTGCTTAAGACACTGTAAAAAAACAACACAGAAATCCAGCCTGGCTTCTTCCTGGCTAACAAAGGATGTGTGTTTCTGATTTGCCTCTGGTTCCATGAGCCTCTCTGGCTCTCCAGACTCCAGAGAGAGTGTGAGAGCTCTCTCAGGGCAGATTTTTGGGGTAGATACTACGTGCCTTTGTAAATAACCTTCTTTACTACATGTCCTCTTTACCCACCATCTTCCTTTCCATATGTTAGCCCTTAAACTGATGCTCTCAGCATTCCCTTTTTCTTGACTTTTACTTCTTTTTTCCAAGACAGTGAGAATTGCCCTTAAGGTAATAATTCCAGTGTGTTTGAAGTTGGATTTCATGCAAGAGTTTGGTGTGTCCTGGACTCTCCAAGTTCACTGAAAAGTTGTATTATCCTCAGTGTCATAAACTTGGAGAGAAGGGAAGTGTTGATACCAATTTTGCATATCAGAAGTTGAAAGAACGTTTGCATAAAGCAGTTTCTGTGGAACTGAGAACATCTATCAAAAATATCTTGTGGGTTGCTGTTGATTGGGGTGACTCCAGTGAAGTGACAAGCTGTTCACATGATCCAGATTTCTTCATTGCTGTCTTAGGAGAAGTGGAGGGGGACAAAGAAATCTTTCCCCTCTCAGATGGAAGCAATCAGGGACAGCTGCACGTCCAGATAGCCTGTGAATACATATGTGAGAAAATATGTGCTGTCAGCAGTTCTGCTGATCTGCCATTTAGGGCTGGACTATCAACAGCACAAAGGCCAGATGGGCTGGAAGTAAGTCCAGCCTCAGCAGGGATCCTCTCTCCCCTGAGTAAATATTTGTATCACCTGGAAAATAATCCCTGAGTGTCAGCTTGTTCCATGCAGAGTGTCAGGATGTCCTGGTAAACAGAAATCTCTGTTCTTCCGTGGTGTTTTTTGTCAGTTTGGAAGACTAATCATAGGAATGATTTAACTTTTATTTCTCTTCACTGTTCTGGTGGCAGAAAGGGGTTATGCATTCATGCTGATTCCTTCAGGCTGGGCAGTGCTTTTATTGAGTCCTTTTTGTCACTCACACGCTGCTGAAGTTCTCCAGGAACTTCTTGTGAGGATTGTTAGACTGTTGCACGTTGTGTTAGCAGAACGAGGGGGCAGCTTGGACTGGAGGTGTTTGTTTCTCCAGGGGCAGTTGCAGAATGCTGTGTGTGGTCAGGCTGAGGTTTCTGGCTGTGTGTAGGAGGGGCTGTCTGAGAGGAGCTGCAGCTGACATGGAGTTGATGTGGGTATTGAAAACAAGCTGGAGTCATGGCTCAGGTGGCAAATGTCCTGGGGGACCCTCGAGCTTTGGTGCTCGAGTTCACAGGCTGACACAGCCTTGGGCTGTTTCTGGGTAGCTCTAGACATTATTTTGTTTTTTTTGGTGTTTGATAACTGGGTTCTGATATCCTGTTTGAACTGTCTGCACACAGTGGGAGCAGAGGTTTCCAAGTGTTACTGTTTAGAGAACTAGTTTGACTTTTATTTTTAATAAATACTAGCAGAATATCAGTTGGTTTTCGTTTATCCTTCCCTGTACTGATCATTTTTCCCTGCAGCAGCATGAAATGTGCCTGGATTTAGGAAGGACCCCAGGAGAGCAGTAGTTGAGTTTATCAGCTGTTTAGCTCTCAGTTGTGCAAATTGTCTTGCTCCTGATAATGCTAAGCCCGAGTGGAATGTGAGTCTTTGATTCACAAGTGCCTCTCCTGCCAAAGAAATCTCCTCTGCAGCCCCAGCAGGCGTGTGAAAGTGGACAGGAGGGTCTGAGGAATGTGTTCAGGGAAAACTGGGTAAGAGCCTTTCAGTGCTTTTACCCACTGATGAAAGTAGAGCTCTGGGATGTGACCTGTTCTGTCCTGGGCAGCAGTTTGAGTTGCACATTTCCCAACTTGTTGAATCTACCCAGGATGCTAAAATATTAAGGAAGATTGTACAGCATCCTGTGTTTTTTAGAGGCATTCTGAGATGTCTGATCACATTTGCCACTTAGATGCAGGGAACATAGACTGAGCCTCTGTGTAATCTCACAAGTCAATCTCTTGCACTCTGCTGCAATAAAACCATCCAGGGCATTTACAGAGACACAGGGAGAAAGATGTGGATCTTTTTGTGAGCACAGAATGAAACTTTAACATTAAACTAGGAGGGAGATGCTCTCAGCAGTCACTTGGAACTGGTTTGTGCTCCTGACATGGCTGTTAAGACAGCAGGTGAGGAGCATCCTCTGGTCCCAGGGATGTTGGTCCCTCAGGGCTGCCTGCAGCTGTCTCTGTGCTGCTCTTTGGAGCCACCAAAACAATCAGCTGAAGTATCCTGAAATGCTTAAAGGATTTTTGGATGATTTTTGGATGAACATTTAGAGCCCTTCTCAAAACACTTAATCTACTTAAGAGCTTTTAAGATAGATTAGCAATATCCCTGTGTTACAGCTTTCCTCTTGAGGGATGCTCAAGTATCCAGCCCAGTGGGAATTAGATGCCAGGGCCTTATCTAGACAAAAGTCTCTGCTGTAACTTGAGTTAATCTCTTACTACAATGAGGTTTAGTAACTCAGCTTTGTGGTACTGTTACTCTAGCATCAAGCTTTGTAATTTGTCCCTAATTTTGGATAAAGCTGTGCTAAGCTGCCACATGAGCCCTCTCAAGCCCTTAGGTAGCCCAGCTTCACAGTACACCAGCATGTGTTTACTCAGGAGTGTGTTATTCCTTGCCAACCTTGCTAACACAGGGAGAATCTATGGAGACAGAAGTTGTGAAATCAAATTACAGATAATTGAGTATTTAAGTGAAGTGCCAGGCTAAATATAGCCAGTTCTGTGCAGAACTTTTTGACAGATTTACTAAGAATACTCTTTATAGCTGCAAAAAAAAAAAAAAAAAAAAATCACACTTTTAAGCTGTAAGTGCTTGCAGAGCAAGGGGGAGATGAGCAGAGCAAGCCAAGTTTCTGGCCATCCCTCTCCAAAATCCCAGGCTGTCAGGTGTGTCTGCATGGCTTGTGTGAGCTCAGAGCTCCAGACAGAGCCTGGCAGAGCTCCTGCTCCAGGTCACTGCCTGTCACTTTTAACCTGCACTGCAGGTTCCTGCTCTGTGAGGAGCTCCAGCAGCTGCACTCGGTGAAATTAAATCCCCCCTACCCAAGGCACAGCCAGGAGAGATGTGAGCAATTCAAACTGACATCTGCAGGTTTTAAAGGAGGCTTAACATGTGAAAGAGAAAGTGTGAAGGCCTTAAAGGAGGTAGCACAGCTCTTTTTTTAGCCAGCTGGGTGTCACTGCAGGGCAGCACCTGGGACACAGGAGACGGAAGAATCTTTTGACCAGCAGAAAGGAGGGAATGTGAATCTTGAGAGGAGGAATACAGGGTGGGGTCAGGTGCTGGTAGATGCCCATTGCACAAAGAACTGAAATAACTGCTTGAATCTGTAGGAAAATCTATAGACTTCCACAGATTTAAATTTATTTATATATTGAAGAATGTTTTTCTGCTGGAAGAAGCAGTGGCCAGGCTGTCAGTTATGCTTGGGAAGGATGAGGAGGGCCTGTAGGTACCTGTTAAACTTCCCCCTGCAATGGGGTAACTTTTTCCTGCTGGAAAATGCCTGAACTTGCCTTTTTACCAGGGCCCCCTTAGACAAAAATCTTACATGGTGTGCAGTGTGCTGTGGATCCCACAGGCAAAGTCTAATTGCTTCTGCTCTGCTTGTGTCCCAGTGTTTGTTACCTCCTGTCTCAGACTACATTTGGGGGTGATTTTGATTTTTTTAATGTATTTGGATTTTATGTGACTTCATGTAGCAGGTCCCTATGAATCAGGGCTCCTGGGTGCTGCAGAATAATTAATACACAATATCCAGGATATCCTTAAACTGAAAACCTTCTTTTAGACTGTCTGTCTTCTATTGATTTACTCTTACGTGGCTTTTTTATTGGTTTGGGTTTTTTTGTACTGGACTTGAGGATACTTAACATCTGCAAATATTTACTCTGAGCTCTTAGTGTGTTATTGAACTATTTTTGTCACTCATTTATTGATACTTCCACATGCTGCTTTGTGGCTTTTTTTGTGGGAAAATGCTAAAAATATAATCTTCCATCCAGCAGAGTGATCTGAAATGTGTTGAATGTGTTTACTTGGAGTTTTTTGTAAGCATAACTTTTGTTTAGAATGCAGAGAGAGTTCCTTCTCCTGCTTGCCCTGCTCTGTAGGAAGAACATGTAGTTATCCTGTCAGAAATACAGGTCAGGGATTTGTTAAACTTGACTAAATGTCAGTCTGAATCCCAAAGTGTTCAGTCAGGTGAAAAATCTCATTTAAGTCTTTACTCACGGATTTGGCATCTTAGTGGATTCCTGTTGAGCATGCTTAGAGGTGATATTTTTCACCCATTTGTTGAAAATCCTAATGTTCTTCACTCTGTTTCACAGGTAATCCTCAGTCACAATGCATTAGAATTTATGTAACACCCAATTTCTTTGACAGAATTTCTTGTAACCTGCATAAAGAGGAGATTTTTCCATTAACATCATTGCAATTGTATGAAAGAGTAATTGTTGTGTTCCACAACATGGTGAAAATCCAAAGCCTTTTGGATTTGCTTTTCAAAGAAAGAGAGAAATAAACAGTGCTTTTGGCTGAGACCAAAGTAAGAAAATGTCAGTCTTTCAGGGAATTTTGGACAGTTTTAGCAAATAGTGAAGAAGAGCAGCAAAAATGCAGTTGGAAGTGGTGGTCAGCTGTAGGTAATGATCTTTTTTCCTGTGCAAAGCCTTGAAGCACCAGGTCGTTTGTCCCACCATGGCTATTAACGCAGGAGTGTGTAAGGATTTGGGCAGCCACAAGGGGGAACGTGGCTCAGCAGGAGCAGCTGCAATGTCCCGGCTCTGATCTGAGTTTACACCCCTCTCACCTGACCAACCTTACTGTGGTTATTCCTCCCACAAAATCTGGTAACAGAGGTCAGACTATGACCTGGGATGTTTTAATGTGACATTTCTGTTTAACAACCAAATTTTGTTCTTCAAGGGGATGTGCATTTATTTGTGATCAATGGGGTTGTCTTAATTAATGTGAAATAATTGTATATATTAATACTCAATATAAGCTTGTAAGTTTTCTGCTCTCCTGGATTACCCTTTCTGCCAGTGGAGAGCATGGTTCACCACTTAGAGATTTTGAAAAGAGCTCTGTAAATATATATTATTTACATTTCTGAACAGACACTAAGTAGTCCTTGCAGGTATTTTTGGGAGCTCGGTGGATTGCTGCTTCATACAAAGGTTAATCCAGCCTCAGTGCTCTGGTAGCTGTTTCATTGTGCAGTTCAAAAAACCCCCACAGCAAACAACAAGCCAATAATCTGATAACTGTTGTTCCTCTGTTTAGCTGATAAATGAAAAACCTCTTCCAAATTACCAGTTTAAAGTCAAAGTGCCTTTTGCCAGTAATATCTGTTGTCTCTCTGATTGTCTCTGTCCCGCTACGCAAACCCCACAGGTGATTCTGAAGGATGTGGACTCCCTGCTTTACGTGGACACTGATGTGCTGTTCCTGAGGCCCATTGATGACCTCTGGCACCTCCTGAGAGAGTTCAACTCCACCCAGCTGGCTGCCATGGCCCCCGAGCACGAGATCCCCAAGATCGGCTGGTACAGCCGCTTTGCCCGTCACCCCTATTACGGCTCCACCGGCGTCAACTCGGGCGTGATGCTGATGAATTTGACACGGATCCGCAGCACTCACTTCAAGGTGAGAGCAGTTGCAGCTGTTGCACAAACTCGAGATTTGTGTGCTTTTCTCATCTTGGGAAGCTCAGTGTGAAATTGCGTAAAGTTCGTGGTACAAAGAAATCAGAAATACAGAATATTTATAAGTGGATACTGAAAGCAATTAGTGAAAATTATTATTTAAACAAAGGAAACTTCCTCAAGGCTGGAGCAGGGAGGACTTGCAGCTGAAGCAGTCTGGTAGCAGTGTTAAAAATGGCTTCCCCAACTTCTTACATCTTCCTGAAAAGATACATGAAGGAACAAAAGGATCTTCAGTGCAGTAGCATTGTTTTAAAATTGGGAAACTTGATGGGAATACCCAGAGAAATTGGTAATTTTTTATCTGTTGTGAATAGTCTCTTGCATCCTGCTGCAGATAAGTGACTCTGTGAACTGATGTAAGGGAGAAGGGAACATTTTCACGACAGATCCGTGTCATTGAGCACATACTCTGTAATCACTAAAACTTCACTCACCCTAAGTGGTTCTGCAGGCAAGACCAGGGATTTCCCACGTTTTTACAGGAACAGCTGGAGTAAAAATAAACAAACAACCATTGCTCCTGTTACTGTAATTCCCAGGGAAGATGATCTTTAGTCTGTATTTTTCCTTGCTGTTATACCTTGGTTTTCACCTTGTCCCTGCATTTTTCCACTTTTTCACTTTTTTCCCCCTCCTGTTACTTGGAATAGGAAGATTGTGAATAGCAGGAGCTGACATCAGAGCTGGGCCCAGGAGACATTGTTTCCTGTTTAGATAAACACACAGTGGGTTCTGCTCTGCCCTGTCCAGGCAGTTTTCTGACAGTTCTTCATTTTTCACCTGGATGTCTGACATGGCTTAGCAGAACTTAGAGGTATCTCTGTGTGCCCCTCTCTGAGTCAGATAGCAGAGCACTGATCATGATATTAACCCTTTGCTTCTGTTTTCCTGCCCTGCAGAACAGCTTGATACCAGGTGGCTTGACTTGGGAGGAAATGTTATATCCATTGTACCAAAAGTACAAAAATTACATCACGTGGGGAGACCAGGATTTGCTAAATATAATTTTTTACTTTAACCCAGGTAAGGAATGATTCTCAGAGTCATGATTATCTGTGTTGAGCTAATTGGAGGTACCCAAATCCAGGCAAACTGCTGGAGTGAGAAGCAAAGCAAAGAGCAAACATCTGTTTACTGCAGACAGATGTCAAACATCAGTGTCCCTGGTACACCACATATTACACCCAGTCCTAGGGAAAAATAGAGTGGGAATTAATTTTCAAAAAGAAACAAATATTTTGGGAGTAGGGTCTCCTGGAGAAAGAAAAAGATGGAGCCAGATTAGTTGTGAAGTCAAACTTAAGCTGCTCACTGAAGTGTGAGGGAAAAAAAGATTGCAAAAATACTTCAATATGGTGATGAGTGTTCTCTGTCAAAGCCACATGTGGGGACTCCTCTGCACCACAGTCTGTCCTTTCCTTGGAACTGGTAAAGAATTTTTTATGAACTGCATAGTATAAAATTGCCCAAGAAAACAACATAAAAGAACTGAATACAATTAACACAGAAAACTGGACTTTCTGGGGCCTTAAGTGCTGGGTTGTTGAGCGTGGCCAGGGAGGGAATTGGCCAAGACTGCTGCAGGTGCCTTTTTATAGATGTGAGTTAAAACCACAGAGAACTCTGTTACCCAGGCCTGAGGAGCTGCTCCCTTTGCCCATATCTGAAAACTGATCTCCCTTTCTAGAGAACTCTGCTAGAGAGGCCTTAAGGGAAGAAGAGTTCAGAAAGTTTTTCTCCTGCTTTTCAAGAACCACACAGGACCAGCTGCAGGCTTCCTGGGAAGCTGGGAAAGGCCAAGGGAAGAATTCAATCTTCAGTGCTTCTGCCATGCCCTACTGGCACCAGCCATGATTCATTGTTCCCCAGGGCCGAGGCAGAAAGGTTGCAGGGACTGCAGTGATTTATGACAAGCAGATTGCAAGCACTGTGTGCACAGAGTTTAAAAAAATCACCAGGAGAAAGGGAGTTATGAGCCCTTTTGAGAAATTGGGCTCATCTCTAAATAACCTAGACCTGTGAAATTAGTGGATGATGACTCTTTGGAGGGCTGTGGATAAAATACACCACCCCCTATGCTCTGCTGTGTAACAAATTGTCATGGCCTCTGTGACAGCTTCAGCAGCAAACACTGGGTGTACTTTGCAAGTTTTCCCGTGCTGGCTCCAGGGGGAGTCTGGATTTTTCCTAACCCTGGTCATTCCTGTCGCCCCAGATGTGGCACAGGGTGCTGGACAGTGCCACCTGCTGTGTACTCGCTGGTGTGGTCCTTCAGCTCCCTAAAGGGCTCCCTTGGGCTGAGTGTGGTCCCAGATTTTGTGTTGTCCTGTGTGTTCAGGACCAGCAGCTGGGGGGTGTAGTCGCCCATGAGGGAAGGAAGTGCCTCTGTCGAGGATATTGCAAAGATGTAGGCGAATCTTCCCTGGCCGTCAGTGCCAGGCTGGTTTCCTTTGCTGTAACCCCTGTCTGACCCATCTGCTCTCCTCCCCTGTGCCCTGCTGCCCTGGGCAGAGTGTCTGTACGTGTTCCCCTGCCAGTGGAACTACCGGCCCGACCACTGCATGTACGGCAGCAACTGCAGGGGGGCGGAGGAGGACGGCGTCTCCATCCTGCACGGCAACAGAGGCGTCTACCACGACGACAAGCAGCCCACCTTCAGGGCCCTCTACGAGGTGATCCGGGATGTAAGTGCTGCCTCCTCATCCTGGGGGATCCCTGCTGCCCTGGGATTGCTCTGCCAGCGCTCAGCCTGAGCGTGGTGTCTGTGTGAAACCCGTCAGGCACAAAGCAACGTGGCTGCTTTGGCCTCTCGGGCATTCGTGGTGGTTTAAACATTTCTCCTTTGTATTATAGTAATCAGAAAGGATCATAAATCGCTTTTCTGTAATACTGAAGGTAGAAAAATGGTGTTGGAGGGGAGTTCCTCATGCTGGGGCTGCTGCTCTGGTCCGTAAATTCCCAAGGAAAGCTTGTCCTCCCTGAGCACCTCAAGCCTCCGGGCACATGGAGGGCAAAGCTTGTCCACAGGCAGTTTAGGATGTTGTTTGTGTACAGCTCTGCTTGCCAAAGCTCCTGTTTCCTTACAGTATCCTTACATGAATAAAATTCCTCTAAATGCACACTCTCAAGCAGGCAGGGTGTGAAGTGATGGGATTGGTGACGCTTGGGCAGGTGAGGGACAAGACATTCCCTACCTATGGGAGGTTTTCTCTTACAGAAACTTAGAAAATGCCATTTTACCACTAGTGAAAACTAAAATTTCTTTTTTTTCCCCTTTGTTTAGTTTCCATTTGAAGACAATCTCTTCCAATCCTTGTATTACCCTCTGCAGTCGAAGTTTCTGGATACAGTGCACACTTTATGTGGGAGAATTCCACAAGTATTTTTGAAGCAAATTGAGAAAACTATGAAGAAGGTCTATGAAAATCGTGTCATTGTCTACTTGGGGGCCAACCACAGATACTAACTGTAGCTCTCTTCTTACACTGAAGTTTTAAGTCTTGTACTCCATTTAATGAAGGATGTAAATGAAGAAGATGAACTCTTTTACTGAAACTCAGAATTAAAATATTTCTTTATCCAATTTCCTAATAACCCTTGAAGTTACAAAATGCAGGAAATTGTAGAAGCCTGCTGAGATTGTTGCTGAGAACACCAGGAGAATCCTTTCTTTGTGGAGCCCTGCCTCCCCAGTCCCTTACAGTTTAAGAATGTATTCTGTGGCTTGGTAAAGTGAATTGCATTAGGCACAGTCCAAGACTGTTGTCAGTGAAGAGTACAAACCAGGTACTATTGATCCATTTTCCTCTTTAAGTGCTGTTCCCTGCACAGTAACAGCAGCATTCCACTGCCAGACAGTTTCCCATCCCTGCCTTGGGAGATGGCCAGTGCTGCCCCTGACTCCCCTCTCCTGCTTGGGAATGTATTTCTGCCTGGCGCTTCCATTTCTGGGTTCACAGAACCACAGAATTCTAGAATGGGTTGGGTTGGAAGGGACCATCATGGATATCTTGTTCCACCCCCTGCTGTGGGCAGGGACACCTTCCACTGGACCAGGTTACTCCATCCCTGTCCAACCTGGCCTTGAACACTTCCAGGGATGGGGAGCTTTATGCTGGGATCATAATGAATAGCCTCAGAGTGAAAGAGGAAACAAAATGGCTTTGATGTTTATTTAAAATACTTCCTTTAGCTTACATTTCCAAAGTATCATCATCATCTTGTGATGTGCAAAAAGAGCTTATTTAAATTGCAGTCTCTGAAAGGTGCTTGGGACCAATCCCTGGAGAACTGGAAGTGAGGACACTCCTACAGAGCAGCATCGAAGAGCAGGCTCCCAGAGGGCATTTTCTAGGTGTAAGCCCCAAGGGTGTGTGTAGGAGTGCTTCAAGGAAGCAGCAGAGAAAATGATGCTACTTTTCAAGTCTGTGCAGCAGAAAAGATCAGCCCTGGCTCGGAACTGCTCACTTTTGTATCTAACAGGCAAAGCAGGAGCGGGGTGAGATAATGAAGCCTCCCCCTAATGAAGGGAAAACTGGCACAGATGGGGTATCCTGTACATGAATCATACACTTGTTAGAGAGGTGGTTGGGGGGTGTGCATGAGGGAAAGGATATGTTCCCAAAGTTAAAACAGGATTTCGGAGGAGTTGCAGTTTCGGGCATTCCCCCCTCTCCAGTCAGGACTAATGCAGGGTTTCATAAGAAAACAGACTCCAGGGGTTTCCCTTTTATCTTGCACATTTCTCTCTCCTTGTGTGGCAGTTCCTGAGAGGAGGTAAAACAGACCTTGGTGCCATCCCAGGCTGCCAGATAAGAGCCCGTGCTCAGAATGGAGAGCCAACAAGCTTTTCCCAAACCCTGGAGTGTGAGAATGTCTGTGACAGCCTGGCAGAGAGCAGGGGAGTGTTGGGACAGGGGCTTGGAGTAAGGGGCAGTGGAACTGCCAGAGCTCACAGGCATGGCAGGAACAGAAACCTTGTTTGCACCTCTGCTGCAAGCTGTAATCTCAGTTTGATTAAACAAAGTGTTCTGAGTCCAGCCTTTATCTCGCAGTGTTTGCCACCTCAGTGTCAATTGACACGTGAAGGACAGAGGCAGCTCCACTGCTGTGATTGAAAGCCTGGGACCCAGAAAGTCATTTAAACTTGAGCAGAGATGCCTTTCCAACTTGCCTTAGGATTTTCTATTAAAGATGAAGTTTCAGTTGCCTGTTCAAACAAGAGTTTAATTCTACCTACTGAGAGAAGTTTGAAATGTAACCCAAATGAGCACTGGAGATTTCAGAACCAGAAGACAGGGGAAAGAAGGTGAAGCTGCTGATTTAAAAAGTTTAAAATTATGTAGGACAGGTAAACCTTTAGGCCAGCAATCCTGAGAGCTTTTGTAAAGTGTTAGCTTGCTTTTTGGCCTTTATTTTCACGTGTCAGGGTAAAGCTGATGCAGGTCTGAGGAGGCTGGAGGAGCTGCGTGCTGGGCAGGCTGAATTCCTGATTTCCATGGTGTCCCCAAGCTGCAGAGCAAAATCTCCCTGCCCAGACAGTGCAGCCCCAGCGCTGAGGCTCGGGAGTTTTGGAGGCTGTGGTTGTGTAAGCTGTGATTCAGCAGAACCCTGCAACTACGGGCACATTCAAATGAAGGAGTGGAATTCATTACAGAACAAAGGCATTATTGCATATGAACTGATTAGAGATTAAAGCAGTGCTTTTTATGTTCACAGGAGGTGCTACATTTGTTTAGGAAGAACTGAGTTATGTTCTCAGCAGCTATTAAATATATGAAGTATTTGCTTTAGCATGAAGGTTCTTGTTAATCAGCTGGCAGGAAGAATGGGGGAGGTTCCCCCCTGCTGGGCTTTTTCTGAGGAAAAAAGCAATAATTTGAGCTCTCCAAAGTGTTTAAAAACAATTATGTAACTTTGGTTTTTGTTGTTGTTAGAATTATTAATTTATATTTTACTACAGCTTCCAAAACCATGTTATATTTTAGTTTTAACAGTAGTTGATTGTAATATTCATCTTACTTAGAAACCAGTTTTAATGCATTTTGTATTTCATACTTGTGGATAATTCCATGTTAATTAGCCTTCATTTATCTTAATAATGGGATGTGTAAATACTTACAAAGACTTTATGTCCTCATTTCCCCTTCCTCTCCTGTATTTTAGTTATTTCCAATGGTGTAATGGGTAGAGCTCACCAGCATTTTGCTTGCAGTGGAAACTGGAAACTGCTCAATGTGTGTGTTCACAGCACAGGCAAGTGTGTAAAAAACGTCCCTTTCTCTGTCACTGAATTGCTTGTGGATTTTTCTTTGACAAGTGCACTGATTGTTACAGCTCCCAAGGAGGCTGAGCAGTGCACTTCTGAGTTGAGGACGATCCTTTGGCTTACAGTACAAATAAATGAAATTTTAAGCAAGCTCTGTAATTTGCCAGTTTTCTTTTAAATACAAGATTTTGTGCTGGTCTGGTTGGATAGAGTTTTGTAGGTGTGATGTTTTAGTGTGTGTATACAGGGTATGACAGCAGGGAACACAGATGAATGTTCCTCCTTTACAGCTTTACTGTAGTGAGCGAGCCTGATATTGGATATAAAGGGACAAACACATTTAACTTTCCCCAAAGTGCTCGTGTGTCGTGCTGCAGCTCCACTTGTGTTACAGTGAGCATAGATCAGAACCTGCTCTCCAGGGAAACTGAGGTTCTGCCTTCTACTCTTTACTGCTTCTCCATTGTGTTTCACTCCTTGGAGGTCATTTAGCATCATTTCCCCTCCCTCCCTCCCTCTTGTGTGCCTTTTTTTGCCATTCTTGTTTGGTCACTGCTGGGCTGTCCTTGCTTGTGGCACCTCTGTGTGACAGCAGCTCCTTCTGTTCAGCCAAACCCTGGTGCTGCCACTGTTCCCAGCTGGGGGCTGTGCTGGGCTCAGCCTCAGCTCTCTGAAATCAAAAGAAGAATAAAACTGGCATTGACCTGGACGGGCAGGGGTGGGGCCAGCTGTGAAACACCAGCCCGAGTGTGGGTTTTGGGAGGGCTGTGGGTGTTACCCTGCTCAGTGATCCAAGGTTTTTCACGTGCAAACCTGGCTCCAGCCAGTGTTGCTGTGTGGAGAAGAGAGATTTCTCAAGCTGTGGCTGAAGCACAACCAACTGAAAAAAATAAATCTTGACACTTTATCAACTGTCAGAGACTCTTTTTCTCCTCTCTGTCAGGTACAATAAAACGTGATGGTAGTAAATAGAGTGGGCACCTCTCCAGAGGTGAGATGGGATGGGACAGTCACCAGGATCGTCCCTCCAGAGGCTGGAAACGTCCCCCCACTGCAAGTGTTTGTCTGTGCTGGGATCAGCCTGCACCTCCTGCTGGCACCAGATAAGGAATTGCTATCTGAGCTTCAAAAGAAAGAGCAATGTTTGGGAATTTTGCTTTCATTCTGGATCAGAATAAAAACCAATCTGTCAACACTTCCTTTGAAATGAAAATGGAGACAAAACACCAAACTGAGATCAGCATTGAAGATGAACAAAGCCCTTTGTTAATGTTTTCTTCTGAGGTAAAATATTTTGATTTGACTTTTGCATTTCTATAAACGTACCTTAATTGCTACTGTTACTTTGTGAAAACTACAGTGTAAGCCCAAAGTGTGTACGTATAGTTTTGGTAATTAATTCTGAAGTAATGACACAGAAATGACACAGCTCTTTATTTCAAAGACCTGTTCTTGTAGAAGCATCTTTTCCTGAATCCTCCTTTCCTGAAAATGTTCATTCCCTCCTGTGAGGGTTAGAACAGGTGCCTTCTCAGGGTTCACACCTTCAAGGAAAGCTCTCCCTCCGTTCTGCTCTGCACTTCCAAAGGGCACCGTGGCTCCTCTCACCTGAGGCTCCAGGTGAGAAGACAAGGCTGGGTTCAGTCTGACTGGCCCTGTGTTCGTGGGGTGATGTGAGGCAGCTCCTGTCCCACGGATACACTGGGAGGAAGGCGTGAGAAACAGCTTGGAAAGAAAACTGCTCTGGCCAGTTTGTCATGGGCTCTTGGATTAATGGGAGACAATCCCTGGGGACTCGCTGGGGTCAGTGGCTGAGCCAGGTAAAGCCTGGAATGTTTGTCACATCTAACTCTTCCTTGGGTTTTCGTATCTCCTGTGGGGAATCTCAAAAGAAACATTCAGTTCCCACAAATACCATTTTTCTGTTTTCAGCCTCTTTCTTTTAAGGCACTGTGTGTGAGCTGCTCTCATCTTTCAGTGCTCCCAAGTCTTCTGGATTTTTTAAAAGCACAGTAAAGATTTTTAGTCATTTACTCAGAGAAGAAACATAATTTGTCTTGTGGTGGTTGTGATAGACTTTAAAGAAAAAAACCCCTTTCCTCCTCCATGATTTTTAGTGTCAAGTTATTGTACCATACTCAGGTTTCTGCAGCTGTAAATTGAAACAAACCAAACAAAATCCCTGTGCTCCCTTTGTAAATCCTTTGATGTGTATCGATGTACAGTATTTTCTGAAGACCTAAGTGGGTCTTGAAATATAAGATTGTTCTCATTTTCTTATGGTTCTCACTGGATTCTGCTGCATCTCCCTTGCTTGAATGCTGTATTGAATTGCTACAGATTGTTTCAAAGCACAACAATCAATTTTGGTTCAAACTGGGTGGAAATACCTTACAAATTGCTGTCACACATCAGTGAAGGGAAACTGCTTTAAGTCAAATTGTGTCAGTGATCTCTAGGTACCTAATCTAAGCTTCATTACTGAGAGCAGAAGTAGATGCTGGTCTTACACCACAAATAATTTTGATTATTGATCCATGCCCAGGGGTTGGACAGCCTATAACTCTCAAAAAGTATGTTTTTAAATCTAAAACGTAAATCTTAACGAGGCTTTGTGTAAGTTTAGGACAAGGAAAAAAACCAGCCTGGACTGTAAAGCAGTTACTCATTGTTCTTTAGTTAGATGTTTAAACCACCACATCTTCCCCAGCGAGGTGGTTTTTCTTATTGTTGGATCTCAGTGAATACTCTGCAAGCAGGCTGGGAACTGACACAAAATGAAATCATCCTCTCTGTGTACATTTTTATTACAAGGTGTGTCAAATACCTTACAAGGAGTAATTATCATTTATGTTTCGTTAATGAAGAACCTCAGGTGTGATTGCCTCACCCGTTTGCCTGAGATCACACAACAAACCGACGATGATGAAACTACCTAAAAGCTTTCTGTGTTCTGGGATTAGGTTTAAATGTTTCGGCTCTGAAAATGGAAGGAAAAGGTGATTTGCTGTGAACTGAAATCTTCCCCAGGGGCTGGGCTAGAGCCTCTTATCTGCTCTTTGCCTCACCTTGGGACCTTGGCTGGCAAGGAGAGACACCCTGCCAGGGCTTCACGTGCTCTCCTTAGAGCCAAGTGCTGGCACAGGAGGAGCGAGGGGATCGTCCCAGGAGCACAGGGAATGTGCCAGGGCGGGAGAGGAGCGAGGAGAGTCTCCTGGAGGAGTCTGAGGGGAGACCTGAGGGCATCTCCAACATCCTCATGAGGGGAAGCCGAGGGCAGGGACCGATCTCTGCACGCTCGTGACCAGTGACAGGACTCGAATAAAGCTGTCAGGGAGGCTTGGGAGGGACAGTACGAAAAGGTTCTTTCCCCAGAGGGTGTCAAGCACTGAACAGGCTCGGCAGGGAATGGTCGCAGCCCCGAGGCTGCTGGAGCTCCAGGAGTATTTGGACGATGCTCTCAGGGACGCACGGGGGGATCGCTGGGGTGTCTGTGCGGGGCAAGGGGCTGCACTGGATGGTGGGTCCCTTCCAACGCGGGGGCTTCTGTGATCTTTCTGAGAATAAAAAGGCAGGCACATCCCTGCACGAACAGGGACTTGGGGAGAGCGCGGTCACCCTCGGCCTGAGAGCGGGGAGGAGAGAACCGGAGCTCCCTGAGGGCCGGGCTGTGAGGGGGGCAGGTTCTGCGAGGATCTGCATGGCGGGCCGGCATCAGGAGGACGATAACGTGCGGCCCGAAAGGAGGACAGAGNGCGGGGCCGCGCACGGGCACGGCGCGGGCGCCATGTTGGAGCGTCGCTGAGCGCGGGGTCTCGCTGTGAGCGCGGCCCGGTCTGCGCGGGACTGGGGCGGGGGAGCCGCGCGGAGCCGCGGGGGAATCGCCCGGGCGGATCATGGACGTCGAGAGGCTGCAGGAGGCGCTGAAAGGGGGACGCCGGGGTGGCGGGGG
>VZRX01009753.1:159500-169917 GCA_013398075.1 Notiomystis cincta | reverse complement strand
GGCGGCGGGGGGTGGGGGAGCGGTGTCGCCGCGCTGAGGGGAAGACTGAGGTCCCTCAGCCCCTGTGGGGGGAGCGCCCCTCGCTGAGGGCGACGGGTCCCCGCGCTGTGGGGAGGGGGCTGCTCGCTGGCGGGGGGTCCCGCGGAGTGGGGAGAGCCCGGGCGTCGCTGTGGGGAAGTGGAGGGCAGAGCCCCCGATCTCCCTCCCCAACGACCCTCGGTGCTGCGTGAGGGGGGATCGGTGGCTCTCGGGTCTCCCTGGCTGCCGCCCTGGACTCCCCGGCCCGGCCGCCCCCTCCCCCTCATTCCTGCCCCTTTCCCCGCATCCCGGCCCAGCCCGGACCTGTCCCCTTCTCCCTCCCCAGCCCTCTCAGTTCTGGGCTCAGCTTGAGGAAATCGGCCTCTTTTTGTGCCGTAGCTGCTCAGAAGAAGTTGCAAATCAACTTTTGCTACTCTGGTGCGTGCGGTTTCTCCGCAGGAAAAATAATACGTGTTTCCCAGGGCTGGGAAGCTGGAGGAGTTCATGGGAACAGCCGGAGCATTGTGAGAGCACAACAGTGTTTGTGTGGGAGCTGTACTGATAGTTGAAGCAGATCGCTAATTATTGTGAATTTTTATTCTGTCCCGTCTTCTTTTACCATTATTTTTGTGTCGTTCTCATGCCAACAGATTTCGAGAAGAGAGGAAAGAAGGAAGTGTGTCCAATACTGGATCAGTTTCTTTGTCATGTTGCTAAGACTGGAGAGACGATGTAAGTGTGACTGTTTTGGTGGTCCTCAATTAAAACAATTCTTGCATTTTATGTCAGTAAGATTCTACCAGGATTCTTTTTTTGCCTGTAGGTTGCTTCAGTGAACTAAATAAGCTTTCCTTAGTTCCTATTTAATTTTCTGTGGATTCGTTTAGTTTGCTGATAGTTTGTTCTAACGAAGGGAGACTTCTCATACAGGCTTTGCTCTGGGGTGTCTGTCAGGTCTTACTGATCCTGCTGAGCACAATAAAAAACCTGTTGCTTTGCCTGGATTTTTGAGAGAGATTGAGGCTTTGTAAGTGGTGAGTTCAGCTGCTGTGGCAATGTCTGCTGTACCCTGTTGTATAACTGTGTTTGCAGTATCTAATTGTGTTATTTACATGAAGATATCGGTGGCTCACATTGTTTCTTTCTGGGCTCTGTAACCCTCCTGTGATCGTGTCTGGGTGCTGGTGGTGAAGAGGGGACGGTCCGGAGGTGCTTTCTGCAGACGAGGCGTGTGGGAATGCTCTGATTTGGCGTGGTTTTTCAGTCGCACGGGAGTTTCCCTGCTCCTGCCCTTCCTGTGCCGCTTCCCCCGAGGGTTTCCCCGGGCGCTGCGAGGAAGCGGAGGGAGAAGCCGAGGGAGAAGCCGAGGGAGCCGCGCTGCTTTCAGGGATCGGGGCTGGTGACTTCCTTGTGGATCACTATTTGGCAGGAAGGGGAAAGGCTTCCCCGGCTGCGCTGCCGGAGTGTGCTCACTTTGTGGCGCCCCGGCTGTCTCCTTGTTTTTGAGGCCTAGTGCCAGACTACGGCTCCAGCGGGGGAGATGTGCTTTTGCCAGTGTTTTGTGACCAGCCGGTGACTGCAGGGGCTCTGAATTTCTAGATTCACTCGAACTTGTAAGAGGTTTTGTAGGTTTTAGTGGTTTTCCTTTTTGGTAGCTTGCTAGTACTGCCTGGATTAATGGTTTAGAAAGAAAAACAAGTTCTGAAATGTACTTTGCTCTTTGAATAGAAGGCTCGTGCTCAGCAGACATACACAGCTGTAATGTTTAATATTTTGGTGTAGTGCATATTATACAGAATAAACACACCACAGTAAGCCCATACTAAAATATGTTGAAAATATTTTTCCCATTCTGACATATTTCTTCAGGTTGTTTGTCTCTGTCACTATCATGTGTATTTCAAAGTAATTTTAAAAAGTGATTGTAGAGGGGCAAGTTCCTGGGAAAATTATTTCCTCTTTGATTTTATTTTCATTTAGGAACTCTAGGTTTATTTTTTATTTTTATTTTATTTTAACAAACTTAAACCTGAACTGGGATCTGCCATCTGACATACAGATCCTGCCTTCTATGTTTCCAGGGTTTTCTTTGTGGGTTTTTTGAGGTCTGTAGCTCTTTCAAGCCTTCTTGAACCTTTCAGTTGCATTAAATTGTTTTTTAAAAGTGTTGGATGTGAACATCAGAAGTGTCTAATACAGTCTGGGGATAGGCATGGAAATACTGTTCTGTAATATTAAATTTGCTTCACATTATCTACCAAAGTCTGTATTTGTTCATCAAACCTGCTTGTGTGTTCACTGATGTGTTATGTATCAAAATATCAGGGAAAAAGTGAGTAAATACTAAAATCTCCTGGGAATCACTCCTGTGAAGATTGATAATGTGCATTTTAAGAATTTAATGTATTTTTAAGCTAGTACAGCTTGGCCATTGTACAAGTATTCTGGAATAGACAAACCTACCAAATGCATACAAATTTAAAATTATATTCTTTATTTTCACTCATGCAAAAGTAACTTTGTGTAGTAAAATCGAAACCAGTAATAAATAGATACTTTGGAATGAGAAGATAAAATACTGGTTTGCAGTATCCTCACATTTGTTAGGATTTTTACAAACTTCAGAGTATGGTTTAAAAAAGCCCAGCGAGGATGGTTTAGTCAGGGGTAATTACACCCATGGTTTGCAGACTTGATTATTGAAAAACAATGGCTCTTACTCAGTCACAGCCTGTTCCTAATGTAACAAACAAAAAGTACTGAGGCAAATCAGGACAAGTGAAATGTGAAATATTTTTGCTTTCAGTTGTTAGTTCTAGGAGAGTTACACTGTCTTCATAGGGGTTCTGTCAGCTTTTAACTTCATCATGAATACTGATTTTTAGAGGGCAAACTGCAGTCTGCCTCCTGGGATAAATGTTCCAGACACAGTTGCAGCAGATCTTGGTGACTGTTAGTAAAATCAGTTAGAAAAGGTGCTGATGAAGTAAATTCAAGTGACTCTTTAGGTTCTCCTCAAAGCTTGGTCCTGGCACTCGTAGTTCACTCAGCACATGGAAGGCTCAGGCTCAGGTGAGGTCGCTGGGTACCTCCCTGCCCCACTTGTTGCAAAGTGCTTATTCATCTCGGGGAGCTGGGAACAGGTAGGTGCAGGTTTGGCTGGGGCTCTGATCTGCCTGGGATTTCTCTGGCAGCGGCCTTGGCCGGTGCAGCCCGTGGGTCGCTGTTTCCTCGGGCTCTTGAGCTGCTTTGCAGCTCCGTAGGAACGCGGGGCAGGAAGTTCTCGCAGGCCTGACTTTGGGACAAGGCTCAGTCCCTTGATCCACGTGTTTTTCCCCTGGTACATCCAACTGCAGTGCAACTGGAGAGGTGGTGAAGGGGAGGGACAAAGGCTGAGAGGTGCTGAAGTCACCACTGCAGCTCTGATAAGGCTCTTAGAGAGTATCTTTATTGTAATTAGAGGTCTTTTTCACTTCCAAGGGGGGTGTGGAACAAAAACGTTGCTAATTTTGGTTCTGTTATCAGAGTAAGCTTAGTTGTGTTATCAGTGCTGTGCAGTAAAATCCTGATCATACAATGATGTGCATTCACTTAATCTCTTTGAAGTTGAAGTTTTCCTCCTGTGCAAAGTTAACCATTCACTTAATTGCTGATGAGATTATGGCTGCATTTACAAAAGTCAGTCTAAACTTCCTATATTAGAGGTGACAAAAGCAAAAGCCTGATTGCTTGGCTGCTTTGAAATATTTTTGTTTCTTAACAGTTGCCATAGTAAGTCTTAGCCTTAGGTGAAATATAATGTAAAGTTTATTGTTCAGACTTTCTTAAAGTTGTCTTGAGTCTTTGGAATTTTTTTTTCTTTTCAGAGGAGTAACATACTCCTTAATTAACCTGACTTTTTACTGAGCTTCTAACGTGGAATTTCTTTAATAAGGCCAAGTACAGTCAGGGAAGTTTGTTACAACCTCCTTGTCTCCAGTTTGTAACAGATCAGTGTGACTTGCAACACTGAGGAAAGTGAAGAGAGAGGGAATTTGTGAGTCCTAGTACTGTACTGTATGTGAAAGACCTCTAGAAACAGGATGAGGTTTTGTGCCCTTTGTTTTCCATAAGAAATCCACTTATCTATTTTTTCTGAAGTAGAAGGAGCTTTAGAGATGGGATAGAAATCTGAGCACTGCAGGACTAGAAGCGAAATGCACCAGTGAAATCTTTTTGTTGTTTCTGAAGAATTCTTAAAAATAGATATGAAGATCACTTATCAATTGTGATCTTGTCTCTTGTATTTAAAATGTTTTCACTTACCTCTTAGGAAATTCTCTTGGGTTTAGAGTCACTCTGCCCCTTCAGTAGCAAAAACATTTTGAAACCATTTATTTAAGTACTTCACCGAGAAAATCCAATGTGTTGGACTGGAAAAGAAAACTACATTTTTCTAAAGTGGAAAATAAAACTCAGAAAACTAAAGCAGTCTAAAATTGTATGTTGTTTTTTATGCATTTCCCCCACTCCTGCCCTGGGGCAGGGAACCTATAAAGTGCAGTTTTAATGGCTTACTGTAGTGTACAGTATAATGCAGAAGCTTACTGACAGTGAAGGAATCCAGAAAGAGTGAAGTACCAAAATCTGGAGCAACACAGTTCATAGACAGAAGTGATTAATTGTAAAATCGTTCTAGGCCTGAGTAGAGAACAGTGCCCAGGATGTGATGCAGTCACACCGGTTCCTCCCCTTAGTGCAGCATAAACAGCCATTAAAATACATTCTGGCTTTATTTCTTCCTGTAGTGAAATTCTTTTGGGAGCTCTGAAATCTTAATTTGAACCTCGTCTGAGCCTGAAAACAGAAATTGTTTCTTCACATATTTCCTTGAGGGCCAGCATAAGTGGCTTTCTGCAGAGCTTCTTGAATCCAATTTAATTCATGTGATTGTAGGGCAAATCTGGACATTGGTATTGTCACATAGAACAGTTGCAAGCGACTTCTGGGGGTGATCTAGGCAGACCCTGTGCTCAAGGGCTGCTAATTCCAAAGTTAGATAAAACTGATCAGGGCTTTGTGCAGCATTTCTGAAAATCTCCAGTCATGGCACTTCCATAGCTCAGTGTGGCTCCCTGTTCTGCTGCTGAACCATGTGCGTGAGTGNGAGCTCTGAAATCTTAATTTGAACCTCGTCTGAGCCTGAAAACAGAAATTGTTTCTTCACATATTTCCTTGAGGGCCAGCATAAGTGGCTTTCTGCAGAGCTTCTTGAATCCAATTTAATTCATGTGATTGTAGGGCAAATCTGGACATTGGTATTGTCACATAGAACAGTTGCAAGCGACTTCTGGGGGTGATCTAGGCAGACCCTGTGCTCAAGGGCTGCTAATTCCAAAGTTAGATAAAACTGATCAGGGCTTTGTGCAGCATTTCTGAAAATCTCCAGTCATGGCACTTCCATAGCTCAGTGTGGCTCCCTGTTCTGCTGCTGAACCATGTGCCTGAGTGTTTCCCCTGGAGCACCCCGGGCCCAGCGCCTCTCACCCTGCACTTGTGCATCTCAGAAGGGAACCTGTTCCTGGCTCCCTGGGTGCAATCAGCCTCTCACTGGTGAAAGTCAGCAGCTGCATTCCAGCGCCAGAGCCTGTGCTGTGGAGGCAGCCGTGCTGCCTTAGCTCCCTGCAGCAGCCTCGGCCACAGCACGGGCTGGCAGTGCTCAGCTTCCCCTCTGCCAGCACAGGGGCTGCCCCACTGTGGGCTCTGAGCACCGGCGTCTGCAACTGGGTGTGGTTGGACTTTGGATCCCCTGCACCACAAGCTCTGCAGTGGGAGCTGAGGCTCTGCTGGGGCTGCAGCTGCCCAGCTTTGCCGGGGCAGATTGTGCTGCTGTGCCTTGCTCAGGTTGAACCACGGTGTTCTCTGGTGTTCCCTCCTCGGCAGTCAGTCAGGTGGATCAGGGATGATTTGCCTTTGGTAAATTACATAACTGTAAATGTAAGTTACATAACTGCAATTCCACCAGAGATAATGGCAAAAATACTTTTGACCTTTTGATGCTGTATCATGTACCTTATGTAGCAGTGCACTTTTTTCTTATTACACTTTTAACCTTTTTTGAATCAGTTTAACTTTTCTGTTAGTTTATTACAGCATTGAAATAGTTTGTCAGCTGTAGGAAAACTGAGTGAAGATACAGTAGCCTTGAACTCCTACAAGAATAAGTTTGCATCTGAGTTTAAGTGTTTTAACTATGTACTCTGAAGGCTTGTATAATATCCTTTCTCTTGTTACAAATGTATAGATTTTTTTAGCCATATGTCCTCTGGCTTATTTCACAGGCTTAAATTTAAATCTATTTTTTTCTCTAAAGTATATTCTCTGCTTTTATTCAACAAGCATTTTTCTTGCTCGATATGTGTGTGCTAGCATTTTTTTCTGATTTGGAGACAACTTACTTTTTGGAAATCTTAATGGCTATTTGGGGGATGCAGTTCCTTATGATTTCTTTAAAACGTGAGATAAAACAATTCTCAAGTTTCTGCTGTAATAAACAGGATCACATTTTTCTGAAAGAAGTCTCTGTCTGCCTTTGTTAGTATAAGCCTCTTCCATTTCCATGTTCTCAGTAAAGCAAGAGCTGTGAGTAAACTTCCTTGCATTGTTGTCCACTGTTATTCCTCACTAACTCCATTTCTTTCAGCATCTGGAATTACCCCCCCCTAATTCCCATTCCACTGACATTCTTCTCTGTTTCATAATCCACTGATGTCTTGAAAGGACAGGGATCTTTGGTCAAAAAGCCTACTGATGTACCTCTGTCAACAGTAATTTAGCTTCCTTGCTCTTTACCTCCATTATAAACAAAAAAATTCTGTGTGTGCATTGTGTAGCTGTAGCACTTCAGGGCAGTCAGCGGTGATATCGATGAAATCACTTGCTGCTTTGGGAAGCACACACTGTTGTAGTGTTTTATTTTAAGTGCTGCCACTTCATATCTATTGGGAGTGAGGTTTACAGTATAAAGGTCAGCCTTTAACTGCCATTATAAAATGTGTGTGATGAACTGAGCCTAATAAACATTAGTCTCTCTATGGAATACACGTGGAAGGAAAAGTAAAAAGGCAAACTTTGACTGCAGTGCTGAGTTTTTGGGGTGATTGGACTGTTTTAATCACAAATGTAGCTCTGCACTGTCAGATTTGCAGTGAGTGTGGCTTCCTTCCCTGTTGCTATGCACAGTTGGTTCTTGAGAGCACATTTCCTGATAATCTTTTTGGCAGCCAGTCCATGTCACTTTGCACAGAAAGCCACCCCACCATGTATTCTCTGTAGTTAATGCAGTTGCTTGTGTTTCTGATGGTCACTTTTACTTGTATTCTGTGGTCATCTCCTCAGGCTCAGTTCTCTGCCTTGCTTGATAGGATTTGTTGTCTCCTCAGGGTTTCTCTCAGTTTGTACCTTGACCTCTCAGTGACGTTGCTGTAGTGGCTGCCTCAATGTGACCTCTGATACTTTCCAGTGGGTCTCAAGTCTCTGTTCTGTGGGGGCTGTGCTTGTTAATATTTTATCTGAAGGACTTTCCCAGGCATTTGGGTATTGTTCACTCTGTATTACACTTCTCAGTGGTGAGGATGTTCTTCCATTCTGACTTTGTAATTGGTGAGCCTTGGTCCCTCTTCCTGTCTGAAGCTTTTGGGAATGTTTGTGCCCAATAGCACGTGGGGGAAGGAACAAGGCAGTAGTGCACACAGAAAGATGGATACAAAGCAGTCTGGTTGACTTGGGGAGGGTGGATTATCAAGTTTGTGGATAAACCAGGCTGGTGCTGCTTTTCCACAAAGCTGAGACATGTCTGGCAGGTGTCAGTTTTAGAACTACTTGAAGACAATGACAAGATTTCCACGGTGGCATTACCTGGTGATGCTTGGCTTGGAAGTGGCAGGGGAGTGTGGTGATGCACAAACACCTGATGCCTGTGGATTAGGTCACTGAGGCAGGGTACACCTTGTCAGCCCAAACTTAGCTCGTGTCAGCTGAACTGCCTTGTGTAGAAGCCAATTGGGTGGCTTTTGTTTCTGGTTTTGCAAGGAATTAGTTACAAATGCAATTTCCCTGGTCTCAGTAGTACTGCTGTGAGACCTGAGTGAGCCTGTGGGTTTTGGGGACACTGCATAAGGTGGCAAGCACAGGGACTCACTGCAGTAGAGATCCAGGAGCAGTTGCACAGGGCTCATTTTCTAATCTGGTTTCCCAGCCTCATTGCTTGAGACAGTAAACATCTGATCATCTTATCTCAGTGTGGCCTGCTGGTGACCAGGGCCTTTAACAGTGACAGCTACACTTGCCAGAGGAGCTGCAGCATTTCTTGTGTGGATTTGGTTATTCTGGGCAAACTGGTGTTACCTGAAGCAGCATTGGTGTCCTGTATTGCTTCTACTCTGCTATGAGGAGGTTAATTTTGAATGAAGAATGCTGTAATCTTGTACTTTTTTGGTTTGTGGTTTTTGCCTGAAAGAAAGAAAGAAAGAAAGAAAGTGAAAGGTACTTGGGTTTGGTTTTAGATGACTGTATTCACAGATGTACTTCCTAGAAAATTTTGGACTGAATTTTTTTTCTGTTCTGTGGGACAGCTGTATTCTGTTGGAGTCAGCTGAATATTTATCAGCACAGATCAGAATTAGTCCCTTGATGATTACAGAGAGTGCTTTAATGCTTTCTTCAGCTGCCTGTTTCCATAACTAAGTCTTAATCTTTGTTGTTCCTGGCAAGAGCAGTAGTAATTTGAAAGCAGCAGAGGTGAACACTCACACTACTGAAGTAGATGTAGGTCTAATGTCTGACAGTTTCCCTGGTTCTGGAATGAGCTCATTGTGCTCCCAAGGAGAGCAAAGACTGGATTTAGGCTGACAACAATCAGTGAGTGAAAATGGAAAAACACCTCCTGTGCTTGTGGGAAATACCAGTTTTTCCTCTTTTGAACTCTTCAATATATTTTTAATTAAAGCGAAAGGTAACATGAGGTAAAATCCTGCTGAAGATAAAATGTGAGAGTGTTTAATTTTACATGAGTTATCAGGTGAAAGGGAACAGGATGCTCCCCCAGGACAAGTGCTTTGCCAACAGGAGCACACTGCAGCAAGGCACAGTGTTCCAGGAAATCTATCCTACCTGCAGCACCTCAACTTTTAAAATTGATTGCTCATTTAGAAACACTCATAAAGGATCTAGCACTTGCTTAGGGATTTGATTTAATGTTAGGTTGAGGGGTTTGTCTGCTTGCCAGAAGCATGTGAGAAGCCAATCTCCACTGGTGTACAGGGGATTTTACTGTGTAAATCTGTTGTCATTGTTTGGAATTTCCCGTGTTAATCTGCACTGTGTAAATGCTGAAAATAGCAGCAGTGTGCAAAATCATGACAGTAAAATGAATTGCATCAAAATAGTGTTAAAATAAAGCATGCAAATAGAAAAGTAAGTTTAAAATACAAAGAATATTTGACACAAGAGTGAAATTAGGTAAGGTATGTTCTTTTACCTGATAAATGAGTGCAGCTACTTAAAGGAATGGCTCAGCTCCCTGCTAGTCACATCACACATCTCACTGTGCCTTATCTGCGGCATTAATTTTGTGGTTAGATCAGTGATCTGCCTCACCTCCTTGTGTGTGGGATCACAGGAATGTGTGGGAGCAGCAGAGCAGGCTTGCCCCTTTTGGCACAGACCAAGGTTAAGTGTGTGGTGCACCAGCTCCCTCCTGCTCTGCACTGGGATGAGATCCCTGGGGGATCCTCAGCATGGCTCATCTTCCTGTTAGTGGGAGTTCAGTGCTGCAGCTTCTTATCCCAGAAATTTCCAGAGGTATTTTCTGAAAAAATTGAAAGCCATTTCTCTACCATTGAGCACACCTGGTTAGGAAGCAATCTGTTTATATTGTAAATAATGAAATAGTAATTCCTGCACGAAAGCTAACATGTCAAGTGGCAACAGGTTTGGCTTTTTTCATTTGCTGCTCTGAAAATGCTGGGAATTGTGTTTTACAGGCAGCTCTTAAGGTTTTTAGCTTGTGCACCCCTTTTATATAGCTTTGTATGTCCAGGTGTCCTTGTTTATAGCCACTGAATAGGTCTCAAATTTGGGTGTGCTGGGTAAGGTAAGGACTGATTGATCCAAAACCATGGCAGAGAAGGTAGAGGGCATAGAACAGAGATACCCGAGGGAAGAGCTGAGTGGCCTTGTTCTCCCCCAAGCCCGCAGTCCATGGGTTCCCTGTGCAGCTGCAGCTCCGTTGGCTGCTGGAGAGGATCCCTGGATGCTGCCTCGAGTGCTGAGGTGCTGCAGGGAGCAGGACAGGACAGGCAGCGGGGACAGGACAGGACAGGCAGTGGGGACGGGACGGGACAGGCAGCGGGACAGGCCA